>OU015743.1:69913987-69933145 GCA_907169655.1 Acomys percivali | reverse complement strand
AGATAAACAGATGACAGACAGACAGATGATATATATATTAAATTTAGAAAATGTTTAAGAAAAAAATGGTGCCTAGGAAACTAATAGGATTATTATAATCATGTTTGCCGTACAGCAGCTCTGATATTTTCTGACTTTCCTAGTTCCTATGGAACATGAGGTGGGTACAGTGATTGTGAGTCTTTGTGCTTCTCTTCCCTTTATTTTCAGGCAGTTCATAAAATGGAGATGATGACAATAGAGACAGTGGCCCTTCTAAGAAGGCTGAATGCTAAAAGAGTCCCATTTATTTTGTATAAAAATAGATGCTTTCATCAATTGTTATGTTGCTTTTTGCACAGAAGTTTGACTGAAGGCTTTTATCATGGGAACAGATGTTATCTGTTTGTTTACTTGCTATCATATATATATAAATGTAACCTTGCTTTTCTTTTCAAAGTTCATGTTAGACAGTCCCCAGGTACAGGACCTTTGACTCTTAGTTGATATAGCTGAAAACATCAAAATAAAAGGTATTTTATTTGTTTACTTTTTGTAAGCAAATTACCAACATTAATGGGTCATGTGACTAAAAACTAAAACAAGAGCTTTGAAGTGTATTAAGCCCCTCATCCACTCACTGCTCTCTCGCTTATCTACCTACTACTCTCTTTCCCTGTGTTCCCCACAATTCATAGCAAAGAAAGGTTTCTCTCCTGCTGCACCTTGCATCAGAAACAAGGAGCTCTGCATTCAGAGGGTATGCCGCAATTGTTGCTTCAATAAAATTGAAATACTGCCAGGTATGGAGAAATAGAGGAATAGGCAGATTTTTCAGGGTCTGTCTGAAAGAGGGTTTGGGTTGGTTTACACTGTGATTCCAGATTCAGAGCCGCATTGCTCACAGTGGCTGAGGGAGGTTCTGCCTGAAATCCCCAGGAGTGTGTTGTTCAAGGATCATCTTTGGATCTGTGGTGATCCAAATGTACCATTAACACTTCCTGTAAGGGAAGTGGGATTTGCAGCATTTCTTTTTTGATTCTTCATTGCTATGGCATCTGTTTTACTGTAGTTGATGATGAGTGACCTGGCCTTGGATGAGAAAATATGATACCCATTCCCCATTTTCTCTGTTACTCTCATGTTTGGAGCTCCTATGCCGTGAGGAGGCACTGATCAAATGTGACATATGGGTCTCAGGGATGAGCCCCAGCAGGGGCCCCTCCTGAAATTACTGTCAACTGTATAACTGAGTGAAGAATCCACAACATCTTCCCAAACCTTAGCATTAAGATATCCCTGGACATTTGAGCTTCCAGGCCAGGCTGCCACCTGCTGCAGAGATAAGCCATCCTGACCTACAATATCAAAAAGCAAACATAATTCAAGCCACTAACATTTAGAGTAATTGGTTATGTTTATTTTATTTTTGTTTCTGTTTTCGCTTTTTTGAGGCAAGGATTCTCTATGTGGCCCTGGCTATGCTAGAATTCACTCTGTGGACCAGGTTGGCCTTGAACTCAGAGATCTACCTGCCTCTGCCTCCCATGTATTGGGATTAAAGGCATGTGCCACTACCACCAGAACAGTCTTTTGTTAGTTTTACTTTCCTGACGTTGGAAAAGAGCCCAATAATGTCAAGAAAAATCTTGAGCTATGTATAGGATTATCTTTGATTAATGAACTCTGTCTAGCTAGCTCCAAAATGTGAGCATGCAAGGCTTTTCCTAGTAGGCAGTTCCCAGGACAGTTGATTCATTCACAGCAGAACATACTAACACAAGTAATTCTTTCACCGATTAAAAAATAGATATTCTTGTTTTATGTAGCTTGACAAGTATTACATATTCTGTCTCATACATGGATCCTAGCTTAGAATTTTCCTATGTGTTTGATTTAGAAAACTGAGAATGCTTGGATGCTAGAAAGGGAACATGGTGGTGTCCTAAGGGGAGGAAGTAGTTGAACACAAGTGATATGAAGTAAGGGACATACTGGGGTAGCAAGGTCTATGTGCGAATAGGAGTGAGAGGTGGAGGCAGAGGATTGTGGGAAGCGTTAGCCAAAATAGTCTTTGAAAAAGGTATATGTAAAGTTAGTATTTTGTAAACTAGTTTAAAATATGTTAAAATACTTTAGAGGGAGATATATTTTGAAGCTGCTCTCCTAGAAGCCACATGTTATTAAACAAAAATCCCAGTGACAGATGTGGTTTATCTCTTTATGTGTTATTAGTGATAGATGTCCCAGGCCACTTAAATACTATTGGCTCTCATCATTTCTCTTGGTTGTCCACCTGGGCTACACAATAAGACCCCATTGTTGAAGACACAATGCATTGTGGTTGCAAGATACTCAAGAGAAAGGATGCTGGAAGTTAATTGGAGGTTTTGACCTTGGTGGCTACTTCCACAGTGCGGGGAGATGCTATGCACAAACTGCAGGAGGTATAACTCATCAGTGGTTATAACCGCTTGTAAACCCTGCGAACTTCAATACTAACATGCCAAGCAAAATGCATAATGGTGCAATTGTAACGTAACTGTCAGGAGTAACAAACCGCTTTTGGAATCCATAGAGAAGTCATGCCTGGTACTGTACACCCGGCCAAAGCCTGGGTGGCTATGGGGGACATATAACTTTAGATGGTTTCAAACTGTCCTGTCAAGAGAAGCCTCTGTTTACAGTATATGACAAGCAATGTAGAATGTCATAATTGGTCAGTGAACTGAGAAAAAATGACTATTAAGTGTTCAGCCCTCTATGGCATATCTATATTACCAATCCAAGGCTCAAGTCACATCACCAAAGAGAGGAAACAAAGAAGGTAAAGGCTGGAAGACAGGAAGGAGTGCTGTAAGATGCTGCCTTCTGGACTTTATGTGGCTATTACCTCCATGAACTCCCAGCATCATTGCAGATGATGTTACCTGTGCAAAGCCTGAACAAGATGGAGTCAATTACCATTGTACTATGGATGGAGGGGTACTCTAATCCCCACCTCAGGGAAAGGGTGAGTCATATTCCTCAGTGATAACCACCTATACATTGCTGTGGCTCAAGCAAATAATCCCCACCAATACCCGTGCAGACAACACCAAGTAAGTGCAGGAAGTCACAAGAGAAAAAAACAAGAAAGTAGGAGGGGGATGAGGGAGAATAGATTTAGTGTAAGGTGAAAGGCGGTAAGAGAGGATATCAGGGAAAAGATTTGATCAAAGAACATTCATATATAAATAAAAATTTTAACATAACGTCCATTACATAGTGGAATTCACCTTTAAGGGATTGCTTTCCTGTGGTCTATGGAATTGAGTAACAACACTGTTTAGTGTATTTTTTTTTTCTTGAGGAGTATATACTCACTTATAAGTAGATTTTAGCCCAACATAGATGTCCTCTGAGAGACTCCACACAGTGGGGGAATGGAACAGATGCTGGGGCTCTCAACTGGATTCTAGGTGAAGAGCTATGAGTTGTATGGAAGAGTTGGGGGATGGAGGGACTGGGATGTGGGGGTTATCAGGAGCTCCACAAGGAGACCATCAAGGCTGGCAGATCTGGACCCAGAGGGGCCTGAACAAACTGATGCGCCATCCAAGGACCATGTATGCAGAGAACATAGAACCCTTGTTCAGATGTAGCTAATGGACAGCTCATTCTCCACATGGGGAAGAAGAAGAGGAGAGTGGGTGACTTCCTCTCAGAGGAACTCTGATGCCTGTGATTTATTTGATCACTGCTCCTTGGTGGAGAGCCCCTGTGGGAACACAGAGGATGGTGGTGCAGGCTATCCAGATGAGACTTGATAGGCTGTGGTCAGATAGCAGTGGAGGAGGACTTCACCCATCAGAGGACTAGGGGAGGGGAATAGGGCAGAAAAGGGAGGAAAGGTGAGAACAGGAAGATAAGAGCAAAGGGATTACAATCGGGTTGTAATGCAAATAAATTATAATAAAAAGGGTTCTAAACAAAGAATAACTTTTGACTATCTTGGAAGATTGTGGATCAAGTTCAGCCTTTGATTAAAAAAAATACATGGAAGATCAATTAAAAATCAGGGTCTACATATTACAATACAGAGACTGATGTGCCAACCAAGGTCCATGTAGGATGTCGACCTAGACCTGCTCAGATATAGTAGATAGGTAGCACAGTCAATATGACATGGACTTGGGCCTCCTAATATTGTTCACTTCTTCCATGGCAGGGTGGCCTTGCCAGGCCACAGAGGAAGAGGCTACATGTAGTATAGAGGACACTGGATAAACTGAGGTCAGACACTGGGGGAGGAGGACTCCCCTTTCTAAGGTCTAGAGGAGTGAGGGAAACAGGATGAGTGAGGGGATGGGGTTGGGAGGTTAGGAGGAGGGGGATTCAATCAGGATGTAAAGATTTCAAACTGCATAAAAAGCAGGTAACTTATATTGCTAATCCCACTACATGGGAGTAACTCTGAGACTGGCTGAGATATGAATATCTATGCATAGATAAGGCTTCATGTTGGTCACAGATTCTCTGTGAATTATAATTAGAGGCCATTCTTAGTATGACATGAAGGAAGATTCACAGATGCCTTACTTCTGCTCATAAAATGAGCAGCCTTAATTGCTCTGTGCATCATGCACACCTCATACAATCATAATGTTAGAACTGTATAATGCTTGTGAGAAATTATGTTTTCAGAACAAAAGAACCAGACATTGATGCTGGATCAGACCTGACAGGATTCATTCCTCTCAACATGCTGGATGATGACATCTTGCATCCTCCATGTTCCAGCCCCAGGGGCATCAGTTGCTGTTACCCATCAGAACAGGACAGCTTTGAGGACAGCATTGTAGCTTCTTATCCCAACTGGCCCAACATTTCAGACTGTCCCATACAGGACTCCTATTAAGCCTGGAATTTCTCAACATTTAGAAAATGGACCACAAATGCTATCCCTGGCTTGCTTAATCATTTTCCTCCATTTTTTTTTTTTTGTGTGTGTGTGGGGGCTTCAAAGGCCCTAAATCAGCTGGTCAGTTAGCAGTTCAGTGAAAGGCCCTGTGTCAAGTTCAAAAGGCTTAGGTGGAGAAGGATAGAGTAAGACACTTGTTGTCCTCTTCCGATCTCTGTACGTGCAAGAGTCTTCAGACATCTCTGTGTTTCTGCATCTCTGTGTCTCTCTGTCTTTGTCTCTCTCTGTCCCTCTCTATGTCTCTCTCTGTCCCTCTCTATGTCTCTCTCTGTCCCTCTCTGTGTCTCTCTCTGTCCCTCTCTATGTCTCTCTCTGTCCCTCTCTGTGTCTCTCTCTGTTCCCCTCTATGTCTCTCTCTGTCCCTCTCTGTGTCTCTGTGTCTCTGTCAGTATGTCTGTCAGTCTGTCTGTCTATCTGTCAGTCAGTCTGTCTGTCTGTCTGTCAGTCTGTCTCTCTCACTCACACACACACAGACACACACACAGACACACACACAGACACACACCAGGTCATTGTTTGAAATGATCAGCATAGCTGCTGTGGAATGGTCCAAAGGCTAAAAAATGTTTTCTCAACTTGAGTGCCTGTGAACAACAGCCAGATCAAAAACAGAGTCCCGAGTCTAATAAAACATTTAGAATCTGCCAAAAGAAAGGTTCTTCTAAACTCACCATCAGGTATAAAGCATCTTGTGTTGGGAGAGCAATGCTTGAGCCAAACAGACTTTCCTAAGCCTGTAGCTAGCTCAGTAGCTGCAGCAAAATCCAGGACACAGTGAACAGTCTCTTTATCTACAGATCGTGGACAGAGTGAAACAATAAATATCTATGAATAGTCTGTGGAAATTATTAGAGAATATCCTGTTTAATAATTACTTCTGAATTAATTAATCACAAACGGCATTCCACTGGAGTTTTAATAAAAACTATTTGGCATTCAGGAGATATTGTCATTTCTTTCAGTTTAGAAAAATAATTTGCTGTTTGTAAGTGCTGTGGGGTATATCAGTTTGGAGTACACATCTGACTTCCTCTTTTTTAGTTTGCTTTTATTTCATAAAAGTTATAAAGAGGATTTACTGTCTTTTATTATTAAAAACCCCGGCTCTGGTTCTGGCCATTGTATTTGCTAATTACACTGAGAGGATGGCTTCTTATCAAGGTAGTTTAGTTGGGAACAATGCTCTTTGTACAGCTTCTCTGTGGACAAGGTAGATTGCTTCTGACAGGAGCCAGCAGTGAATTAGCTTCCAGTTTGGCTGTGTTCTGGAGGATTGAAAGATTACATTGTCAACATCCATGCATTCAGATGAAAATGACTCTCCTTTAAGTTTCCTTGTTTTTTCCCCCGGAGGCATACGAGTTTCTAGAATCTACAACCCTCTCCTGTTTCCTATTTAAAGAGATAAAACATACCGCATGTCAGTGTGCAAAATCTGTTCTGCTGCTCTGTTTGGCCTTTTTGATGTTGGTATTGATTAATCTTGTTCTTTTAATGATAACTTGGCTAGAAAGTCTAAGTGTAGCTAGCTTGATATAGATTCTACAAACACACATTCTAGACCATCATGTGAAACGATTCAAGCAAAAAGCACTATGTGGATTCCAAGGAGATACAACACAATGAGCGACAGTCAGAAAACATAAAGGCAGAAAGAAAAACAAACACTTCCTTAGGGACTCTATGGGAGGAAATGCTTTAATGAAGGTAAGTCACGCAACAGACTGGGCATTGTATGAAGGTTTCCATGCTAGGATAAAAAATACATCTCTTCTTCTGGAGAATACAGCCTTCAGGGTAGATTTCAAATTGGCCTTGCCTAAAAGGCTCTTTCTGAAGAAGAAGAGAATTAAAGGGTATTTGGCTGGAAAGAGAAGGTTAAAAGGTACAGGGCTACAGATAGCTAAAACCAATAACATAGTGGTGTATAGCACACTGGGATGGCTATAGCTGACAACAATAATTGAATATTCCAAAATACTATTGCAAAGAATTTTAAAATAATGTTTTGTTATTTATGATTATCATATATGTACACAATCATTTTTTGCCTCCCAGTTCTTCGCCTATTCTTCCCACTTCCTACCTCAACCCAGTATCACATTGTCTTTTCTCTTAACTGATCACCCATTGGTTGGTTCTAGCTAGTTTGTTATGATCCAGGATGCTGATACATAATCTTGTACAGGTCTTGTGCAGGCAGCCATAGCTGCTGTGATGTCATGAGCTCAACGATCCTGTCAGGTCCAGAAGATAATATTTTGGTCCTCCTGGATCTAAGGCTTTTACAGTCTTTCAGTTCCTTTGACTGCAAAGGTTAGTGGACCTCTGGGTGAGGGGGTCCACACATTCTCCCACAAGCTTAATAGAGACGGTTTATATGGCCCTGATCAAAGAAATGCTATGCAAGGTTATAGATATGCTAATTATCTCGATACACAAACATATATAGCTATATACCTATTAAAAATAAAAATGTGAGTATATTATACAAATTAATTTTTAAAATAACATTTTACTTAAAAGTATGCTAGATATAAAGAATGGGTTAACTTGGGCTGGAGAGGTGGCTCAGTGGTTAAGAGCACTGACTGTTCTTCCGGAGGTCCTGAGTTCAATTCCCAGCGGCCACATGGTGGCTCACAACCATCTATAATGTGATATTATGCCCTCTTCTGAACAAATAAATAAATCTTTTTAAAAAAAGAATGGGTTAACTGAAGTGATAGGATCATTTAGAATGATAGTTGCTGCCCATAACAATTTCTAGGTTTTAGTGATTTACTTATTTTCAATCAGTTGAAGCTTTGCCAATGTCAAGTAAATGTTACCATATTTATATATGAATTGTTTTCCAAAAAGAAGCCCATGACAATCATTATTAATGTCAAAAAGATTTCATCTAATGGAAGGGGGACTGGTACACATACAACTGCAACTCATTTTGAGCACATTGAAAGTATGTTGACTTGTTTCAAATAATACCTGCTCATTCCATGCCTTAATGTTTTTCAATATTGGTGTTATGCTTGAATTTTCCAAAATTATTCATAGTTGCATGCCCATCCCACAGTTACTTCATGCAGTACAAACTGTTCCAGGTAAAGTAACACTGTCTATGCATTTCTCAGTGTCTAAAAAGTCAATCTGTCTCCACTGGGGAGAAGTAATATTGAATTTGCCTGCTTTATAGTGGAAGATATGTTTCTTCAGGTTAAGAGATGGCATTCTGCCAAGATGGAAGATTTGTTTCCAGCAATACCACATTGTCTCTGAAATCCTGCCCCTGGTCTCTTACAGTCAGCGTTAGGTCTGTCCCAGAGAAATGGCTTCTAAGTGGACAGGCAAGCAAAGAAGCACGTAGGAGTGAGAGGAAGAAAAGGAGGGAATTTATCTTAGAGTGTGATTTTGACCAGGGATGCTGGACACATCAGTAGCCTTGTTGGAAAGAGTTCTTACTGGGGGGAAGGCTTTGAAGTTTCATAAGACTTATGTCATAAGCAGTGTGGTCTCTGCTCCCTGCTTGTGGGCTGAGCTATGAAATCTAAGTCATTGCTTCAGATGACATGCCAGCTACTTGCTGTTATGCTGACCTGAACCACAATGATTGACTTAAACCTCAGGAACTACATGTACAAAATAAAACATTCTCCTGTAAGTGCCTTGGGAATGATATTTTATCAGAGAACCAGAAAATTAATTAATATAATATGCAAGAGTAGGAAAGATAGTTCTGATTTGTGATGCATAATAATTAGAACAAATATTAATTTTACCTGGAATCAGTTCATGTTGTATGAATTAATACTGAAATTTAACCTCAGTAATTGTCAAAATATTAGTATTCTAGATTTCAAGAAAAACAAACCAAGGCTCATAGCAGTTACAGAATTTGTTCCTGATCATTAAAGTAATATATAATGCACAAAAGTTGAACTGAGATTTTTTAAATTGTAATCACCCATTTATATTTATAGAGGTATTGATCCAAGAGTCCCCAAAGCTACCAAGATCTCCCAATGCTCAAGTCCTTCAGTACTTGCAAACAACCTTCATGGTGTTCACATAGACATCTCTGTATTACTAACATTGCTTGTTGCAACTTAATGCTGTGTAAATAATTTTTCTGGTTTCTTCCAAGAATAATGACAAGGAAGGGATATATGTATATGCCCAGTACAGGTGTAATTTAAAACATCCTGTTCATGTAATATAGATTGAAATCTGAGATGTGGAACATGTGAATATGGGAGTTCACGTGTGCCCTGTTTTGTCTAAGGACCTGTATAGTAACATGCAAGGTAGGATTCTCTAAAGTTGTATGCTGTGAAAGTGGAAAAATGGACAAAGGCCTTTGGACTAGACTTACTTCTGCTCTCAGATGGAGGGAATCAGAAGGGCACAGGTAGGTAGCATGAGCATGGCGGTCATCAGACCTGAGTGGAAGTGGGTGAGCTTCAGAGCTGGGGATGCTCTTTAGGAATTACAGGTTTTTTTCTTGTTTTGTTTTATTTTTACTGTTTAAGAATGTCATACATGAGTATTAGATTTATAGTATTTCCATACCTCTTTCTTTTCCATCTCTTACTCCATTCTCAGTCTCTTTCAAATTTTTTATCTCACCTTCATATATACATACACACATATATGTATATAAGGGATGAGCATTTGGGATTGACTAACATATTAGGAAGCTTGTCCTTGGAAAACCCTGATTCTCAGTTTCTCAAAAGCCACTAATTGCCTATAGCTGTTCATCTATGCTTCATTAGATTTCCCTCAACTATATTGACATATCAATTATTGATTTCAGCATTCGGTTCTTGTGATAATATTGTTAAGTCTTCATGGGTGCATATTCCCTGTCATATTATAAAATGTTCCAAGCAAATGCCTTAATCTTCTGATTCTTATAATCTTTCTGCTCTTTCATTTCATATACTATATTATCTGAGTCTTAAGTGTGGAGGTTGCAATGTATAAGTTATGGTTAAGTATCTCACATGCAGAAATTATATGTAATTTAATGTGTTATGTATTTCTGTGGTGGTCTCCACCCACTGCAAAAAGAAACTTCTTTAGGGAGATATGAGAGATATGTACATCTATTTGTATAAGCGTAATTATTTAGAACACAGCTAGATATTATACTGATTTAGGAAAGTGGCATTAACAGGCTGTCTAGGATCCATGGCCTCACCATAAATGGGGATCTGGCTAGGTTTATAGTATCAGACATGATTTCCGTCTTATAGAATAAGCTGTGCATCCAATGAAATAGGTGCTGGTTACCTGCAAAGTATAAGTGCTACTACTGCATTCCTGGAGATATCTTGCAAGGCTGGTCATTGATGTGGCTCCTAGGTCTTACAGCTAAGTGGGACCATTGATTGATTTTTTTCTTTTGGCAACTTGTATAGCACTTCCAGATACTATGAAAGCTAGCCCTTGTGTGTGGGAGGGAGGGTTCTGTATCACTTTAGCTTGGTCCATCAAAGCTTTGTGTCCAAGTTGTATGGTGTATTTAGCCAATAGGATCTGAAAAGCTAAAAGATCTGCCATATGACCTAGTATGACATATGTCTAAAAGATTGGACAAAGTCTTTCACAAATGATTGCTCAGCCATGTTCACTGTTGTTCTAGTCACAATAACTAGAAGTGGAAGCAACCTAAATATACTTCAACTGATGAATTAATAATGAAAATGTGGTAATATGCAACATAGAACATATTCAGCTGTCAATAAAATGAACTCATGAAATTTAAAGTCAATAGGTGGACCTAGACATATAACCCAGACCCAGAAAAACATACATCACTCTTTCTTTGTTTCTTCCTTTCTTTTTTCTTCCCTTTTTATTTTGTGGATTCTAGCACAGAGAATAACATCAAAAGTCAAGAAAGCACAAAGGGGCCATGGTCAGTGTGAGAAGCTAGGCAAAGGAACTCTATATAGAGTGATAATAGGACTCAGGTGCTATGAAAGGGACAAAGGGAGAATGAGGGGAAGGAGTATAATATAGGAGAGAGGGAAGAGGCAAAAACATAGGAAAACATAGTAGTTTATGTTAACTTAAACACACACACACACACACACACACACATACACCCACATTGGTTACACTTCTTGGTGTGGTAATATTACTTCCAAGAGCCATACATTATCTAACACAAATCAAAGCCGAGTGCCAGGCATGAGAAATGCCTTTTGAGTTGTTGGTCAAGGCAGTTAAGTTTCTCAAAATAATATAGGTCCTATCCTTGGTTTCCTCACATAATTTTAAAACAAAATGCTATTATAGTCCTTTATGTAACAAAACACAGATTTTTTTATATTTTTTATATTTTTAGTATTAACTTATCTTTTTTAAAAATATATTTTATTAATTTATTCATATTACATCTCAATTATTATCCCATTCCTCCCTCCCTCCCATTTTCCCCTTACTCACCTCCCCTAACTGTGACTAAGAGGGACCTCCTCCCCCTGTATATGCTCATAGGGTATCAAGTCTCTTCTTGGTAGTCTGTTATCTTTCCTCTGAGTGCCACCAGGCGTCCCCATCCAGGGGACGTGGTCAAATATGGGGCACCAGAGTTCGTGTAAAAGTCAGACCTCACTCTCCACTCAACTGTGGAGACGGTCCTGTCCATTGGCTAAATCTGGGGAGGGGTTCAAAGTTTACTGCATGTATTGTCCTGGGATGGTGCCATATTTTGAGCAGGACTCCTGGGCCCAGATCTGCCCATCATAATGTTCTTCTTGTAGGTTTCTAGGACCCTCTGGATCCTACTATTTCCCCATTCTCCCATGCTTCTTTCACCTCGAGTCCTAATAGGATGTCCTGCGCTCTGTCCCACTTTCCTGGTAAGTGAAGATTTTCATGGGACATGCTACTTAGGCTAGTGTCCAGATGTAAGTAAGTATATACCATTTGACTCTTTCTGCTTCTGGGTTAACTCACTCATTATGATCGTTTCTAGCTCAATCCATTTATCCACAAATTTCGGGAATTCCTTGTTTTTAATAGCGGAGTAGTATTCCATAGTGTAAATTTACCACAGTTTCTTTATCCATTCTTCTACTGAGGGACACTTAGGTTGTTTCCATGATCTGGCTATTATGAATAAGGCTGCTATGAACATGGTTGAGCAAACATTCTTATTGTGTGCTGGAGCATCTTCTGGGTATATTCCAAGGAGTAGAATAGCTGGGTCTTGAGGAAGCCTTATTCCCAGTTTTCTGAGATAGCACCAGATAGATTTCCAAAATGGCTGTACTAGTTTGCATACCAACCAGCAATGAAGGAGTGTTCCTCTCTCCCCACATCTTCACCAGCATGTGGTATCACTTGAATTTTTTCTCATAGCCATTCTGATGGATGTAAGATGGAATCTCAGAGTTGTTTTGATTTGCATTTCTCTCATGACTAAGAAGGTTGAGCATTTCTTTAAGTGTTTCTCAGCCATTTGATGTTCCCCTGTTGAGAATTCTCTGTTTAGTTCTGAGCCCCATTTCTCAATTGGGTTATTTGGTTTGGTGGTGTTTAGTTTCTTGAGTTCTTTATATTTTGGATATTATACCTTCGTCAGATGTAGGGTTGGTGAAGATCTTTTCCCAGTCTGTAGGCTGTTGCTTTGTTCTCTTGACAGTGTCTCCAGCCTTACAGAAGCTTCTCAGCCTCATGAGATCCCATTTATTAATTGTTGACCTTAAGGCCTGGGCTGTTGGTGTTCTATTCAGGAAGTTGTCTCCTGTGCCAATGTGTTACAGGCTCTTCCCCACTTTTTCTTCTAAGTGACATAGTGTCTCTGGTTTTATTTTGAGGTCTTTGATCCGCTTATCCAGAGTCTCAGGGCCTGCACCACCTGCTGAGTTCAGCCAGGGACTCTGGGCCCAAACTGCACACCAAGCTCAGCTTGAGTCTCAGGACCTGGACAGGGCACTGAGTCCAGTTTGGGTCTCAGGGCAGGAGCTGTGCCGAATTGAGCTTGGGTCATGGGGCCCAAACCACGTGCCATGTTCAGCTAGTGTAACAGGGCCCAGATCTTGCACTGAGTCCTCTCTCCCGCAGTAATTCCCACCGGTTACCACGCCAATCACCTCTGGCGGAGGGTTCCCAGCTGTAAACCTCAGCTGCTGCCTCTGCCACAGCTGCCGCTCTGGTCTGAGACTATCTGCGCTCTTCCCGTGTGCAGGGGTATGTAGGTTTTCTTTATTTTGGTCATTCGAAATGTGGAGTACTCCTGTTGTAATGGGGTGGGAAGCTTGGTGTTCCTGGTTCAGAATTCCGTGCAATTCCCTGAATCATTTACTGGAGCTTCTAAACATGGTCCACACTTCTCACCACCATCTTGGATCTCCCTATTAACTCATCTCATCAAAAAAGCTTTGTGTTGGTCTTCTTGTGGAGTTCCTGGGCCCCGAGGACCTTGCTGAGACTGAAACACTAACCAAGGACTATGCATGGACTGGACCTAGGCCCCTTACACAGGTGTAGCTGATGGGCAGCTCAGGTTTCATGTGGGTCCTCTAGTAAGGGAAGCAGGGTCTGTGTCTGGCATGGACTTTGTTGCCAGCTTTTTGATCACTTCCACCAGGCAGGACTTCCTTGTTTGGTCATAGGGGAAGAGGACAAGCTCAGTCCTTATGTGACTTGATGATGTGAGGTGGATGGGAAGGGGGAATCCCTTTTCTAAGGAATAGAATAGGATAGATGGGGGAGGAGAGGGAAGGTTGGATTGAAAGGAGAGAAGGGATGTGGTTAAAACCTGCATGTAATGTGATTTTTAAAAAAAGAGAAAAGAAAAGTAAGAAAGAAATTTTAAAAAAAGAAAGCTTTATGTTTTCCTTTAGTAATTATTGAAGAACTACTGAGATTGTGTATTGGTTTTATCATTTTGTAATCTGTCTCAATTTCTCTCTGTCTAATGTTTGTTTGTTAGTTTATTATTTTTAGACAATGGACTATTATCTAACCTTGGAGGGTTAGAACTATATAGAACAGGTTGACTTAGAACTCACATAGTTCTACCTCCTGAGTTTTGAGGTCAAAGGTTTGCACCACCATGCCTGCCCTTGTCCCAGTCTCTTGCTCTGTGGTTCTGACAGGCTCTTTAGGTCTATGGCACTTTCTGGGTAGTTTCTTTTACTTCTGGCCTTCTAGGAATTCACAGAAAATGACAGATTTTGATATATTTTAGTTAAAAGATGTCGTGGTAATTAAAGAGATCAATTTTCCTCTGCTATATAACCTGAAGCAAGAATTACATTCATGTAATTTTAATAATTACCTCAGTTCATAAAATGCTGGAAGCAGAGGGTATCAGGTAACTAGCCAAGCATGGAGCATAGAGTTTTCTAGAAACATCAAAGATGAATTTGTCATAACTCACCATAATTAGAGCATAAAAATCCTTATGCATAAAACATATATAAATGCTGCATTATTGTTTTACCTGTAAACTGTAACACACTAGTAACAAACAACATTTTAGAAGACTCGCAAGCTTTTCATTCTAATTATCTATTTTTTCTTTTTAAAATTTATTTATTTACTTACTTTACATCCCAAGAGTAGTCTCCTCCATCCTCTCCTCCTAGTCCCACTCTTTCTCTCCCCTAAATCCCCTCCTCTATTCCTAGGAAAATGGGAGCCCCCACCTACCCCATCTTATCATGTTACAACAGGACTGAGTTCTTCCTCTTTTCCTGTGGCCTGACAAGGCAGTCCCATCAGGGGGGAAGTAATTAAAAAGCAGGCAACAGAGTCCATGTCAGAGACAGCCTGTGCTCCCCTTACTAGTGGACCCACATGAATCCTGAGCTGCCCACAGGCTACATCTATGTAGAGGACCTTGGTCTGGTCCATGCATGGTCCTCGGTTGGTGCTTTAGACTCCTCTGGGCCCTTGTTATTTGAGTTCTTTTGTTCTACTTGTTGAGCTCTTGTCACCTTTAAGTAATTTTATACTTCTCCCAACTTTTCAGCTACACTCCCCATACTTGCTCAATATTTGGCTATGCATCTCACATATGGTTTAAACTGCTGAAGTTGGAGCCTCTCATAGGACAACTCTGATAGGCTCCTGTCTGCAAGCATAACGGAGTATCCTTAATAGTGTTAGAGTTTGGCTCTCTTCCATGGGGTGGGTTTTGTGTTGGGTCAGACATTGGTTGGAAATTCCCTCAATCTTTGCTCTACCTGTTCTATGTTTATCCCTGCACATCTAGTAGACAGAGTAGATTTTGGATCAAAGTTTTTGTGAGTGGGTTGGTGTTCTTCTCTCTGTACTAGGACTCTTGTCTAGTTAGAGAGTGTCCTCTTCAAGCCTCCATAGCCCCTGCTACTAGGAGTCTTGGCAATGGTTCTGCTCATATTCTCCCAGAGGCCTATTCTGACATAGGTCTCTAGCTTGTCACAGAGATGTCCCCACCCAAAGTTTCTGTTTTCTATGCAGACCTTTAGTCTTCCCACCCTGCTCTCCGCAGGTCTGATCTCCATCCTATTTTTTCTTTGTACTTCCCTTTCTACCTTATTCTTTCTCTTCAACCACTACCTCTGTCTATTCTTTTTCCCCTCCTGAGTAAGAGTTAAACATCCTCCCTTTGGTCCTCCTTGTTACTTGTCTTTTTATAGTCTGTGCATTGTAGTATGTATAGTATAGCTAATATCCACTTATAAGTGAGTAAATACCATGTGCATCTTTCTGGGACTGGGTTACTTCATTCAGGATGATCTTTTCTACTCCTATCCATTTGTCTGCAAATTTCATAATTTCTTTGTATTAATGGCTGAGTAGTAGTCCAAACTGTAAATATACCAGTTTCTTGGTTGATGAACATCTAGGTTATTTGCAGTCTAATTACCAAGAACCAAATGTTACAACCACCTTTCAGTTTCATGCTTATGATGATCTTATGGAAGAATCTACCATCTGTCTCTCTATTATCTATCTATCTATCTATCTATCTATCTATCTATCTATCTATCTACTTATCTATCATTTATCTATCTATATATATCATCTGTCTGTCTGTCTGTCTGTCTATCTGTTTGTACATCTATTGTTCTGCATATCTATTATTTTTATACCTATTACAAAGTGTGTTCTCAAAAGTGATGAATATCGAAGTATGTATCAGCTCAAGAAATCAGTATTACTACCTTGCAACACAAGAGAGAATATAACCTGCAATTACTCCCTCAAAATTAAAAGCTCTGTTTTTGTTAGAGCTTAGGAGTGGCTCCAGGAGGAAATTTATGAATCTGTAAAATTATTATTTTCTTTTACACAGACAAGTTACAATGTAAAAGTTAGCAAGCAGTATATAAAACCACAAATATTAAGCCACAAACAAGATATGGTTTAGTATAAAAGAGGAGTTCAATCTATGCCAAAAAGACAGAGTGAGTAAGAAATTGTATGTAGACATAGGTAGCTGTTCATTTCCAGATAAAATGAATGATTTATTTTAAACTGCTATTTCAAAGATTTTTGATCCAACAAAAACAATTGTCACAATCCATGTACTCACTAGAACACTAAGGCTAACTCTAAGGATTTGACATCTCACTCACATTCCTGATGTCCTCAAATTAAAATGGGGTTATTTCCTGTGGAATTCATTATAAATCATAATTACATATAAAAATTTCAAATCAGGAATGTCATTGTTTAGCAGGAAAGCACATTATGGTGCCCCTTGTTTCCCTTGTAACTTTGTGCTTAATGGGAAACTTTAGCTACTGCCAAGGCCACTCATATTAGACTTCTATCCTCCACAGGGTCAGGCAAGGACCTGGTCATAACTACAAATATACATGCTTGTCTGCTTTCTACTGAATTCTGTCACTTTCACTCCCCACACAAAGAGTCATTCTAAATTGGAGAATCATCTACAGTATGAACTGATCTCATTGATTTTTAATCCTGTGAGTTAGCTAAGGTGTGAGTCTGCAATAAGAAAATCTGAAAACTAAACACAAAGATATCCAAGAAAAATGTATTGAGATTCTTTATGTTTCTCTGTCCTGTCTCTCATTTTATTTGATTTGGAATGAGTAGAAGGGGCAGAGGTAACATTGAAGGGAGGCAGGTATGGAAGTTCTGATTTCACTTTTCTGATACTTTAGTCTTGCCAGTTGCAAGATGAACTTTGTATATACTATAGTGGTGTGTGTGTGTGTGTGTGTGTGTGTGTGTGTGTGTGTGTGTGTTGAGACATGTATGTGCATGCATATGCATGCATGCTTACATGTGAGGGCATGCATGAAAATCTGAAAGAGTTAAGTACCAACAGCCTCAGAAATGCATGCGTATTCCACATGGTGCACAATTAGCTCCATGGTTAATTTCTAAAATGACTGAATTGAAGAGAAATGCACTGACCTGGGATATTAACCTATCTTTAAATTCAATAGGTAGCAAGTAATTGGCAAAAACAAAGATTGGACAGCTATGGTTGCAGGTAATATAATATAGTATGTAAAAATAAGAGACATGTAATTTAGTATGTTGATATAGTATTTGTTCTCAAACATGGCTTCTTGCCTGGCCTAGAAAGCTATTACATTCTTTAGAAACATAGAATTTTCTTACACAGGTCATTTGTGTCCTTGGGATTTAGTGGTTGGGATCATTTCTTTCATAACCACATTGAGTTTCTCACTAATTTCTATTTCTAGCACAAAGTTAGGAGCTCTTGCAGCTCTATTTTGTAGATGGAAGTAATCAGGTTTATATCAAACTTTATTACATTTCTTTAGTGCAATACATTGGCCTTTAGATAGGAATCTACATTTTACAGAGAGAAGATAGAAAATGAATTTTTGCCTCCTAGCACTGAAGTACCTAGTGATAATATAAATAGAAAAAACTATTCACATCATTTTAAGCTATTATATTTAAATGTCGAAAGTATTCTCCATAAATTTTTTTTTAGATTGAAGGCAGCCATTCACATAGCTTATAGGTTTCATATAAACTTTGAAAATTATGGAGAAAATAGATGTTTAACTTTATTTTTGCCATTTATTATTTCACAGATACCTCATTCCTTATTACCTAGTATCAGTATTTAACTAAAGAATATATTATGACTGCATTTAACTTAGATTGCTTCATTGATTTTTTTTAAAAAGCAAAAGATTTATATAATTTAGAGAGAAAAAAGATATTCACTGCTATTTGAAAAAGAAGGTAATTTTACTAAAGACTCACACATCTGAAGTCTTTCATCAAAAGTAAAAATTATTCTTTCTATACACCCTATCTGTCTCTCTCATAAAGCACCTGGCCCCACACATTTTGATAATGCCATTATAGAGCCAGTCCCATACTTCCTATCTTATATCTGAGTTTCTGATTTTGAAGTTAAAAGAAAAATTAAAACTAGGTAAATATCATACTTATTAACTATTCACTAGTGGGAAATATTTTCCAATCTCTGTCCTTGAAACACCTCATTTCAAATCTAAGGCTTTTGTGGGATATGAACTGCATTGTTTTATTGAATCTGCAAAATTGTCTCCTTTTCTTACATTTCAGTACATTTATTTATTTAGTATGTGTATGTGCCCATGCTCTTGTGGAGGCCAGAAGACAACTTGTGGGAGTTATTTTCTTCTTCCCACCATTTGGGCTTTGAGAATCCAGCTCAGGCCATCAGGCCTTGGTGACAAAGGTGTTTGCAGGCTAAGCAATCCTTTTAGCCACATTTTCTGCTCATATAGAATCATGCAGTTCAATTATAGAAAAAATACTTTTACATGTATACATTCTTCATTATTTATCAAAATGGTTAATGTTTGAATTGTACTGTATTAAAATATTTAGTTTTAAAAATTGCTATTTGAGCTGGTGCCTTGAATTTCATAAGAAATGTTTAAACAAACACACATGCACAGCTACACACAAATAAAGAAATGAAACATGCAAGCTACAAATCTAAGTGACTGAGAATCATTTCCAATTCACAAAGGTGGAAGAATTTATCAGCAGAGAACCTTCATTGGAAGGGAGGTTATAAGCCAGAGAGGACATGCTACATGGAGATTCAAATATCTTAAAACAAGTGAAGAGTGCTCATTGTAGTAACAAATGAGATGATGTTTTTTATTTAAAACTCTTTCTAAGTGAATTGATAATTTTTAGAGAAATTATATAGTGTGTGTGTGTGTGTGTGTGTGTGTGTGTGTGTGTGTGTGTGTGTG
>OU015743.1:69899532-69913977 GCA_907169655.1 Acomys percivali | reverse complement strand
TGTGTGTGTGTGTGTGTGTGTGTGTGTGTGTGTGTGTGTGTGTGTGTTAAGAAATACAACATAAATATCTGGCAATATAAGTTCCAAGTTGAGAAGGAATCTTTGTGCAAGATTGACAGGATAAGAGACATACCACTGTATTAATGATGACAGACTGTCAAAAATGTTAGAGATGCTAAATTACGAGACTGAAAGTAGACATTAAAATAAGAGAATAAGTTATTGCTGACAAATTAATAAAAGAATTAAAAACACATTTGTGTTAATTTTATGTGACAGCCTGGCTTAAATATAGCTCTTATCTAATTCTGTTATGTTGTTTTATTTTTTAGATTACATTGGCATTTAAATCAATGCATTGAATAAAGCATATTGTCCTCCTCAACATGGGCCAGATTCCTCTAAACAGTAAAATGATTTTAAAAAAATGATTGACTCTCTTGAGGAAAACAGAATTCCATCAAAAGACTGTCTTGGACCTGTGGCTACTCTTCCCTGTCTCCAACCTGCCAGCTCACTGCATATTTTAGACTAGTACCTTCCCAGCTGCAGGAGTCAATTCTCTAATCTCCCTCTTTCTCTGAATCCATACATATGCATACACATACATGTAGATATATGTGCATACATACCCACAAACAACTTATCTGATTTCTTATTCTTTGAGAGCCCTAAAATAGAATCTCAAAACATATTTAATTATTTTAAAAAAGGCAAGGGGATGGAGAGATGGCTCAGAGGTTAAGAGCACTAGTGGTCTTCCTGAGGCCCCAGGTTCAATTCCCAGCAACCACACACATGGCAGCTCACAACTGTCTAAAATTCCAGTTCTGGGGGATCCATTACTTTCATAGAGATATACGTGCAAGCAAAGTACCAATGAACATAAAAATAAAAAGTAATAATAAAAATGTTTAAAGGTAAAAGAAGAGGTGAAAGAGGAAGAAGAGAATGAGAATTATGAGGAGTTTAAAGGAAAAGGACTAGTGCAAATGGTAAAGAAAGCACTGATTTAAGTCTAACTATATTGGTAACCCCACTCAGGATGAATGATATAGGAATTCTCATTAAAAAACCAAGGAGTAAAGTTAAATTATAAGATGTAAGATCCAGTCTTTTCTTATGTAATAAAAACAAGTACTAAAATGTTAGTAATAAACAAATGGGCTCACACTTCTTCTGTCTGTCTTTATTTGTTTGTTTCTTTCTTTCTATTTAAAAGAAAATAGGGAAATGAACTCAACATGGCAAAATGAACTCAAAACTTTGTAGTGCCACAAAAAATAATATATGACAATGTAGATTTAAGAGCAAAGAATATCACATAGAATAAAGGAACTCATTACATAAAGTAATATGTGTGGATTAAAAGACAAAAAATCAAATGAGTGAAGATTGAAATATGAGGATAAAATGAAAAATACAAAGTTTACTTCCATTACTTTGAAAGTGTTATTGCAGGCTCTTTATGATGAATAAGTAATACAAGCTAACTGTTAGTTGATCAAATCACAGTTATATCAATTACTAGTCCATTTTTATCATAAGAATATACATGCTAGGTATAACAGATAGATATGATTCTATAAAAAGATAAGGTAAAATAGTTTGATAAAGTCTTCAAAAACCTCAGAGACATACAGAATATGGCATTATAATGTTTTTATTATTTTAACGATTCATTGACAATGAGACAGGTTAACTCCTGGCAATACCTAGCCTACCTCAAAGATGATGATGAGCATCAAAGAATGTCGCTATGGAGATGGCTTCAAAAGTGAGAAACAAGACACTGGGCAAAATGTTCTTGTTTCTACCACAGACAGAATTCTGCCTTAAAAATGGCAAGCATGGATGCTGGCAGAGTCAATGACCAAACTCTGCTAAGACAGGGTAAATAAATCCTCAATAGATCCCTCCTCACAAATATGTCTGTCAGATATATTGGGTCAGAAAGCTGAAGATAATGCTCCAACATTATAGACAGTTTTGGGTAACTATTCAGGTAGAAAACTGTCTCATTTCGAAAGCTACTAACCTGCACTCCCAGTATACTCAGGTAATCAACTTTATTCCTTCTCAAGTCTCTGATGGGGTTGAAGGCCAGATAGTTTAGTTTTATAATTAAGCTTAGTTGTTTAGCAGTTAAGATGTTTTTAGGTCTAAATAGATGTTTTGATTTGAAAATGATGAGCTATGATAGCTACTGATTTACATTAAGAATTTTAGACACACCAAGATAGGAAAGATGTTTTCTTAAGGTTCCCAAATACAAATACGTCAAAATACTAAGAATGTAACATTTATATCATTCCTGTGTCATGGTTCTTTTTGCTATAGGTAGTTTATTGTACGTATGTGTAATAATATAAGTGTATATGTAAAAAATAAAAATGTTTAATAAGAAAATAAATAGAAAAAATAATAAAATGATAAGCCCAAATTATAGCAGAAATATTTGAGGCCATTTTCCATATATATGTGGAATCAAGATAGTTTCACCAACTGAGAAAGTACAAAATAAAAATATTATCAATGAAGGCTTGCAAGATGACTTAGTGGGTAAAGGCACTTACCTTTGTCTGATGCCCTGAGCTTCATCCCCATGAACCAACTCCCAGAACTGTCCTCTGATCTCCATCCATGCATCATGGCTTGCATGCACTCACACCCACCCCACAATCAATACATTATTGGATAAATATATATTTTAAAATATTTTTAATTAAATAAAAATAAAAGCACAAGATACATTCAAAGCAATGTTTTCCCCCCCTGAGATCAGGGAGTTTATCCTCTTAAATCTAGATGCCTATTGGAAGGAAAGCACTCCATTCCCTATGTTCTAGTGTCTGTCTTAACTACCAGAGAAAGCAAAGCAAATTAAAACAAAGTGATTGATTAAAGGATTATTAAGATCATATATAATCAGTGAAGTATAAAAAGAGAAGCAAAAAAATCAATGATGCCAAAATGTGTTTGAAAACATTAATAAAATTGATAAGCTGGACTGATGAAGGAAAGAAGGAAAGAAAGAAGAAAGAAGGAAGGAAGAAAGGAAGAATAATAAAGGAAGAAAGAAAGGAAGGAAGGGGCACTGAGAAGTTATGTCAGTCAATAAGGTGTTCAACATAGCAACATGAAGATCTGAGATTGCTCTCTGGAACACATGCATAAAATGCTGGGCATGATGGCGTGTACTTCTCAACTTGGGACAGAGAGAGAGAGAGAGAGAGAGAGAGAGAGAGAGAGAGAGAGAGAGAGGGAGGGGGAGGGAGGGAGGGAGGGAGGGAAGGAGGGAGGGAGGGAGGGAGGGAGGGAGAGGTTATTTCTGGGGTCTCACTGGCCAGCCTGTTTATATTACCCAGAAAATTCTAAAACATTTGTGATTGTACCCAAAGAATGACACCCATTGGTTATTCTCTGGCCCCCACATGTAAGTGTATACACATGTATGAAGTTATTGATGAACACCTGAATACAGACATACAAGCACATGAACACACATGTACACAATAAAAAAATGAAAGGAGACAGAAATTATAAACATCAACTATAAGAAGAGAATGTAGGTTTTAAAAAAAAAGTAGTAAAAGAATAACAAGAAAAATAATAGGAAAACCATTGCAATTAATTATGTATCTTTATTGGAAAGAACAAACTCATTGAAATATATAAATGGACTAAAGCACATTCAAAAAGAAATACAGTAATTGAAGAGCTAAGGACACAAACAAGGCAAAATTTAATGAAAGAAATACAAATCCTTTATAAAGAAAGCAACAAATCTTTGGGATGTCTGTCAAGAGTAGTGGTGTGGGTGGCAGGATTAAGGAAGGTCATGAAGCATTCAGGAAAGCAGTAATGAGTTCACACTATAGTGAGTAAGGGGCACCATGAAATGGAATCCCAAAGGAAAAAGAAGATATAGCACACACACACACATACACACACACACACACACACACACACACACACTCATATACACTTACACACACACAAGAAATTATGACATTGTGATATTTTTGTATTGTTGACGCTGAGGTTTGAACCAATGCTTTGTGCATGCTAGGCAAGTTCTCTGGCACTGAACTAGTCTTTCAGTGTGACCTTACAGTTTTTGATCAGTCGTGGATACCTTATCAAATGTAGGACAAAGTTGTGTTCTGAACAAAATCATTTGAACTTTGAGACTCTGACCAAGAAAGATATAATATATTGAGTGATATTAGTAAAGCTCCACTTCTTTTATAAAAAAAATAAGTCAAATATACACATAAGTAGAGAATGGTCAGTTTTATGTTTGCTTTGTTTAATATATTTAGCTACTCATACCTAAATAAATGAAAACCTTGGAGTGAATAACGTACATTTACCTAATTGCTGAGCAAATGCTCTCTGCTTCATTGGTAAGGGCTGTGGTGTCAGAATAACTTAAGGCTTTTGTCATTAATTTTGACTCTCTTGGACACATCTTTAAGGACTAACATTTGAAGTAAGTGCCTGGTCACCATAGGCAAAAGTTAGAGGAACAGAAATCTTGGAAATCACTCTATGTTCTATATGAGTGGCAAAGGTTTGCAGGAAACAGGTATGGCTCATGATTAAAAAACACATGCCTTTAGGTGTCCATGTGAGGGACGTCTTTCATCTGGCAATTGATTTCTGAATATTCTCGCAACATTTATGTAAGGAGGCAGCTCTGTCTATTCCCACAGTCACTGTGCAGTTAGCTACGTTATTGTTTACCCTTTCACTTGTAATAAGCATGTCTATGGAACAATCAAGTGGGGTCTTCTCAAGGGATTGTACACGCTCTCCCAACAGCACTAACTTAGACCATAACTTGTGTCTGTTAAAAAAAAAATACTAGGAATAAGAAAGAAGTCTTATTTGTTTGGGTGTTTGATTTTGACTTTTGACAGATCTCTACATACCTCAGGCTGATTGGAGCTCTCAATTACCATGTCTCAGCCTGGGTGCTGTGACTGCCACCAACACTCTTCTTTTCTGCCTTTGATATACATGTCAAATTACTGCATTTCCTTTCAGTTAAAAAGGATGGAGAGAAGCATAATACTGTAAAAATACCCAGTAATAAAGACACTTGAGGATACAGGAAATTTTCTGTTAAAAAAAATCCTAATGTTGATTATAGTAGGTGGTTTGACCTTTTACTATGTTAATCACCCACACAAAAGTGTTTGGGTAATGCTTGAAAAAAGGAACTAAACTTATTTTTTAAAGAGCCTAGTATATTTGGAAATGCAGATATATGGACTTGTGTGCTCAGTTTTCAAGAAAATAATCTAAGCTCAGCATATATAAGCACTGATGATCTATGTGAGGGTGACTTAAATTGGTTTTCCTAAGAACATTTGTCAAAAAATCTTTAGGATATGTATCCTTACTTTTTTCACACTTTATTTTAGAAATCTTCACCGAGTATTATTTTTTTCAGGGACTTCCAGCACTTTATTTTCTCAAGTGATTCTATAACTTTAGAAAGGACACAATCCAATCTCTTATAAAATGGCCTTTGTTATAAAAAATGTCCTCATTTCCTTCTGTAGAAAAGACACTAAAAATAAACCTGGCTGCTAGTCAGTTTCCTTTCCCTTTGCCGACTCTCTTCTTTTTTCTGGTGATTGGGAGTGATCTTAGCAAGTCTCTTTTCTCTCTCTGCCCTTAAAATTGTTTTCATTACTCACAGTGTTATCTGTAGAGACTACCTTTTTTCATCTTAAATACCAAATATTTGATTTTTTTTCAATCTTTGAACTTTTTCCCACACCTCAATACTGTCTTTTGACTTTATTAAGTCAAAATATTAAAAAATGAACTAATTAAAACACATGGAAAGCTTTGCAGTTGGCGAGTACTAAGTGTAGTGACTGCTCGACTTGGCTCATTTAGGACCAGCTGCAGCTGCTTTCCTCAGATGGCTTCAGTGGAAAGGCTGAAAACTACATCAGATCCCTGGAGGTACATAGTCAATACAGAAAGAGTGCAAGTGGGCAACAGAGTGGCAAACTGCCATCCAATGGCAGAGCAGTAGTGTGATGATGATAAAGCTTACCCAAAGAGCCCCAGGAGCACAGCATTTGCTACTCCCCAGCTCAAAGTGTCTGAGGTTGTGCTAAGTACGCAGTAAGCTGTTGCCATTTGTCAAATGCAAGGCATCCCAGGCAGCCTGGTTTGGCTCGTCCAGGAAAGTGGGTTCTTACTTCTAAAATGAGAAGAAAACTCACTGCAGAGAAGGACTCCACACTCATCATCTTCACTTATGTTTACCTCTTTTTCAATTTTCCCTCAACAGGTCCATGGTTCCTCTTTTCCTCTCATCCAGACTGTGACCCCGCCCCACTGTTCTGCCATGCTATGCTACACAATAATCTTTCCTTTATCAATCTGTTTGTTTTTAACCAGCCTAGCAGCAACAGCAAAGAATGTTACCATTGTATTCACCACTGCTGCAAAAATTTCCCACTAGGCTTTTGTATTCCACTCTTTACTAGCCTTGCCTCCTCTAGTCTTTTGGGCGTCTTGTCCAGG
This sequence comes from Acomys percivali, assembly GCA_907169655.1. Classification (NCBI taxonomy): domain Eukaryota; kingdom Metazoa; phylum Chordata; class Mammalia; order Rodentia; family Muridae; genus Acomys; species Acomys percivali. The sequence goes on along the minus strand of OU015743.1, from coordinate 69,907,422 downwards.
TTGTAAGAAGGCCACACCCCCTAGTCCTTGCCAAACTGTTGCACAAACTGGGAATCTTAAGATAGCTTTAAACTGTATTAGATGTAATTGTTATTGCCTAGTTATCAGCCATTCCCAAGAATCTCTGCAGTGCCCTGCAGTATGGCCTTCCCTGGATGACCTCTGGTAGTAACATGAGTGGTAGAAACAAGGCTGTGACCAGGCATTGTTCACAGGGAATCACAAGTTCCCTTGTGGTCCATTAACCTGGACCCCAACCTGAGAACAGCATTTATCTCAGCACTGCACCTTTAGGCTGAACCAAGAATTCAGGCATGGGAAGCATACCTGAGTTCAGGGTGGCTTGATGTTCTAGCATCACCCAGGCTTGCTAATCCAAAGTGGGTAGGAATATCCTACCAGCAACCTTATGAGCAACAGAGCTACATTCACTGCCATACATCACCAAGACTTTGAGGCTACCACTTATGATGTGTAAATTTACAGGTTTGCCCTTGAAAGTCAGGTCCATCTCACTCATCTCCGTTCATCCTTACTTTTGTCATGGCAGTAGTCAAATGATTCCTCTCGCAGTGTCAGAAGCACACATTGTCACTCCTGTTTGTGATCCAGACTTGCCCTTAAGTATTCCTTTAAAAGCTGAACTTGACAATTGTTCTTCAGCCTTCTTCCTAACCAGAAGCTGATGTTCTGAGTTCCACTCTGTACCATTCACTCAATCTATTCATGGTGTGCTCCATTTCTGTCAGTCTCTTCTATTGTTATGGAACTCTGTGCATTAAAAATGGAAGAAACTACATGATGGAAGGAACTATATGATGTGATGAACTACAACCATTGTATTTATTCATCCCATTCCATACCAACATATGAAGTCTCTTAGAAAGTTCTTTATGGACATTCATTTTGGATGTTACATTGAGGATCAAAATTTTTACCTTAAAAACAATTCTTAAAGAGTTAAAAATTGGCAACTTGTGTTGCTCTGAACATTATGACAATTATGCATGGAAAGTAGTAAATTACACCAATAGATAATGGTGTTATGCATTCTCTGATATCTCATAGGATAAAGAAGTAACCATCATTTTAATATGCCTACCACCTGTTACAAAGTAAAAACTATTTAGTGTCATTTTTTATTAATAGGGTGATTAATCTAGTATGTAAAATATGTAATTAAAATGCTTTTGATGATAACTTTGGTGTTTTGGATGACAATGCACCCCATAGGCCCATATGTTGAATACATGGTTCCCAGTTTGTGGACCTGTTTGGCAAGGACTAGGAGGTGTGGCTTTGTTGGAGGAGGTATGTCACTTTATATGGGCTTTGACATTTCAAAAGCACAATCCATTCCCAGTTAGCACTTTCATTGCCTTGTAGTGATTATTGTACTAAGATATGAGCTCTTAGCTTTAGTTTAAGTTCCATGCCTGCCTAACTGCCTATTTGCTTGCTTGCATGCTGCCATACTCTTTGCCATGATTCTCATGGACACTAATTCTTTGAAACTGTAAGCTCAGAATAAATTCTTTCCTCTATAACTTGCCTTGATTATAGTGTTTTACTACAGCAATTGAAAAGTAAGACAATGACAATAATCAAAATAATATATCTCACACATCCCACCCAAACCATATCATCCATTCTGTTATGAAAAATTCATCCACAGAAATATTTTTCTAGATACAGAACATAGATGGGAACTCCTAGGATAGCAGAAAGAGCATTGTGATTAGTGTGGTGCCAAGGGCAAGACAAGGATCTCCACACGTCTCATAGTGATTTTACCTTTTATTCAGTATCTGATAAGATACTTTGGATGATTTTGCATGAGACAATATTTGTATGGGACTTTTGTACAGGGATAATCAATTGGGCTCTTATCTAGAGTACTAGTGACAGGTAGAGACAAGAGTAGAGAGACTAGTAAGAAAGTCAGTCACTATATTGTAGTCAAAGATCAAACTACAATAGAAATTATAGCATTGTGCAATGGTGATAAAAATTCAGTGGACTGGGGATAAAGAGAGAAAGAGATCAGTGGGACGTATCCTCTGAAAATGTATCAATGGCCATATGTATCATTTACTGAAAATAGATGAAAAGCAATTTGTGGAGAGATGATATAAAAATATTTATTTCTGTTAGTATGAAATATCCATGAGAACTATAAAAGCGAGTGCTAAAAATGAATGTGAGTTTCAGGGAAAAGTCTTGGCTGAAGGCACAATTTTGGTGGCATCTGCATAGGAATCCTAACAAGCAGTGTATAGAGATGAGCACTGGAGGCTCCAAAATTCAAAAATGAAAAGAGGAACAAACCAAAGACGTTATTAAGAAGGAGAGACCATTGTATGAAAGAAAAACTGGATTATGGTCATCTGGAATCTAACTGAATAAGCCAATTAAAGAAGAGTGGCAGTATTAGATAGGTGATAAATCAAGCAAGACATAAGAAATGATTTGGAAACAAAATGTTTTCTTTTCTGACCCAAAAACAGTTCTAGAGGAACAAAGGAGAGAAAACACAGATGAAGAAAGACTGGAGAGAGGATGTGGAGACAGCTGAGAGGCCAACCATGCAGAACACAGGTCTTTCAAAGAGTTCTCAGAGTAGAAGCAGATGAAAAGGTCCTGTATTGCTTGGCGGAGTGTGTTGTCGTCTGGTTTTTGATTCCTAAAGTTGGGGCCATTTCTGCAGCTGAAAATGATTCAGTAGCAAGAGACATTTGCAGGGAAGTGGGAAGGGAGGCCTATGTAGGTCAGAATGATTCGGCAGCAGCTGTAAGGAGGAATTCACTGATGGAGAAGAGAGAACAAATAATGACCAAGCATAGTCCTCACTGCAATCAAAAGGACACTGTGCCCAAATGAGCAAGTCATTTAGCTTGATATTACGGCTAGATACTTATTGGTGTTGAAGGAGCAATGAACTGGAGAATATTTGAGAGGTGTCCTGTGACAAGGACTTGATGAGCAGAGAATGCAGAGTGGACTGGAGAGTGGGGAGCTGAGAAAGCAGTGCATGGATTATGAAGTTGAAAGGAGCAACATTACTAAGAATAGTGATGTCCAAGGCTGAGAGGAAACAGTTGAGAGGGACAAGGAGAACAAAATATCACTGGGCATCATGATTCCAAGGAGCCAGGAGACTCACTGGGATGTGGAAGCCGTTTTGAAGAACGGTTCTAGCAAGAGTGGAGAGAAAAACAGAGCTAGATCATAAAGCTAGCTGTTGGAAATATATGATGCTTCTTTTCTGGCTTGTGATGTTGTGTACTTTTATTATTCTTTTAATTTGTTTCCAGATTCCTGGAATCACACATTGACTTACTCATTGCTGTGGGATAACGGTTTAAGCTTTAGTTACTTAATCAAGATATTTGTGATCATTGAAAATCTAGATGGTAGATCTGAGATAATAAATCAGTGAAAGAGTGCTGCTTTGCATGTGAGAGACTCTAGATTTAAGTCTCAGTGCTAAATTTGAAGTTTAAAGGAAGGCAAATATCAGACTTAAACTCTTAAATGTTGGGCCAAACTCTGGAACTAGCTCCATTCTTGCAATGCAAAGTCAGCAGTTGCATCTTTGAAGCGTCAGAAATAACTTTATCTGTTTATACTACTGAGTCTGTACAAAGAACAATAGCCATAGATATTCCATAATTTGATTTGTGTTACATATTCTGTAATGCCTATTAATATATAATTACACATCATGAGCTATATTACATGTAATAGGAAGTTCACTCTTAATAAAAATTCATATATTATTATTATATGTAAATCCATGTAAAGTTCTAGGAAGGACATAAATACACACATATTTGGGTATATACATGTATAATATTTTGTGTTTATACATGTGTACATCTTTTGACAGTGAGAAAAAGTATAGCAAAGAGTAAGAGGGAAATCAAATATAGATAAGAATTCTTTCTCTTGTAGCTCAATAATTCTATTATTTTTCTTTTTCTTTTTTACTTAGAAACTTTTTTCATACAATATATTTTAGTCATGTTTTTCTCCTATCCAACACCTCCCAGATTTATTCTCTCTCTCTCTCTCTCTCTCTCTCTCTCTCTCTCTCTCTCTCTCTTTCTCTCTCTCTCCCTCAAGATTATAAATCTCACAAAAACCCAAAACAAATGAAAAGCAGTAAGAAAAAAAAAGAACAAACAAACAAATAAATAAACCCACAGTAAAACTATTGACTTTCTGTTGTAGAGCTACTCCTGGGCACGAGGCCTGCTTGGGGATGCTGTTGATATAAGTAGTCATTACATTAAATGTATATACCCATACTACACGAAAGAAAACTGACTTTCTCTTTATCACTGAATATAAATTATAAAGAGCTTTTTGGTTAGTGGTGGGAGTACAGTGTCACTTCCCTCTATATGAAGGGACTCCATCTGGTTTGAGCCTTTCCAGGTCTTCTTTTACATGCTTCCACTGTCTGTGAGTTCATATGTGCATCAGTCCTGATGTATCTGGGAGAAACTGTTTCCTTGGTGTCATCCACCACCTCCATCTTACAACATTTCTATCTCCTCTTCTACATAGATTCCTGAGTGCTGGGGTTGAAGTTTGATGACAACATCCCCTTTACGATGGAGCACTCCAAATTTATTCACTTTCTACACATTGTCTAGAATGAATTTCTTTTCAACAAGGATAAAACTAGTATCCATTTGGATCTGTCACGTGTGTGTGTGTGTGTGTGTGTGTGTGTGTGTGTGTGTGTTTTCATATCCATACATGTTAGTAATTAATTTTGTAGTATAATTTTCCTGAATTGTAAACAACAGTACAAAGTCTGACTCTAGAAGGCAATGCTTCTTAGGAGGCTGTGATGGGAGAGCAGAGGGTTTGGATGAGGAGAATATGCTCATAAAAATGAGACAGGATGTGTTGTCTGATTAATTAGGCCAATTTGCTTTACTTTTCTTTCTTTCTTTTCTCACAGCCTGGCTTAAGTTTAAGCTTTATTTATGTCTCAAAGCCACTATAAAGTACATTTGTTTAGCCTAGATTAGGGTACCACTTATTACTAATTATAGTGGCCCTGGAAGGAAAAATGTTCCAAAAAGAAAGTAGGAATCCCTCCATTCGAATGCATTTGCCATTTTACTCACACTGTGCAGTGTGATGGAGAAGTAACTGCCCATAAGAAAATTATAATTTGGATGTGGAAAAGAGGAGTATCCTGAAGTCAAATAAATACCTAAATCATAGGCCTAGCTGGGTGATTGACATTGGCACTGTAGTGTGCTTGGGCACACCAAATGTCTAAAGGAGAACAGACAGACAGCATCAGGGCATGGCATGAGTGACTGGCAACCACAAGGAACAAATCTATTGCTTTCTTCACCTCTAGATGAGCCATCTGACTGTGTCAGCACTTAAACGGCTGAATGAGGTCTTTTACCAAGTATAAACAAGGCCACTCATACCATGGATTTCTTGGTAGTATTGGTTCTTTATGCCTCTGGAGCATTTCTTACTTTGTATCTTCTCATCGCTTTCTTCTTGATCCTCTTTCCAGAAGCAGATGATGCGTGCGTGCGTGCGTGCGTGCGTGCATGTATGCATGTGTGCATGTGTGTGTATATGTGCATGTATGCATGTGTGCATGTGTGTGTATATGTGCATGTATGCATGTGTGCATGTGTGTGTATACGTGCATGTATGCATGTGTGCATGTGTGTGTATACGTGCATGTATGCATGTATGCGTGTGTGTGTGTGTGTGTGTGTGTGTGTGTGTATGTGTGTGTGCTTTCATCACTCTCCTTTTGTAAGGCTTGACTCTTATTGTTGGCTTGCACATGTGGATTACAATTTCACGTTTCCATAGTAACATGAATTCTTCAGAATGAAGTCTTTGTGCTGAGTGAGGGTTGAAGTTCATCCTTGCAACTTAATATGTGAGTTACTTTCTATTGTTTCCTGCCCTTTACCCTTCAGGTTTTTATATTCTGACAGTTCAGGGATTCACAATATTTCTGTTTAAAGGTAAAATATTAGACATCAGATAAATATTGAGCTTGTGAGACCATCCTAGGGAAGGCAGAGATTTTTCTGGTTTCTATTGTGTAAGGCAATTCTGATATAAGAATCAAGCAGATTGACTGTAAAACCATTTAAAAGAAATACTAATTTAAGCTACCATCACCCAGTTTCTGCACTTTATTTTGAAGCCTAGAGCAGCAATGGCAGTCTATATTCAAAGAGATAAGATGTAACTATTTTATTGGAATTATTTTATAAGTTTTAAAGATGATTATTGGCACATACATATTAAAACCAAAATCCCAATTAGAATTTATTTTCAAAGAGTATAAAAGGCATTCTGTATTTAGTTATATTTTTAATTCTAGGATATGGATTCAGAGATAGCATTTTTATTTAGAATTAATTTTTATATTTACAGAAAAGATGCCAACATTGTAGTGCAATGATACATGTATCAACAGTACAAAGAATGCTCAAGTATCTTTTACCCAAGATATTATGAACAGCTTTCTCCATTTTCTTTGGTGTGTGTGTATATGTGTGTGTGTGTGTGTGTGTGTGCATGTGTGTGTGCGTGTGTGTGTGTGTGTGTGTGTGTGTGTGTGTGTGTGTGTCTATCTGTGTGTCTGTGCCTGTGTCTCTCTGTGCATATTAGCTTCATTGTTTGAATTATTTGAAAAACAAATGTTCCTCTTAAGGACTTTGGTACACATATCCTAAGAACAGAAATATTGTTACATAAACTTCAAAAATCAGTTTATGGAATACTTTTGAAAGATGTGCTGCTGTATTCCTCTTTCAGCCATGTTAACAGTATATTTTACCCTTATAGATAACACTGTAGGGGTAATCTTACTTAGTTGTTGCATCTTTCGGTTTTCTTTAATTTTAAAGATACCCGTGTTGTTGTTGTTGTTGTTGTTGTTATTGTTACATTAACTTTGCTGTTGTTTTGAGACAGGGGCTCACACTGTAGTCCTGGCTAGTCTAGAACTCACCATCTAGCTCAGACCTCTTTATACCTGCATTCATGCTCCTGTGTCAATCTCCTGAGTACTGAGATTACAGGTGGCAACCACCATGGCTGGCTAACAGAGCACTATCAGTGAATGGTGTCTCCTCCTTTGCAAACACACAGTTTTCCTATTTGGGTCAGTCATTGGTTTTCTCATGGTTATGCCTGAGATGATCCAGAGTGACAGCATGCTTTTTTTTGGGTTATCCCATCTGGAGACACATGTCATCCACCTGCTCCTCATTGTTAATCTTTATTTTGATGACAGTCAATATGCTATCTGATTTTTGTACTGTCCAGTTGTTAGCCAGAAACCTGCTGGTAAAACCTTTATATCCTTTTATGCTCTGTTCATGTAAATTAACTTCTAGAAAATTTAACAAGTCAAAATAAAGTAAAACAAAACCATTTCCTAAATTAATTACTTATCAATAGTTCTTGGTTGATGCAATTATTATTATGATAATTTAAAACTTTGATTGCCCAACTATATGTTTCTATATGTTTAACATTTGAACCACCATTTTGTCCCAATCTATTATCTGTCTGTCTGTCTGTCTGTCTATGTATCTCCTACCTAATCTTTTATCCATGATTAAATGTTATTGGTGAGAATTAATATATTATTCTTTCTCCTCTTGAACTAAAATTCTTTTTTAAAAGTATACATATGAGCTCAGTAGAACACACACACACACACACACACACACACACACACACACACACACATACACATACACACACACACACAAACACATGCCTCTGCCATCTCCCAGAAGCCATCAATTGTGGAGAGGTATTCTTTTTTTCCTTTCTAAAATTAATTTATTCCTATTACATCTAAGTTGTTAT
>OU015743.1:69880734-69899522 GCA_907169655.1 Acomys percivali | reverse complement strand
ACCTTTTGTGGATGGGATTTGCTGTCTGCTCTAGGGTTTCCTTCAAACCAAGCTCTTTGCTTGGTTTGGCTGGTGGGGACACTAACACAAGAAGTAGAGGAAAATGGGCTAATTTTTAAAGCTTATCCCTGCTTAAGAGTAGTGAGTTATTTTTTTACCTGAATGACAGAGGGCCATAGAAAACACAGCCTTGTTTAGCTGCACTCAACACTCATCTTAGGCATCGTTCTTTCATTTCCTGGCAGAATCAAAAAGCACTAGGAGTTTGGCTGGAATAAAATGTTGTGGGTAGATGTTCTGAAGCAAGCACCAGTATGGGTACAGCCTCCCCTTCCCTGGCAGCTGTGAAGAGAAACAAGACCAGAATAGCTCATTACTGTCAAATAGAAATGGCACCACATACAAGAAACAGATTGTTATGTACAAACTCTGACAATTATTACATTTTTAAAATTTCTTTTCTGCTGTAAGGTATTATTTTTCCATGCTTTTATAAATTACGAAATTGGAAAAGATTATTTTTCATTTATAATAAATGTTTTCTATCTCTAACACAAACATTTTTATGATTTAAAATAATTATATATTCATTTTCTTTAACATTTTCAAAATAATGATCAGATTTTAAAATGAGAATTTAATCAGCATAAAGTATTCCTGGAATGATTCTGAATCTAAGAAAAGTTCTTATTTTAATTTTATTTTAGTTTTGAGATTATAATTTAATTACATTTATCTTTTGCCCTTTTCCCCTTTAAAAACTCCCAAATATTCCTCCCCAGTCTCTACCAAGTTTATAGACTCTTCTTTCATTAAATATTTCATGTATAAATGTATATGTATATACATATATATTCCTCAATATAACCTGTTTAGTCCATAAAATGTTTCTTGTATTTAAGTTTCAAGGCTGACCATTTGGCTCTGGGAAACCAGATGGTGTGCTCTTCTCTAGGAAAGTCCACCTCTCCTTCTCCCATTGATCTTGAACTGCCTCTAGTTCTTTGTAATGTTGAGGGCTTGTAAATGACACTAATGCAAAATCCTAAATTTTAATTTTAAATATCACCATATTATATATTTCCACACATATTTATGCTATATATTTTGATTATAATATAACCCAAATAATTTTATTTTTGGTTTACCAGTTGCTTTAGAAGCTTCTCTTTTATTATGTTTTATAATATTTCAGTAGTTAATATTTAATATTTCAAATATACCTATATGCCTAAATGTATTTCTCAATACAGCATTCTCTGTTGACCTATAATTTATTGTCATTCTTTCTTCCCCCTCTTTCTGTGTATATATATCATTCTTTCTCTATTCTACCTATTCATCTATAAATTGTCTATCATATATCACTCTACCTGTCTACTTACCTATCCACCTATCTATATACTCATTTATCATCCATATATCATATCATATCTATCTATCTATCTATCTATCTATCTATATATATATATATCTATCTATCTATCTATCTACCCATCATCTATTTATCTGGTTATCTACCATCTATCCACATATCTACTTATCTATCATCTCTTTGTGTACCTATCTACCATCTCTCTACATATCTATCATTGTAAAATAAAATGACCAAAACAGTAAAAACTGAATACTGACTATACAATTTCAGAATCCTAAGACAAATAAAAGAATGCAGCAGCTTTTAGAACTGATGCTTATGCTTTTAGTTTAATAGAAAAATCCAAATCCTAAACATTAAAATTAGCATAAAACTTTATAATGTCACTTAGCTTCTCTTCTTATCCGCTGTCTGAATAGTCTTAGTAGTCAACATTCTACAGTCTGCCCTTTAGGGTAAGTCTCTTGATATTTCTGATACAAGCACCATTACAAATAGCAGTTTTCAGTATAGGAGTAGTTTCTTGAGAAACATTCTGTGATTTACTGATGAAATTTATTATTTTTGGTACCATTAACGTTATTTTTAATTACTGAGTAAGATTGGCTTCAATGTACATCTTCTTCAGTGTGACTATGTACTAACTGTTTCATTTTACAATGATAATTCGGAAACTTTTCACCTGCCAAGGCCCAATTATGATACCACTGCTGATCCTCCCCATGCTATGTCTGTTACTGTAGACAAGCATTGTGCCGTCCTTTGTGTATTTTGATTTAACAAAAAACTGTGCATTTGGGACTAGTAATACTTCTAATTGGCAGAGCCTAGACATGAGCCCTGACTGTCCCTTTATCATTTTCCTCAGGCTATAGATGCCAGGTTTCTATCAACATGACCTTAAAAACAATTCATAGACATCATCCCGCCTGAATTTTCACTGAGAAGGACACCAGTGTTTCTTGCCATGACGACAGCTTTCTCATCCGGCTTCCTGTCTGCAGATGGAGCCCCTCCCATTCATTCTCCAGCCTAAGAAGTTTTGCTAAAAATAAAATTTAAGAAACACTGATTATATTACATTCCAGCACTGAGAAGTATATTTACTTCCATTATTCAAAGAATAAAGTACAGACTGTCCTTCTGTAACTACTTGGCTCTTTCTGCTGTTCCCTGAAGGCCTACCGTGCTATACCTCTCATTCTCAATCTGTGCTCTAGTTAGAATACCGTCCTAGAACCTGAGTCTTACTTCTAGAACTTGGCAGCTACTTGTCCCTTGCATCTGCATAATTTGTTCATTATTTTTTCCACCTGTTCCTTTACTTCTCATCCCCACATATGCCACTTCTAAACCAAATCATGTGCCTGACACTGTAGATTAGGTTAGAGCCTCCACTGTATACTCTGAATTTTCTATGATTTCTGACAAAAGACTCTTTGGAGAAAATTCTTATCAGTTCACATCACAGAACCATCCAGAGCATCTCTCATAAATAATTACACAGTGCTGGGTACAAAAACAGCTCCAGAAACCTAACAGGCATCTCTTCCATGAGATCACTGCTACTAAACTCATCCAAATGCAGAGTGTCAGCAGTCACCAATTGTCTCAAATAGGTGTATTTGTTGCCTTTGCTGAGCTGAAAAATATTGCAGTTGTAAGGCCTGAGCTCCCATTATCTACCCTTTCATCCTTAGGAAAAGTCAAGCCCAATGCTCCACAATATTAGCTGATTTGTAAATTTCCTGAGAGTGTCAATAATCTACGCAATTTCAAATAAGGTTGGGGTAAAGATAAATGTTCATTGGAGTAAAATTATAGTAATATACACATTGAATAAATAAAATGAAGAGTAATGGGGCAGAACAATATAGTAGAGCAGAAAAATGTAATGTACCAACGTTACTACTGTTGGCCTGCCATCATCTACTCCCCATGGCCATGATCGGCTTCTTATTTATTGCTAATTTATTTTCCGTGGGATTCCCTCCTCTAAGTCAGTTCGTTATTTTCTATAGAGTACTGCCTTAAAATTCTTGAATCACATAGCCATTCTGAGAAACAAAAGAACAAAAGGAAAAAGAACACACATCTATGTTTTATAGAGAGTATCTTCAGAAACTTTTTGAAGCCAGAATAATGTTTAGTCTTACTTAACATCCCCTAATGATTGCTTATGGTAGCCAAGGGCTCTCCTGTGCCAGTTTTCACAGCGCCTTAGACTTCATTGGGGTCTAGAAAACTGGGTTCACTTTCCGTACCTGGGTGTTGTCTTGCAATCTCTTCACTTACCTTTCGGTTTCAATTCCCCATACACAATGTATTTTCCAATCTTTCCAGTCTTAAGATCATTCTCTTTGACAGGGAAGACAGAAATAAAATAGGAAATTCCTGTTTCTTCTCTTTCTTCTTCACTAACTTTATACCATCTATGTGTTCATAATCAATGGAATTGCAGTTTAGCTGTATTTCCTTCCCAGGACAGAACTAAAATCATGTTCATAGCCTCAGCATTTTTTTGAACTTATGTCTTAATGGCATAGTACTAACCATTTGCTTAGATACACAATGCTTTCATATTTCTAATTTTTGTCATTTTTGTTATGTTCAAATAAAGCCGCAAACACTGTAATAGTCACTGTATGTTCATTTGTAGATACTAGGACATCCTGTATGTTGGGTTTCTAGATGAGACTTTCTTTGGCTAGCCAGTGGCACAGTAGGTATCACATCCAGGTTATAGGCAAACAAATAGACATGGGATTTTTCTGAAACCCTTCTGGTTCCTAGGTTATTGATTGACCCAGAAGTGTCACTTTCTCCGTTTCCTTGACAACATGGTATTCGTTTTAACCAGAGACACCGCTGCATCCAACCTCTTTTACTACCCTGAAAGTTTTTAAAGAAATCTTTCAATGAAATACATATTTACACTCATATGAATGTAATTTTTGCACAGATGTTCATATATTACTCTAATAGTCACCTTAAGAACCCTCACCCCATATATAGGTCATATTTAAAAAATGTTATCTGTGTTCACACAGCACTAGTGGTTAGAAATCTAAGTTGAACCCAACCAACTCAAAGAAGATGATGAGCATAAAAGAACTTCATTATGGACATGGCTTAAAATGTGGCCAACCAGCCACTGGGAAAAATGTCCTCATTTCTGCCACAGACAGAATTCTGCCTAAAAATGGGTAAGATTGGATGCAGGCAGTGTTTATGGCCAAACTCTGCCAAGACAGGGTAAACAAGTCCTCAATATTTCTTGCCTTGCAAGTATGTCTGTCCTATATATTGGGGTAGAAGGCTGCAGATGATGCTCCAATGTTACAGAGAGTTTTGGGTGACTGTTCAGGCAATAAACTGTCTCTTTCATTTTTTACTTTTGGGAACTGCTAACCTGCACTTCTGGTTCACTCAGGTAACTCAGTTTTATTCCTTTTCAAGTCTCTGATGGGGTTGAAGACCAGATAGCTTAGTTAGTCTTACAATTTAGTTTAGTTGGTTAGTAGTTAAGATGTTTTTAGGTCTAGATAGATGTTTTAAGTTAGTAGAGATGAGATATGATAGCTATTGCTTTTAATTGAAAATTCTAGACTCAACAAGATAGGAAAAATATTTACTTCAAGTTTTCCGAAAACAAATAGCCAAATCACTGTGAATGTAATATTTATATAATTCCTGATTGTCTTGTGGTTCTTCCTGCTATATGTGGTTTATTTTATTTATGTGCAGTAATATAAATGTATATGTTTTTAAAAAGAAACATAATAAAAATGGGAAAAAAATTTAAAAATCTAAGTTCAAAGCATGAGCATAGTTGGTGTCTTCTGAGACAGTTCTCCTTGGCTTCCAGCTAAAGGTCTCCAGATCTGCACATCACAATGGCACCCTGAAGACTGTTGGTTCTGTTTTTGTGTTACCTCTTCATGTGAGGACAATAATCACGCTTGACTGCAGCCTACTCATGATTTCATTTTTTGTTAGTTCCTACTTTAACGCTCCTCTCTCCAAACATGATTACATTCAGGAAACATTTAGGCTAGGGGCTTCAACCTGTAAATTTCAGTCATGATTCAATCTGTGATGGAAATTTTTACTAAAAATACATTTCTCACCATCTACATTTCCACAAAAATATTTTAGAGATCTTTCATCTCTTTATATGTATAAATTACAGCAATATTGTTATTATATAAATCTCACTGTCTGTCTTTCTTTCTTTCTTTCTTTCTTTCTATCTTTCTTTCTTTCTTTATTTCTTTATTTATTTCTTTCCAAACAGGGTCTCACTGTGACTCCCTGGCTGACATGAGCCTCTTTATGTAAAGCACATTGCATTTTAAATCAAAGAGATACTCTTGTCTTTGACTCCTGAGTACTAGAATTAATGTTGTGTGCCATTTTATCTGGCTATGACCTAGTACTCTTATCCATGCCTCAGTGATGTAAACAGGTTTCCTTCGAAGTGTTTGCGATAGAGAATGGTAATTAAGTGAAGAAAATTAAGCATAGATACTCCATACATATATGTGTGCTTATGTAGTATCTATTATCAATAGTGAAGTATGTGTAGGAATAAGGAAAACAGTGTTTTAAAATAAAAGTTTTGTGAGTATATCAAGTTGTTTCCCATGAAGTGTACCAACGTACACTTGCTGCAGTGAGTTCAAAGGTCTGTGTTCGCAAATGATTTGCTCTCTGCCAGTATATGTAAAGGAAAACTACTTATTAATGTAACTATTAATTTTGCATTTATATTATTATAAATAATGTTTATCTTATCATGCTATCACTTTAGGGAAAATATCTAAGTCTTTGTATTTAATGTTTTATGAATTGTCTTTCCATATACTTTACACTTTTTAAACTCTGCTTCCTTAGAGAAAATGTTTACACATTAAGAAAATTAACACTTTGTGATATGAGTTACACATATTTGTAGTTTTTTATATTTTTAGATTTATGCCTTTTCTTCAAAAAGAAATACTGTGATTTAGCAAACTTGAATTTATTAATACATTATCATAAGTCTTCTGGAATTGTGTACCATCCTTAGATACCCTCATGATTCCAAAGTTATATATACTGAATGATTTGTTGTTTCATTTTGGTTTTGCCTAACATTTTATGGTTGTTTTATCAACTATAATTCTTTGGCCCTTCTGAAATTTATTACTTGTGAGATAGGAATTCAAGGTTATTTTTATACATATGGCTTACCTATTGTCATTGTTTAATTTATTGATTAATTCACATTCTCTTATCTAAATTGAAATTCTTTATCAAGAGGAAAAATATCCTCATGTATCTAGACTAGAGGCATTACACAATTTACTATCTTATTTCCTCTAGTTGGAAGCATATGCCATTCTTTTCTTATATTCTTAGCTTTATAATGTATCAGATTTGAACACAAGCTGCCATATTCCTTACATTATCTTAAATTGTTATGAATATTTTGACAATAAGATCTGTATTGTGCTTTGATGTTTGAACATGTAGTAGAACTGAGCAGGATGTGTGGCTCACTGGACTGCAGGCTTAGCATGAGTGAGGCCTTTGCTCCTTCTCAAGTGGAGAAAAAAACAATATGGCAGAATCCTGAGTGTCTTAGTCCACCTTTGTGTCTTCCAGGATGTTAGAATATTCTCCTCACGCATGATGCCATCTCTTTATAAGTTTCCCCTCTTCAAAAGACTATTTCACTGCTCTTATCATCTATCCTGCTTCCCATTATATTTTTAAACTAATTGTTATTTCCATCAAGCAGGCTTTAAGTGGCATTTAATATATTTTATTTGGTTCTTAAAGCCTGATGCAATTTTATCCTATATATATTCATACATTTCATCTTACTTTTTTGCTATAGATTATAGCTTAACATTATATTAATGCAGACATTGAAAATGATATTTGCAATGCTTTCTTACCTAATTATGTTTCAGAATGACCTGATATTTCACCTTTAAAATAATGGCTTTGTCACAAAAACATGTTTTTTTCATAAACATCTAGTGTTTAAACCCTGTGATCTTACTGTTGTTTATAAAGAATGCATTTCACTGATGTATTTTTCTTGCTGGTTTGCTCAGAGTAAGATCATAAATAAATGTGCAACTGGAAAGCATATAATTTTTAAAATGACTTAGGATAATTGAATCCTTTAACACCTTTGGCTAAAACAACAGAACTAGAACATCACAACAAAGCATGGCCTAGTTTCCTCTTGGAAATGATCAGCAAGACAGTTCATCCTGTTTAATGTTTACATAAAAATACAAATATTTGAAATAGAAAGTGTCTCTAACCCCTTATTTGCTTGAGAATCATGCCCTCCTAAAAAGAGAATTTTTTCTCAGAGCGTATTCATTGATTGGAATAGTCTCTGTGTGGACGTGTGCATGTAGTGTATGTAGTGGGACTTATAATAGTGATTATGATACATTGGAGGAATAAACATGTTGAATAAATGAGCACTTTCCCCTAAGGAGATCATAAAACATATGAGACTAACTAATCTTAATAGAAATTTTGCTGGCAAATAACTCAATCACAATAAAAGCTGTAGCACCTCATATAGACACTTTCTCTTACCCTCTGATTCTTTATTATGTCGTTATGTTATCCATAAAACGTATAATCATCATGATATAATTCACATTTATTTCTTCTCTGATTTCTCTTATTATTACTATTTAAAATTCAACTTGATTATAGGTTTAATAGGAAGATGAGGAACTCTCTATCTATCTACCATCTATCTATCCATCTATCTATCTATCATCTATCTTCGATCTATCATATATCTACTTACCACATACCATCTATCTATAACTACCTGTCATCTACGATCTGTCTGTCATATATGTATATGTTCTTATTGCCATCTTCTCCATCCACCTAATCCTAACATTTAGAATAGTTATGGGTACACAATGATAAGAAGTTTATATTTGTTTTAACATCTAGGTCATTTGAATTAAATATTAATCATTTAAAGGAAATATCACCTAAGGTGCTTGTTCTGTTTTGTTTGTTTGTTTGAGGCAGGGTTTCTCTGTGTAGCCTTGGACTCACTTTGTAGACCAGGCTGCTATTTTGTGTAATGTTATGGATGTTTAAAACAGAGCAGCCTAGACAATACAGTAACAGTCCCCTAAAGTATCTGAAACTTTGTACTCTTCTACTTTCAGAAAATGCATGCTATTTTCTTAGAATTAATGGGTATGAGGAAACAAAACTGCAGAGACACTCAGAGATAAATGGTGTTGTTTTTCCAGATGATCCCCTTCTCTAAAAGTACACAATGATCTTGCTTTCAGTAGTAAAACTTAGACCACATAAGGAAATATTGGAAGGTACAAACAATCCAGTCACTCATCCATGAGTTGAGCGATATTAAGCACAAACATCATTGGACTCTGATTCCCCAGAAAGGAAAAGAGCTTGGAGGACTACCCAGGTTCTTTGTTTCTTTTTCTTGGAGACAACTTCCAGCACCTCAACTGCATCAGGTGAGAAGATGAATGAGGCAACAGCTACAGGTGTGAACTGTTAACAGCATTTAATAAGGAGAAGATGAAGAGATGGAAGGTAAGTCCCAAGACTCTTGATTATCCCCTCAAAGCCTTCCACCCCCTGAGAACTCACTAGAGGCTGCAGAAGCTACCACAGACTCCAAAGAGAGCTTTATCTGAATCAAGGGGATGAGCTTTTATTTTTGTGTCTTTTATATTTTGTCGTGGTTGTCGATGTTTTGTTTGTTTGTTGAGACAGCGTCTTGCTATGTGGGAGAGACTAGCCTTAAACTCTGAATCTGTCTGCCTCTCAAATGATGGGATTATGGCTGTGTGATGCCATGCCAAGCTCTGGCGTTTAATTTTAGCACTTACAAGAAGATGAATATCTGTTCTTTGAATGAAGACAGCATCGCCTGACTTTCTTACAGCATCAGTACCCAATGCCAAAAAATAAGGGGTTAGGGATCGAAGGGATGAACAGAGAAACTTACTCATGGCCCACATACTGGAAACAGCAGAGACAAATTTGGGCATCACCTTCATAACAACTCACTGATCAAATGCTTATCATCTAAATGTTATCAGAAAGCTGTGGTTAACGTCGTGGACAAATTTCCATGCTGAAAAATCAACTAATTGAAGTTAAAAATGAAATTAAATGTGAGCCAAGAATGAAAAATATTGGTGAGACTTTCTAATACTGAAGAAAGGTATGGATTTAAGAAATTTAAATGTTTAAACTCTGTGATTCCATCTTACACCCATCAGAATGGCTAAGATCAAAAATGCAAGTGACACCACATGCTGGCGAGAATGTGGGGAGAGAGGAACACTCCTTCATTGCTGGTGGGAATGTAAACTATACAGCCACTTTGGAAATCCATCTGGTGCTATCTCAGAAAACTGGGAATAGGACTTCCTCAAGACCCAGCTATTCCACTCCTTGGAATATAGCCAGAAGATACTCCAGCACACAATAAGAAAATTTGCTCAACCATGTTCATAGCAGCCTTATTCATAATAGCCAGAACATGGAAACAGCCTAAGTGTCCCTCAGTAGAAGAATGGATAAAGAAACTGTGGCACATATAAACTATGGAAACTCTCAGCTATTAAAAACAAGGAATTCCTGAAATTTGTGGACAAATGGATTGAGCTAGAAATGATCATAATGAGTGAGTTAACCCAGAAGCAGAAAGACTCCAATGGTATATACTCACTTATATCTGCATACTAGCCCAAGGGGCATGTCCCACGGAAGCCTTCACTTACCAGGAAACTGGGACAGAGGGGAGGACATCCTTTTGGGACTCTATAGATGAGAGAAGCATGGGAAAAAAGCAAAGTAGAAGGATCCAGTGGATCCTATAAACCTACAAGTAGAACATTATGATAGGCAGATTTGGGCCCAGGTGTCCCGCTCAAACTATAGCACCAGCCACGGGCAATACAGGCGGTAAACTTTAAACCCCTACCCAGATCTAGCCAATGGACAGAACATTGTCCACAGTTGAGTGGAGAGTGGGGTCTGACTTTCACACGAACTCTGGTGCCTCATATTTGACCATGTCCCCTGAAGGGGGAGACCTGGTGGCACTCAGAGGAAGGACAGCAGGTTACCAAGAAGAGACTTGATACCCTATGAGCATATACAGGGGGAGGAAATCCCCCTCAGGAACAGTCATAGAGGAGGGGAATAAGGGGAAAATGGGAGGGAGGGAAGAATGGGAGGATACAAGGGATGGGATAACCATTGAGATATAACAAGAATAAATTAATAAAAAAAAAGGGAAAAAAAACTTTAAAAAAAGAAATTTAAATGTTTAAAATAATATACTCAGGCATTTATAAAATGCCAAAATCCGAACACAGGCCATCAAACATGGAAGCATCCAGGGTAAAAGCCATTCTCCTGAAAGTCTCAAACAGAAAAAAGAAAAAACAAAACAACAAAACAAAAGGTTGTCAAATACCATTTTACACATAGGATGAATGCCTGAGGTAACTGACATGTCTGGGAAATGGTGAAAGAAAATAACAGCCAACCTAGAAACCCACATGTATACAAACCACTCTCAAACACAGATGAAATAAAAACATATTCATGCAAACTAATAGGACATATTTGCCATTTGACCAACTTAAGATATATGTTCAGCGCTTCTTTACATGAAATGAAAATGACTTTGGATAGAATCATGGAAATATAAGAAAGAGTACAAATGGGAGAGATCTGTAGCAAATTTAAATGACATCTCGTGAACAATGGTTCACTAAGTGCATTTCGCAAGCTTCATCACTGTCTCACTATGCAGGAGCTGCAGTTCCGTTCCTCTGATGCCTCTCCTTCTTCCTCCAATGCCCTGGCTTCTCCTTTCTCTGCCATCAGTGAGGTAGCTGATTCATCACTGTTCAGTCTACTCTGAAGGTCAGAGAGGTCACTGATGCCCAGCAATCCTTACCACGCAGCACATGGAAGTTAGCAGACAAAATCCACTTACCCTGGCTTAATTTTCAAGCTTGCTTATAACAAATTATTCTCAATTTCTTGTCTCAGGACAACTAAAATTTTTCTGGAAGCAGAAGATTCAAATGGAGGAGGCAGCATGGCCATGCTCCTAGAAAAAAAAGCTCCCAAACAGAAAGCGCCCTTGTCTCGTTCAGATTCTGGTGCCAGGTGTTCCTGACAGTGTGTAGACCTCACTGAAAGCTCTGGCTTCCTCCTCCATGGTGTCCATCTTTTCTTTTGTCTCCACTTGATCCGACACTAGATTAGGGATTTACTTTAGTGACCCTCATATCAAGAGCCTTAAACTTGTCATAAGCACAAAGCTTGTTTTCTAAATGTGGCATCATTAAAGAATGTTGGGGTAAGAATAAGAACATGTCTTTTTCTGGGCCACTGTCCATCCAGTAATATGCCTAGCTTGTGACCTGATCATAGGACACTGCCTTTGGCTTTTCTGCTTCCTTAACTTTATCGCTATCTCCTTGGGGTCACTAGCAAATTAAACTCTGACCTCAAATTGTTTTCTCAGAATATGCTTTGGGGGAAAAAGCCAAACTAAGATATACAGATAAAATAAAGAACATGAAGCAACAATAACATGTGAGAAAGTAAATGGAATAAAATTATTCAGAACTTTCATTTTCTGGCATGCCATTAAAAAATGCCAATTGGTAGTAGTCTTATAAAAGTCAAGAATGAATGTTTTGATCTTCAGGGTAACCACTGACCCTAGCTTGCTTTCAGTTGCTCTGATATATAACATTAACAAAAGTCACTTGAAAAGAAAAGGGTTTGTTTCATTTGATGTTTACTGTAGCAGTTTATCACTAAGGCTGTGAAGGCATAAACTTGGCCAGGAACCCAAAAGCATGAACCTAAGCAGAGGCCAAGGAGGACTTCTCCTTACTGGGAGCTTCCTCTGGCTATAGCGTCAACCTACCAGGTAAAATGTTCGCATTTGCAAAAAAATTACAGGACTGTATAAGGATGACCTCCCCTCTCCTGACAAGATCTGATGATTGTTCTGAAGAAGGTGCCTTATACCTGTTACTATATACATGTCCAGGACTCATGTCTAAGGAAGCCATAGGCCATAGGGGAGAACATACTTATGTTCTAAATAGTCATGTTTTCAAATTGCCTTCTATATATTGATGCTCATATCCATTGATTTGTGATACTCCCAACCTTGGTCAGAGAAGCTTCTCATTTGTGGGTAATGATTTAATAGAGAGATGCATTACTGTTCATTATTCTAGTGAGCAACTTTGGAGCACTGAGTCTTAAATGGATGCCTTCATTAAATTCTGCTCCTCAAAACTCAGGGATCTGTGTAGAAGAGGAAGTGGAAATATTGTAAGAGCCAGGGGTTATGGAAACCTTGAAGAACACATTAGCTTTCATCCACAGGAGGGCTGATGTACATATGAACTCACAGAAACAGACAACATGCGCAAGATTGACACAGCTACAAGCGCAACACACTCTAGCATGGAGAAGGGGAAATAGGCACAAAGTCCCATCCCCAGACACAGCTATTTTCCACTGATACCCCCTGAGAGGGGAAAAATTCAGTTTTCTTAGGTGGGAATATCAGCTGAGTATATCAACCACACCTCTGAGCAGGCCTCCTGCTCAGGAGTAGTTAGTTGGTCAAAACAAAATCACCGCTTTTTTGTGGGTGCCTTAATATTTTTATTACTTTTATCTTCTTGCTTTTGTGGTGGCTTTTTTTTTAAAAAAGAGAATGGAAAAACACGCTGTTGTGTGGGCAAGGAGGTGGGAAGAACCTAGGAGAATTCAAAGTGGAAGAAAGTATATAATCAAACTATATTGCGTAAAAACTTTAAAAAAATAAAATATAGCAGAAAACATTTTAAAAATCACAAAATGCTCAAACTAAGCTATATAGTAAGATATATAGGAAAATAAAAATGTAGTGTCAATTTCTAAAGATATAGGAGTACTTGTTTTTTAAAATATGCACACGTATTAACTGATCATTGTGAGGTAGGCCTATCATCCAGCATTATTGGATTGGAGGTACTAGGAAAACAGGAGAAACTCAAGTCTAGTTGAAAGCCATCTAGGTTGCAAAAGACCCTGAATCAAAATATATAGAGAAATATACAAAAATATTTAACTTATTTTTACTGGTCAAATTGTTTTAAGTACAAATTTCAACAACATATTTTGCAAGATCAACAAAGGAAGTAACATGGAAATTGATAGGTTTAACTATATAGCTGCATAGGTGGCTTTCTGAATAGAGTTTGTAGCTCTTAGTTTTCCTTTATCTCTTTCTGTTGGTACAGTATTTGAGCTCCTCAAAGAACCATGGTTTAGATGTACACAATTAATATGATATAGTTATCTCTTGATAATGGGCACTGACTTATGATAACATACAGGTATGACCTATATAAATATCTATGTCCATTGGTCTATTTCTGTATAGTTTATTGGTACAGTTTATTGGATATATCCATATAAAAGTTAACTGAAGTGGGAGTTTTAACTAGTAAAGACAGCTTGCTCTATATTGGAAATTCTTGTTACTATTGATTGCATTTGTATGTCAAGTACCTATTTTAGAAACAGATGTGGAAAGTATTTATTCTTGTGCTTAATACGTAAAATGGAAGACA
Source organism: Acomys percivali (assembly GCA_907169655.1). NCBI lineage: Eukaryota > Metazoa > Chordata > Mammalia > Rodentia > Muridae > Acomys > Acomys percivali. The sequence goes on along the minus strand of OU015743.1, from coordinate 69,885,452 downwards.
GGGGACCCTAGATCTTCTGATATTAAAAAAAGCTTCTTCCAGAAAACAAATCAACTTAGAGAAGAGAGATTTCCTAAGACTCTACCTCTACCTGAAAAGCTTTTGGACCTCGATGGCTTCTGGCAGGCAGGCATGGAAGTATATGTGAGATATTTCCTTTTCTCTAGGAACTCTAGCAACTGGTCAGTTCTTCATGCCCCTATAAATGCCAATGTATCCATATGCATACTTGTTGCACTTATAAATAAATAAATAAATAAATAAATAAATAAATAAATAAATAAATATTATAATAGTTAAACATTAAGCTGGGAAGGATATGTGATGGGGAATCTTAAAGAGAGATAAAGGCGATAGTGTGGGGTAGGTAGGGTAGAGATACTTTGTAGTGTGTCTGAAATGTTATTTTTTTTCTTTTAAAAAATTTATTCACTTTACATCGTGGTCTTAGTCCCATCCCTCCTTACCTACCAGTCCTACTCTCTCTCCCTCTTCCCCTCCTGGCTTCCCTATTCCTTAGAAAAGTGGAGCTCCTCTTCCCATCACTCTAGCTTATCAAGTTTCATCAAGGCTGAGCTTGGTCTCTTCTGCTGTGGCCTGGCAAGGCAGTCCTGCCAGGAGGAAGTGATCAAAAAGCTGTCAACATGTCCACCCCAGAGACAGCCAACACTCCTCTTACTAAAGGACCCATATGAAGCCTGAGTTACCTATTGGCTACATCTTTGTAGGGGACATAGGTCCAATCCATGCATGGTCCTTGGTTGATGCTTCAGTCTCAGAAAGCTCCTCTGGGCTCTGGTGAGTTGGCTCTGTTGGTCTTCTTATGGAGCACCTCTTACCTCCATGTCCTTTTCTCCTTCCTCCCACTTTTCCACAAGATGCCATGTGCATCACCCAATGTTTGGCTATAAGTCTCAGCTCAAGTGTTTCTGGTTGCAGTCTCTCATAGAACAACTCTGATAGGATTCTGTCTGCAGGCATAACAGAGTATCCTTAATACTGTCAGGGGATGTCTCTCTCCCAAGGAGTGGGTCTTGGGTTGGGCTGGGCTTTGGTTGAACACTCCCTCAATCTCATCTCTTTCTGCTCTATCTTTATCCCTATACATCTCATAGGTAGGGTAACGTTTTATGGGTGTTTTGGTGTTCCCCTTCTTCTATTAGGAGACTTGTCTAGTTAGAGGATATCCTCTTCAGTGTCTATGGATCCTGCTAGAAGGAGTATCTGATAGAGTCTTCCTCATATCCTCCCAGGAGCCCACCCTGAGTTAGCTCTCCAGCTTGCCGACAGTTTCTCTTTTCTCTACAGGCCTTCTGACATCGCGCCCCCACTCGCCCCACTTCTGATATCCACCCTCATATCTCTCTTTTCTCCCTGGCCTTCCTTGTTCCTTCTCTTCAACCACTATCTCTGTCTATTCCATTTACCATTTCAAGTGAGATATAATATAAGCATCCTCCCTTAGATCCTCTTTGTTACTTATCTTCTTTGGATCTATGCATTGTAGTATGTTTATCCTGTAGTATGTGACTAAAATCCACTTATAAGATCTTCCAAATTCTGGATAATCTCACTCAGGATGAACTTTTCTAGTTCCACCCATTTGCCTGCAAATTTCATAATTTCTTTGTTTTTAATAAGTGAGTAGTATTCCATTATGTAAGTGTACTACAGTTTCTTTATCCATTCCTTAGTGAAAGGGCATATAGGTTATTTACAGATTCTGGCTATTATGAATAAAGCTGCTATGAACATAGTTGAATAAGTGTCGTTCTGTATGGTGGAGCATCTTTTGGATGTATACTCAAAAGTGGTATAGCTGGGTTTTGAAGTAGAGCTATTCCCAATTTTCTGAAGAAGTGCCAGATTGATTTCCAAAGTGGTTGTATAAGTTTACACTTCCACCAGAATCTGCTGCCACTTGAGGCTTTGATCTTAGCCATTCTGATGGGTGGAAGATGCAGTCCCTGATGACTGAAGGTGTTGGGCATTTCTTTATGTGCTTCTCAGCCATTCAAGATTCATCTGTTGAGAATTCTCTGATTTGCTCTGTGCCCCATTTTTAATTGGGTTATTTTATTTGTTGATGTTTAATTTCTTGAGTTCTTTATATATACTGGATATTAGCTCTATGGCTTATTTATGGTTTTTGAAGATCTTTTCCCAATCTGTAGACTCTCATTTAGTTCTGTTGACTGTGTCCTTGGTCTTACAGGAGTCTTCCAGTTTAAAGAAGTCTTGTTTGGTAATTGTTAGTCTTAGATTCTGAGTTGTTAGTGTTCTGTTCAGGAAATTGTCTCCTGTGAAATTTTCAAAGAACAATAAAAAATTAAAAAGATAATCTCATTTTGGAAAATTAACTTCACCAATACTATACATGACCATCATTAGCAAATTCTTAGTTTTCAATGAAATCATATATATTGCTGTTTTTTACAGTTATAATAAGTGCTATTAATTACTAAATTTTTATTCTTTTTGGTGTGTGTGTTCTTTTTTTATTTATTTTTAAGGCTTTGTTTTATAATAAAGTTTATAGAGTTAAAAATAGGTTAACACTCTTGAGACAGGGACATATTCCGTAAACCAAGACCTTGGACGATAGAAGCAGAAGGATCTGCTCAGGGTCAGCCTGAGCTTTATATGTAATTGAAGTGAACCTGGAGTATGTAAAGTTGTGTCTCACAACAACAACAAAAAATAGTAAAATTCTCACTTCACTTCCCATTTCTGCAGTTTGACACATTTTAGTCCTTTTTTTTTAAGTCACTGAAGGAATGCTGACTGCATACTTATGAATAAAAGTACTCTCACACAACCTCATGTCTATGTATGCATAAACGATGACCATAGTGTAAAGGGCCACTCCAAAGAACTCTTGAGAAAGTCAGTCCATGGCAATTAGCAGCAACAACAACAAATAAAACAAAAACAGTATTCTTATCTTCCCAAAGGGCAGTTGATGAAATATCTATCTCTATCTCCCTTCTATTACCAGTGTTTCCGTTTTGAATCCTGCACCAGATTTCTTAATCATGAGAGGAATCAATGGTGGGAATCTTCATGCCATAAACACTGCAAAGGAACTCTCAGAAACCAAGGAATCAAGGTTAAGGCACAAAATCCCATGCCAATCCTCCAGTGCCAACAGTGGAAAGGATAGGCTCACCACCACTACCAAGGCTGCATCTCAAACCCAGGGAAGAGGTTTGGGCCCCAAATAGTCCCCTTCCAAGGAAGTCTCCCATCATTACCAAGACACCTGTCATCCCAAGGAGTCTCCTTCTAGAACTAGTAGCTACACACACACATACACACACACACACACACACACACACACATACACACACATACACACACACACTTCCAGAGCAAGAGAAGGCCTGCTGTAGCCACACACAAGATGGCTGCTGTATAACAACCAAAATGTTTATTCTTTAATAACCTATCATTTACATATTATTCCTAAATCAATGTATGTTTATATGTGTATCTCAATATACAGCCATGTTGTTCACTGTGTGTAACAAAGTCCACTTAATTTCTTTAAACATTCATCAGATCTGTTGATTTTAAATTCATCACATTAGAGAATGATTTAGAGTATTAGAAGAACAATACTCATAATACATTTCTTATAAAAACAAAGGGAGAAACAAGTATAATAACACACCTGAAATAGGAAGGATCTATTCTTTTTTGGTTTTGGTTTTGGGTATTTTGTTTATTTGGTTAGTTTTCAAGACAGGGTTTCTCTGTGTAGCCTTGGCTGTCCTGGACTCATTATGTAAACCAAGCTGGCCTTGAACTCATAGAGATCTGCTTGCCTCTGCCTCCCTGAATGCTGGGATTACAGACAAGCACCACCACAATGAGCTTAGAAAGGATCTATTCTGAAAATAAAGATCAGCTCTTTAAAAAGACATTTATGAGGCACTCAATACATTTTCCATGTTATATTCACTTCCTTTCTTACTAGAAAGACAAACTTTGTCAGAAGCTAGCAGTTGTTTGCAAATGGAACTCTATTTATAATCATTTGCACCAAAATCTATTAAGTCAGGTGTAAGTGTAGCTCAGTGGAGTGCACACACCTCATGCTGGTTTTCTCAGAAGTATGTCTCTATGACACCCCACCCAACCACCCACAGTCCAGCATCCCTACCACACCCCCTTATCCACACACCCCTGGCCTTGTGAAGCTCAAGATTCCACCAAGAATCTCAATCTATAAAGAAGCATGCAGCTCTTGGCTATAGACTCCCTAACCTTTAGAACTGAAGAAAAGAACATTTTTTTTCTCTTAAAATGACACAGCCTGGGGTACTCTGCTATATATTTGTCTATCGAACCTTCCTAGAGTTTTATATATACACAATAGTCTTAAGGCATTTCTTATGATGTCTCCACAATTTTGCTGTCAACTACTGAACCATACAGTAGGGTTGATTTAAATGTTGTATCAAAACCGTAGACTAAAAACATATCTAAGAAACGAATGCCACTCTTTGGAAAATATAGCATTCTACTCTAGAGAATGGAAGTATTTTTCAATGGTGAAACAACATATCACCATCCTTCATATATGTATATGTATATATATATATATATTTCATATTACATCTCAATACAAAACCACCATCCTTCTTAATCACACGTGTGCACGCGTGCACACACACACACACACACACACACACACACACACACACACACACACA
>OU015743.1:69868270-69880724 GCA_907169655.1 Acomys percivali | reverse complement strand
CACACACACACACACACACACACACACACACACACACACACACACACTGATTCCATAATTACTCTCCTGATGTGTCATTCAAAGATCTGGGCTTAATAAACTTAAAAAACAAAGTTCTCCATTCGGTGATTTGTGACATGGTTTAATGTCTGTGCTGTCTCCTGGGTGGGGTTTAAACAGTCCAAATCAAAACTTTAAGTATTTGAGAACTAGATTAAATTATGTATCATCACTTTCTTTGCTTCAAAATCTCAAACTCATGTTGTCTTTAAATTGACTATTAAATTGTCCTTGGTGGTACTGAGTCTTTCCCATCTTTCTCACCTTTTAACCTAGTAAGTTAAAAAAAAATCACTTTGCAAATGCAGTTTCTGAAGATGTGCCAAGGTCTTGCTCTGAATCAAAACTAAGATTCTTTTCTGCTTTCCCTTCCTTTTTAAAGATAAGGACTTTACTTGAGACTGGCAGGCGAGATAATTACATCACTGGCCATTACTCTGATTTTGCAGCATGGCAATAGGATGTTTCTGTACCATCGTTTCATTGAATTATTGAACTATCCATGTGAGTGGAGTATTTTCACAGGTTCCATAGATCAGAGAACACAGTAATTTTCCCAAGAGCTCCTTGAGACTTTTGAAGACAACACATTTTTAAAATGTGGGAGGCTGGAGGGTGTGGTAGACAAGGGAGTGTGTCCCTTTATTTAAAAAAAGCTAGCCCTAAGCATCCTGCACCATTGCAGAATCCAGTTTTCGCAAGAAGTACTCTGCCTCTGTGCTCACTAAACTGAAGTCCTCAGAGTGTCCCTGAATGCTTTCTCTTTGACCTAAGGGATCTGAAGTGAATAAAACATTTTATTTTGCCAGAACAAAGTCATGGGTGATTCGTAAACTCTGAGAACACAAGGGATCAACAAAAATATGCTAGTCTAGGAACTGAGCCTTTGTCTGGACAGGATGATGGTAAATGAAAAGGGTAGCCTCCATTGTGTTTCTATATTCAAATGCCCTTCAGCATTTTCTTTAGCTCCTAGCATTTGGGAGACTTTCCATGAACTTATTTATTTAAGATTCCTACCTAACTATACCTACAGTTCCACTAATGTTCTATAGGTTTAAAATGCAGAGTATGGTATAGCATTAAGTGAAATGAAACAATTCTTTTAAGAAATGAAGCTTTTTAAATCTCGTGCCCCTTCCTTGTTAATATATCTCTTTTCTGGCAATTGGCGTGTTCTTGTAATTATATTATGCTTTTATCTTAAAAGATAGTTCTTATTTCTACATTAATATTCTCTCACTTTTCAAAATTTCCCTTTCTGAAGATTTTGATCATCTAAAAAAATTTTAAAAGTAGCATATTCCCTCCTATTGTAGCTCCCAGCATGCACCAATCATGTACCATTATGCAGTGAACTCAGACCATACCTATGAGCAGTTCTGAATAAAGTTGCACAGTGTGAGGAGCACAAGCAGGAAGTGGTCTATGTTGAGGTGGTGAAAATTATGCCGTGCTTGCTTTCTGACACTAAAATGAAATACTTGAGATAACCAGCTTATAAATAAAGTACTTTGTTTTGGCTCAGATGTTGCTTTATGATCAATTAGCAGTACTGCCCATGGAGCACCACAGAACATTGGGCAGAGAAAACTTGTCATCTCATGACTAAGGAGCAAAAAAGATAAAGAAAAAGCCCAAAGATCTCCCATGAGGCCTGCTTCTCGATGTCCTACCACTTCCCCTCTGCAGCATTCTGAGGACCAAGCCTTTAACACATGCCTCTTTGAGGATATTGGAGTACCAAACTGTAGCAGAGATGCCAAAGTGAAGAAGCCCATAAAAGCAAATTTTCATCTTCTCTTTCTCTCTTCTCCTTAATCCTTTTGCTTTCCCTCAAGAAAAGATGCCCTGGAATTCTCTTTCCTCAGGATGAATCATAGAGACTAGACTCCTTTCATCCAAAGCCACCAAACCTTATTAAAATAAAAGCTGATGTCTTCCCATCTGTTCTTAGAAGAGTGGACAAGGAAGAAATTCTATGCCCAACTTTTTTTTCATTATAGATCATAACACCCTAACTCCAAAAATTGTAGGCACTACAAATCCAGAATAAAGGCATGCTGCCATAGAGGACAAGAAGAATGCCAGCAGACATGCCTGTTGTGCCCTCCCTCACGGGACCTAGTTACTATGAGAGTCCTGCATAGTCTTGTGCAGTCCCGTCTCATCATGACTGAGGATAAAGCATAAAATGGTAATTCACTCCAGAACTCTGGTTCTTCGGTCTCGAAACAATGGGGGAAATACAGAGCAAAGGAAAATAGAAATCTATGCCCACACAGGTCTATAGTCAAAACAAATCTGTTCTGTGTTCCCTATGTTAGCCTCTGTTTAGTTATCGTGTGTAGGCTATGGCCTTTCCTGATGGGTGGGAAAGGAACTGAGACACTTGATCGACCTGTCTCCTGTTGGGTTCCTATTGCCCTTCCCAAGAACAGAGTGGGTAGCCAGTGACAGGAGAGTAAAGAAGGAGGACTTTATCCACATAGGACTAACACCTTGAACCCGAAAATAGGTCACCAGACTGAGCGGCAACCCAAACAGGAAATAAGAAGGTCAGAGAACTCTCAGAGACAGCCTCTAACAGGCATCTGGATGTAAATGGGGGTGTTGCTGAGGGGGTCTTCTGAGGAACATGTCTGCAGAGCAGGTCTGGCAGAGGCAGAAGAGGCTAATTTAGGAGTGCATACCCTTCCTACACCAATGACAGCAGGGCTCTATGGTCTGGCTCTGCAAGGGCTTGAAGTTAGGAAGTGGGTCTTCCCTCATCTTACATGGACTACAACAGACCCCAGGTGTACCCTTATTGGCTGCCTGTATGCAGATGTGCTGACAAATAATGACAATCAGGAGTCTGTCCATCAAAACAGGTTCACGATCAGGTCGGTGGCTCTGCTTCCCCTGTTGCCAAAGTGGGCTTTAGAAAGGCACCACTAAACACTTTGTGACCTTTGATTGAGTCCCAGTTGCTCCTGTGATCACCACCCTTTGCTGTCCACTGCAGGCTCTATCACTGGAGCCTCTCTTTCTTCAACAGAAATCGCCTCTTCTTTGCCTCACACTTGTTCTACTTTTAATATCTGGAATTTTACCTCCATGTTCCTGAGGAGAGTGCTGAGTGGAAAAGGCTCCCACTAGTGGAATCATTTATCTATTCTTTCTTCAGCCTTGAGGGATCTCAAGCTTCCTAGACTGTGGTTCTACACAATACATCATGCCAATGCTTGACTCTCTGGAGTGTAGTGGATGGTGAGGACAGTGTTAACTTGGGACTGTACCCTGAGGAAGGAAGGATGCCATTGAAGATCTTGTTCTGGGGATGTTTACTTTGACAGAACAATTTGAAAAAGATGAAAGAAATCTTGTCTTTGGAACAAAAAGCTTATGTGACGAGCTAATAGCTGCAGGTACCATCCAGGTATTTTCAAACTGGTGGAGGAACATGACATTTTTTTACGCTCAAAGGCGACTGTCCTTCTAGGACCTAAGCTCTGGGAGGAATGGGTGACCCCAGCCCAGGATTAAACACCAGAGGCCTCCGACATTTGCTTGTGAGGGTCATTTCTTGCTCTGCCCCTATGTCAGTAAGTAGAGTGCCTGACCATAATGGTAATATTGAATTACAGGGTAGAGATGTTCTCAAGACTCAGCCATTCAATAGCTCATTTTTTTTCTTTTAATCAAGCACAAATAAATCTGGAAAAGCTTGGCAAAAGCTCTTTATTTCTTAACAGAAAAATCAAGAGACTTGAGCATTTGGAAAAATTGTAATTATGTGGCCAGGCTATCCATTCTCCCTGTGCCCCCATTTTACTTATTGGGGGGGGGATTATTCACTTTCACTCCATTATCTGTCTGGCTAGGAGGGATAAATATAACCTTGCCACCTGGTGCTCCCCAAACCATGCCAGGTTTCTGGGACCCTTGCTGTACGCCACAGGCTTTCCTTCTAAGGAAATACACAAAGGAAAAACTGGAGTTTTCAAACATGTAAAAGTTACCCTGGGTACTAATTTTCAGAAATCTCTGCGAGAGCCTTTTAGAGCCACTTCTGCCACTGTCACCCTCCCCCATCAGGGTCATTGCCCTCACTCTCCCTGACTGCGCTCTCAGGTTCAGATTCCATCGGGAGCTGGGGCAGTAAGGTCTATTTGGCTTTTGTTTGTGCATTACTCCATTGGTTTCAGTATTTTTCCATGCCCAAGATACGTCCATGTTTTAAAAATTGGAGAAAAATAAAATAAGGAAACAACATTGTCAGCATCAATAAACCTGCATCCTGGGATTTATGTCTTATCAAGGTTTCCAACATGCTTTGTGCTTCTCCACTCTCCTGTCCCTAATAATCAGCTGTGATGTGTCACATGCCCTGCACCGCTGATGGCAACCTCCGTCCCAGCCCTGTGCTGCCTTCTGTGTTAAGACTGAGAACTTGGGTTATTTATTTAAATGGTATAAAGTCCTGTTGTTGAGCTGCCCTCTAAAAGCCAAGAGCGTTGAGCCAGCTGGGGAAAGCTAGGCAAGAAGATGGCTGGCTTCTGTGGGCAACAAGCTTATTGCCAACTATAAATTAAATGGTCCAAACCATCCTCCCTAGGAGCAGGAAAGCAATTAATACATTAATGGCTGGGGATTGCACAGTTGCCTTTTAGAAAATGGAAAGTAGTAGTAAATTCAAATTAAACATTTTTTTTCTGGGCATTTTTTCCCCCTGTGTAGCCCAAGTTGTTTTTGCAATACTAAGAATTACTCAAAGAAGGACTGAGAATCAAAGCTGTTGATGGTTGTAATCCTGCTTTAACTCCCAGGCAACAGGTGCTACAAGGATTAATTGCCTGACATAGACGTATGTGAAGTGATAAAAGGTAGTGATTATCTCATCTTCTGTAAATTTTATTTCTCCCTGTATAAAGCTTAACAACATTTGATTTCTCTATTCTTGAAAGTCGATCCATGCAACACAGCTTATTTTATCAGCACTCTGTGGCCATTCTCTCAAACAGCAGATGACACATTTTGTGGTTGTTCCTCAGAGCTTTTAAAGAACATCTCACATAAATTATTACTAGCTAATAATATGTAATTTACCAAATCCTAGCTTTTGAGACACCTTAAAATCAAAGTGAAAGCTACATATATTCAGCAACAAATGTACGTATACAGATGTGATAATGGTAATCTTACTACCTAATAATGATTATTGAACTAGAATTGATCTTCTATAATCATGATGCAAGAGGCTTGGAATAATCAAAAGTGGGATAAAAATGGCAGTTGAGGAAAACAGGAAATGGAATAAAATTACTCCTTGAGTCTAGCGCTCATACACACACTTGAACACACATACATATATACACAGACACACAGATTCACCTGCACAGACACACACAAACACATGCCCATACAAATAAACACACACCAAATCCATACATATTTATATACACCAACACACATACATATACATACACAAACACATATATATTTAAATTTAGAAATAAACCTAAATCATACAAACATGTACATATACACAAACACACATACATACATATGTGTGTATGCACCCATACATAAACACACATACATACATACATACACACACAACACATACAAACATACACACTCACCTTCCACATACATACATATATATATATATTGACAAATATAAACCACACCAATACATATACACACATACAACAAACATACATTTACATTCATGCATGCATATATAAAGACATGTAAATATACACACAACACACACATAAACACATATGTACACATATACACACAACACACCTATGTACAATAAAACAAACACATTTACACATATACATACACAAAAAAACTCACCACACATGCATGTACATACACACATATACATATGGGTGCACACACGTACATACAAATATACATACATACAAATATACACATGTATACACACATAACCACATACACACATAAATGTACCCAGGCATCCAAGTGCAAACACACCCATACCACATCTATCACTCAGGTATTTGGGGGAAGAAAACAAGTCTAATAATCTTTAGTAAATAGATGTGATTAAATATGATTAAGCATGCATTGTTTTTATTTTTTTAATTCTTACAAATGTAGATCTTGATGAAGACCAGTTTGTTTTGAGTCCCACTGATTTAATTTGTATGAACTGTAATTTACTGGGCTGGAGGATAAACAGTAATTTGTTGAGGCCATCATCAGCTCATTAGAATCACACTGGGATCACTTGATGGTGTACAACCCACAGGTTTCTGTATCCGTTTCATTGTGGTTCCTCTTGCCTTGCCTGCTGCTCGTTACTCCCACTGTTGATAGCATGATCCTTTCCAAACACACCCCAGAAAATGAGAGGTGCTTTTTAAAAACAAGATTTAAGTCATGAAGAAACACATAAAGCCAACATTTCAGGGTGTGAGGCATGCTGCTGGGATAAAATATCCCTCACATACTGTTAATGTGGTAAGACTGGCTAGCTGTTAAGTACTGTAAACTGCAACTAATCAAAAGCTCAAACATCCTACACAACAGAACAGAAATAATTACTCTCCCTGAACTGCTACTGTTTCCTGCCTCAGCTTTTCCTGAACTAATAAAAGGCGTGATTTTTAAATGCTGTAAAGGAAATGTCAGCATTGCAAAAACATACACTGCTCATGTGCTGTGCTCACCATCAGGTAAAAGGCGTGCGACATTAGACCTAAGTGAAGCCTAGACAACCCTGAAGACTCTCCTCCATCCCCCAGGTACCTCTTCTCTTTACCACGGATTGATATGATCACATGAAAGCTAGCCTGGGTTCCAGTACCGTTGGTTCAGATGGCAAGGTCCTGATAACAGCTCTAGTTAGCAGGTATGTGTTTCCGGGCCTATGATTTCAGTTATGCACAGTGGGTGATTTAGTTCAAAGGAGCAGGGACATCTATTTTGAAGCTTCACAGGAAAAAGGAGTGGGGGCCGAGATGACAAAGGAGAGAAAGGCCTTAAAGGCTTCCTGTATTCAAATGTGCGCATCTGTTTTCACTTTTACTATCTTGAACAAAACAAAGATAACATTTCAATCCGAGGCTGCCTTCTGAAGCTTTGGTTTGCTAAGAAGAAAACACTGCTGTGGGGAACACAGAGGGAAGCAGTCCTACCAAAACTCTCCTCAGCTTCAGGCTTTGCAATCAATTGGTTTCAGATCCAAACAATTAGGAAAAAAAAAAAAGAAAAATATACACCAGGGGAATATGCTAATTTGTGAGAAATAAGGTAGTTTTATCTTAAATAAGCAAACACAATGGAATTTGGAGAAATGTAGTTACCTTTATTTATGCTTTCTTTTTTATCCAGAAATATATGGAAATTATTCATTATTTTCTTTCACCAAGCATATTCTAGCTCCAAATAGCATACACTTTTCTCTGAAAGAAATGCAATCAATTCTTTTTAGGAAGTCAGTCACAGAATTTCAAAATCATTGGCAAATAATTCCATACTGTAGCATAGAAAGAGAATGGAAGTCGAAGCAGTTACAGTCCCCAAGACTTCCCTAAGGATAGAGTGTCTTCCAGTGTACTTGCTGGCTGTAGAATTGGGAGAAGATGGATAATGTGTATAAAGAACTAGGTCCACAGACACACCCATGGGCAAGGGGAGTGATAGCTACAGCGAAGAAGAAAGGGATGTTCTTCATACCATTCTTAGATATTTGGAAAGGACACCCATAACAAAAGTCAGACCAGTAAAATAAAAATGAAAAGATGTTTATTCCAACATAGACATTTGTAACATATATATGCGTGTGTGTGTGTTTCTAGGAGAGGCACACAGACAATGCAGAGGCAGTCTGGAATTCAGGTGTCACTGCCATTTTTCACCAATAGAAAGGTTTAATCCCCGAGACATGGAGGTGCGAAGAAAAGCTTTGAGGTAGGTTCCATTTGCACTCATAGGATCTCCAGTAGTGTGGACTCCTCCTTCTGGATTTGGGGATGGAGACACTCACTTTTGTTGGATGCAAATTTCTTTTACAATGGAGTAGCAGATGCTTGTTTTCAGAACTTCTCTCTGTGTCTGCACTTTCTTAAAATTATGAGCTCAAAATAATCTTTATGCCAAAGAGGCATGTTTTCGGGTGGTGACTTCTGTTTTTGTTGCTGGGTTAGGGGGTAGCATTTCACTATCTTCTAATGCTAGTAATCAAAGACATTAACAAGAGATGATGTGCCTTGGGTTACATCTTGCTTTTTTTCTTCTTTATCACACTGCCACTAGACTTCTTTCTACACAGTAGCTCTGTCACTGTGACTTTTTAAATCAATGTCACTTGTCAACAGCCACAATTTTACACTTATTAAATATTTCTGTAAGACAATCTGTACTTAAATGAGATTTTGAAAAGTGCATGAAAGTATGAACTAATTTGTAAATTCAACTTGATAACACCTAAGAGAAGAGAAGAGCCATGGACCTTTTCTTTGAACATAGATATTTCACATTATTTACAATAATTTTCAGCTGGCAGGAGTGGTAGAGATAACTATAGCAGGATCGCCATTTTGGACCTTTGGTTGTGTACAACAGAGAATTTACTGGTTCATAAAGACAAGTCATCAGAGAGGAGTTTTAGAGCCCAGTCTATAATTTCTTGGCTTAAATCACTTACCCAACCTGGGAACTTGAAAGAAAGAATGTTAAATTTTGTTTCATTTTCAGTTGATCTGGTTTCATCTGCATTCTGGTGGATTTGCCAGCGAAGTCCCTTGAATGAATTCAAAGTTTGTTTTTGGCAGATGAAGCCTTCACAGTCTTCAAAATACATTATCAAAATGTGTTCTGACTTGTCACAAGACTCCTTTCCACATTCTTGTTATTCTACATGTTTTTATTAATTTTTAATGACTGCCATTTGATATTTATTTTGTTCTGTTCCTTTGCCCATCCACTTTACTCTGCTCCTTAACACAGCCCCAGCCTTTGGCTCTTGAGACACTGAGTGACCATAATTCTTCCATGCATGTTTATATATTTGACTTGGCTCAAAACTGTAAAGACACTTTCTCTTCTGTCAAATTCTGCTTCGCATTTGTAGTTTTGTATGTAGAGAACTGAGGGCAGCATAATTATTTTCTTTCATTTGGCTTCTTTCTCCATCTCTAAAGAAATGTGTATGATTTTTCTCTCTTAGCTTTGCACTTCTGTCTCCTATGGAGAATGTCCTCATCAGCATGACTGTGGTGAAATTTTAGGGGACAGTTTATGAACTTCTATTTGAAAACTGAAGTTTCGCTGTAGACAGCACTTTTAGCCTGACCCCTGTGTTCTCATGGCATACTCTGAATTTGTTGAAATTCTCCTAGCTCTTTGCCTCCCACATCAGGATATCTAGAGGAATTTTAATTCAGCAATATGTCTGTTCTGGCATGAGATCACATGCAAAGCCTATCTAGGTCTATGCGACCCAAGTGGAATGCAGATACACGCTGGATTATAATAGAATTTGGCTGGAGTAAGACATGAGTTAGCGCACACCTTTAATCCCAAACAATGAACGTAAAGTTAGTTATAGAAGGAAGCATCCATATTTGAAAGTGACACCTAATTGAGGGACAGACAAAGTGAAAAATCAGAGAAATATTTGAGAGAATGAGTCAGAGATAAGATGCACCCAACTCTCACAAGAACACGACAGGAAAGAGAAGCTACTTAGGAGCAGTGCGGGGAGTGAGAAAAAGATTTGTTTTGGTTTGCTTTTTATTGGAAGGTGATTCCCATGAAAGGTTTATAGAGACAAGTTGCAAAGAAACCATGATAAACACAGGTGAAGACAGACTGAGCCAGAGAATGAGGAGTCAGACGACTAAAGCCTATTGCCAGAATTACTTTGAGGCCAGGCAAAGCAATTCAGTAAGAAACTGAGAAAAGTCAGTTTAAATCAGTCAGCTTGGAATGGAGTTTAGGCCAGAACAGCTGAGTTGAACAGCTAGTAAACAACAACAACAACAACAACAACAACAACAACAACAATAATAATGTTTAAAAGGGGGAAAGAAACCAAGCTTTTGGCTATGGCTGTACTTATTTATTATGATAAAATAACTTCCTATAAGTAACACACAATGATATATTTGCTGGCTAGCTATACAAAATGTCTTTTATTATAAAACTGTATCTGTAATATATAACATGGGAGTTTATACCTATATCCTTGACTGAAATGAAGAGCTACAAAGATCATTCTATTACATCCCATATACAAAGAATATGGCTTTGACCATTCACAATTTATTTTTTAGGCCCAATATAATGATACAACAATTTCATAATTTTAACTATTTTCTAAGAAATTATATTTCAAGTATCTTGAGTTCCTTAAAGGTGAATACTGTCAAGAAAATATTTTCAGATAATTTTATGTTTGGATGTACTGCTTACAGATGAACGATAATCTTTATATAATGATTGAGTATATAAATTTACAATGATTAGCTTTTTTTCCTTTAAATATTAGCATATTTAATTCAAGACAGCAGACAATATTCAGATTGACTGAAATTCTGTCTCTGCATTAATCACAGATGATTTAGAGACTTAGGATTTAAAGATGCTGTCTTAACAAGACAGAGCAATTATGTGTCATTATCCAATGATGCTTTGAAAGATGGCTTTTTAATTACTATTATTATATATTGGAAGTAGAACTGCAAGGGCATACTTATGAAAAAATATTTCTTTCATTCTTTCACATCATCACATCTCCAATGATGTCACAGATAATTTGGAGATGACCATGACCTGTTGGTACTTCATGAATTTCAGGTAGAACAATTACAAAGAAAATATGGAGGTTGAGAGGTATATCATAGTATTGGACTGAAAAAATTAACTTAAGGAAAATGCCACTATATGTCGTTGTTAAAATATAAGAATATCACTTTTATTAATCTGTAGGGAGCCATAATTGAGTAATTTCATGACTCCTTACTAATTAAATGCATATCAGGAATCCTAGACAATAATAACTATCTGAAAATATCATGCACGGCAAGAACACTTGGTGTTTCTGCCTTGACTGAATCAGCCGATTGCATTTTCAAGTAGCAGACTCATGTTTTCACAATTTAGGTATCCCAAAGTTAAAAGGCTCCTACATGATAAGCTTTTCTCAACATACACAAGGCACTAAGTTATTTGGCTATTATATTTGCAATAGCAGTGAGTTAGTCAGTTCGTGTAGGTATTTTCATATACCCTGTACATAGACCAAAGGATGCTATCATTTAGAAAGAACCAGAGAGGGTCTTGCAAATCGTGTATAAAGCAGAATTTGATCTGTTGTTTTCTCTTGACACTATTCCAACCTCAAAGATGCCTCATTCCTATGCTAGTTGCAGGCAGAAATTACATAATCTGATAGAACATGTGGCACTTGTAAATACAAATTTTGCATGAAACATTGCCACACTTTACCAGAGAAGCAATTCCTCATATTGGATGCATAGACTACTTTCTTGTTTCTTTTCATGTCTGTGTATATGATTTGTATTTTTGTGTACATAAGCATGTGTACATGTGTATTTGTTTATATATACAGGTACATGTAAGTGCACATTATGTACATGTATGCATTTGCATGTGATGGTCAGAGAACAACCTTGAGTATTATCCTCCGGAACACTGTCTACCTCTTTACGATAAGCTCTCTCATGGACTGGGAGTTCACCACTTATGCTAGACTGTCTGGCCAGTGAGCCTTGAGGATGCTCCTTTTCTTCTTCCCCAAAATTGGGATTATGAATAAGCATCACCATACCAACCAATTTATCATGGGTTATGGGAATAAATTTCAGGTCTCTATGCTTAGAAGGCAAGCATTTCACTGACTAAGTCATCCCCTGATCCTAGGTTAGACTATTAAAAAAATCATTAGTACACCACTGTAAGTTTTCCATTCAATGATCTTTTCATTGAAAATCTCAGTGATGGCACACAAAGAGCCAAATCTATACCACATAATTTGATAACTTCTTACTAGACTGATGGTCCCTGAGAAGCTAAAATTTTGTAAAAATATTTTTGTACTATTTTTTGACACTGATTTTGAAAACTATTTAAAATAAAATGTATATGCTATCTGAATAAAGCCTTTGAGGAACTTCAAAGTCCTCTATAGAAGTTGAGGAATTCATGGCATGTATTTTGTTTTATTTTATAATGCTGGGGATGGAACCCAGGGCCTTGTGCATGCTAGGGGAGCTCTCTGTCACTGAGGTAGCTACACCCTAGCTCCATATGGTGTGTATTTTAAAAAACACTTACAGAATTAAGTCCAGGCCCTTCACTCACTTTTGAAGCCATTTTTTATTTTGACCTCTGCCTTGGAGTTGGTTTC
>OU015743.1:69809546-69860341 GCA_907169655.1 Acomys percivali | reverse complement strand
AGAGAGAGAGAGAGAGAGAGAGAGAGAGAGAGAGAGAGAGAGAGAGATTAGCATGTGCATTTTTGTATATATATCTTTAGGTGCACATGCATGTATGTCATAAGATAAAGTTTAGTTCTCACTCCTCATGTTTTCTTGAGGTGTGTTCTCTCATTAAATCTAGAGCTAAAGTGGCAGCATAAAGGCTCAGAGCTTCTCCTGTCTCCATGCATCATAGCACTGGGGTACAGGCTATGTGAGAGCTATGAACTCAGTTCTTCAGGCCTGCACAGTAGGAGTTCCCCACCCAAGCCATTTCCCCAGCCTGAAACACTTTCAACTCATGTACTCTTTATTTACAACTTACGAGTTGGATACCATCTTAACAGCGATCATTGCCACTACCATTTTGTTGAATGGAAGAATCAATTCACTGTAAACCTCCTCTTTTACTCTATTAATATAATAAACTTTATTTTGTGAAAATTATACTTATAAGAATTCCCTCAGACCATGATGGAAGAAATACAAAATAAACCTAGATATTCATAGCTTTTTAACAGTTCTAGACAATCATTTGATTCATTTGTCTCCATACACATAGAAACAGTAGACCAAGATAAAAAATAGTTGTTCTCAAAAGCACTTAATCACTGAAGGAATGAAAATAATCTGCCTTTTTATTCTGTGCTATTCCTAACATTTGTTATTAGGTTTGGCAGACTAAAGACTGGGTACAGTTTTAGATATAATTACACTGAAATGTTATTCGTGACATCCAACTACTTAATTCCCTAGAAATTTAGAATGTGATCTTTTTTGGTTCAGTATTGCTTTGCTGCACTATGTTTGGTGAGAAGCCTAAACAAGGGCTTGTGAAAAATCTGTAGTCCCACTGTCTACCTGTATACCATGGGGAGGGGCATTTCAATTTTAATGTCCCTAAAATTTTCTACATTAAAAGTTTTGAGCTGTGAATGATTTTTAGAAGCCATTATTAGGTATTCCTCAGAAATTAATCTCAAGCACAATAATACATTATTTTATATGTAGCAATCATGATTCCATATTTACATACATTGTAGATATTAAGAGCCATCTGTATATCACAATATATACAAATGATATACACAGATACATATATATATTATATAACATGAAAATATATAATATGAATAATAAACTGTTTGTTTATAGGATGATGATTCTAGAGATATTCTGAACATCAAAATCAAAGTAGGAGGATCATGTTTTTTGTATATAATGGTGTAATAGTTGGACAGAACCTATGCATACTTTCAATTGTTTGAGAATTTCATACAATATATTTTTAGTATATACTTGCCAAAGTCCCAAGGTTCATCCCCACCTCCTTATCAACCCACCCTCAACATTTCATTCTTTCATTTATTTTTAAGATTTATTCACTTATATTTTATTCATATAAATATATGTCTGCACATATGCCTTTGTGCCATATGTACCTGGTCCTAGTGGAGGACCAAAGAGGACTTCCCCTGGAAGTATGGGTGCAGATGGTTGGGAACTGCCATGTGGGTGCTGGAAATTGAACTAGGGTCTTCTGCGTGAGCAGGCAGTGCTCTTAGCCGCCAAACTATCTCCTTAGCCCTTCTTTATTTTATTTTAATTACTTATAAACTACAATTTGTGCTGCCCATATACTCATGGATGTGGGGCCGTTTATTAGAAAGATATCATGTGTTCCTTGCTCCTCACTTAGAATATGAACCTATACCTACTTCATGCTAGATTGTCTGATGTCTTGACTTGCACAGCTGCGGGGTGTTCATAAATGCACTGGTCCTTGTAGTGTGCACAAGATACTATTCATTTCCAGTCCTCCCAGAATTTTGGCTTTTGCACTCTTTCTACTCCTTCTTCAATAAAGTCCCCGAGGCTTGGACATTGGGTCTGATATAGGTGTTCCATTTGAGGCTCTCCATGTTTGCAACAGGCATTGCCTGCATTTGACCACATGTGAGTTTCCATATTCACTACCATCTACTGCACAAAGGAACATCATTGATGAGCTCTGAGGACTCTAATTGTTGTTCGAGACATGTGAATTTAGAAGGCTCTTCTATACTATGTTCATTTAGCAAATTAATAGTGTTATGGTTTACCCCAGGGGGCTACAAGCACCCCAACAAAGGAGTCTTATCCAAATTTCTAGTACCAACTATTTTCTTCCTCTTATGGATCACTACTTCAATCCCAGCAGAAAGCAGGTGGTTGCTCCTATAACATTCATGTCACTGTTGGACAAAGGGACATATCTTGCTATTGCTGGTCATTATCACAGTTCAGAGGATTTGGTAATACTGGTAATACTGTTGATGACTCCTCACCCCAACTACCCCAATGGCCTGTGCAGCACATTAAAGAGCCAGAAATAGTATTATTCTTTTAAAAAATCAGTATTAGGTTGAGATTAAGTGAACATTGACATTTTCTGATATCTTCCTTAATTCCTATTATGAATTTTGGTCTCCTGTCCTGAATTGATTTAAAATCTACAAACTATCTCAAAGGAGAAGTGGACCTGTATCTGTTCTTTAGTTTTAGCCATGGAAAAAAGTTAAATTGCTTAACTTTTTTTGTGAAATTAACTCACTATATGTGCATTTGTGCGTATCCATGACTATGCACTCTTAATAAACAACTGGGATATTCTACATTGTTTACTTTTAATGAGGGAACCATGGGCCTAACTCTAGTACCATACTCATACAAAATAAAGGACCCTGGCCTCTAAGCCTATGTCAATATAAGAGTCCTTTCACAAGGACTTCACTCTATATCATTAAAAAGGAACTAGGGAAAATACAAATACACAGATCTGGAGAAATAAAAAGTAGAAGAAGCCTGAACTTTAGAATAGACAAAAGAATTGTTAAAAAACATATAAGGCTCTGAGACTGGCTGAATCATGAATGTCTAGGCATAGACAGTGCTTTTTGTTGGCTACAGAACTCCTATGAATTACTATTAGATGCCGTTCTTCATACAGACTGAATGAAGATTTACAGATGTCTTTTTTCCTGTTTATACAAAGAGCAGGAAACCAGCCTTAATTGTTCTGTGCATTGTGTACACCTTATACACTTATAATTTTAGGCCTGTATAATGCTTGTGAAAAATCACATGCTTTCAGAACAAAACAAAAGACACTGACATTGGATCAGACCTGACAATTCCTCATAAGAACAAGATAGTTCCCAGGACACTTTCAAAGAAAGCTTCCAATTCCAATTGTTCCAGCATTTCAGACTCTTCCATACAGGACTCTAATTAAGCCTGGAATTTCTCCACATTTAGAAACTGGTCCACAAATGTGATTCCTAGCTTGTTTAACCATTTCTTCAGTTATATTTGGTTCTCTACTAGGTATTACTCATCCCAAATCAGCTGGAATAAACCTTAAGAGCACAACACCCCATTTCCTTTAAGGGGAGTTGGGTAGGTTTTGGGTTACTTTTTTGGCTTATAGATGGTCATTATCAATGGGAATTGGTTACAAGTTATTATCAGTCTTATTTAGAAAGAAAACAAGGTTAGACACAAAGATGTCTCTCTTTTCTCTTATCTTTCATTATTAGGTTTGGAGATAGGGGTAGAAAAGAAAAAAGAGGGAATATTGAATTATACAGGGAAGATAGAACAAAAAGTAGGTTAGTCAATCTACTCATCTTATTGTCACTCACAAGGTTATTTTTAATGCACTGGTATAGAATTTTGTATATAGATGCAAAATAAGTTTAATTCTACATACAGTGATACAGAATTCAAATATAAGTTTATTCTTCCATATACCAGGTTTACTTCCAATACTTTGAAAGTGCTATTGCAGGCTATTTAGGATAAATAAGTTATACAAGTTAATTGTTAGTTGATCAAATCATGGTCATGTCAATCACTAGTCTACTTTTATCAAAAGAATATACATCTTAGGTGCGGCAGATAGATATGATTGTATAGAAAGATAGAATAGTTAGATAAGGTCTTCAAAACAATCAGAGACATGCAGAATATGGCACTTAAAAAGTTTATTAATACACATAATACAAGTTAATCATACTACAATGCGCAGACCAGGAGTACCTTAGGGAACATGCTTAATTCTCATTCAGAAAGGCAAAAAGAATAGATACAGGAAGCTGTTGAAGAGAAGGAACAGAAAGGTAGTCTACCATAGAAGTCCTCCAAAAGACTCCACCCAGTGGGGGATCAAAACAGATGCTGAGACTCACAGCCAAACTTTGATGTGGAGCACAGGGAGTCTTATCAAAGAATTGAATGCTTTTTTAAAATAAAAGTTGCCATGGCCATGGTATCTCATAACAATAGGACACCGACAAGACCGCATGGAAGAAAATTGAGAAATTGCTAGAACTAAGCAAAACCCCTCTACACCAATTTGAGTCTGGACAAGAGATCTGGGCTCTGCAGGATGCTGACAGACATTATTTTCCATAAATGCCAATGTTTGTCATGAATGTGGGAATTAGGAGGAGACTTGGTTGTGTGCACAGTTCTATGTTTTATGTCTATTATATGGGAGAAGAACATTTTTGGAAAATTTACACACTAGCTCCTACAACTTAATGAAAGTTGCTTCCAGCCTGGAATGCAGCCATTGACCTTTCCCTAGAGAAACCTATAAATAGGTGGCCCAGAAATCATGTTCCTCCTCAAGGATGTGGAATCAAAAAGAAGACTACTCAGGTTGTACTCAAATGATCATGGATGCTAGACATGAGAAGAAGGCTGTCAGAGGGGACAACTTTGAATTAACAGATTTATATAGACTTTAAACCAAAACCAAGACAAAAATTATGTTACATTGATTTATTGTATTTTATTTGAGACAGTATGTTACACTCAGATGACCCTAGAAGTCATATTGCATGTGAGACTGGCCTCAAACTGTGACAATTCTATTGCTTCAGCCTCTATTTAAAGGTAGAAAAATTAAAAATTTGCACAAAGAAGAAATAAATAGCAAGAGTGTTAAATTGGCAATGAAATATCATCTGGAAAAAGAAAATATGGACTTTGATAAGATAAAAGACAAAGAAATATGAAACATATAAAAACCAGTTACTGAATATATAGTTATTTTTATAGAGACTAGTCATGAAAAATCTTAGTAAAAAAGACTGAAATAAAAATTTTACATAAATGACAACACAATAATAAAATAATTAACATACACATAGATGATACAAAAATAACAAGCTGACCCTTAAGTATAAAAATGAAGAATATGGTTCATAAATGAAAAAGATGAGCATTCACTCATTTATTAATTCATTTGTATGCTTGAACCTATGGCCACGCACATGATGGACACATCTGTACCATTGACTTATATAGCTGCTGGCTAAACACGGAGACTTTTGTCTAGGAAGCTTTCTGGTATCAAACATTTTAAAGGTCTCTCTATTATGAATAAGGCTGCTATGAACATGGTTGAGCAAATTTTCTTGCTGTGTGCTGGTGCATCTTCTAGGTATATTCCAAGGAGTGGAATAGCTGGGTCTTGAGGAAGCCCTATTCCCAGTTTTCTGAGATAGCACCAGATAGATTTCCAAAGTGGTTGTACTAGTTTGCATTCCCACCAGCAATAGCCAGATCATGGAAACAGCCTAAATGTTCCTCAGTAGAAGAATGGATAAAGAAACTGTGGTACATATACACTATGGAATACTACTCAGCTATTAAAAACAAGGAATTCCCGAAATTTGTGGACAAATGGATTGAGCTAGAGATGATCATAATGAGTGAGTTAACCCAGAAGCAGAAAGACTCAAATGGTATATACTCACTTATATCTGCATACTAGCCCAATGGGCATGTCCCACGAAAGCCTTCCCTTACCAGGAAACTGGGACTGAGGGGAGGACATCCTATTGGGACTCTAGATGAGAGAACCATGTGAGAATAGCAATGTAGAAGGATCCAGTGTATCCTAGAAACCTACAAGTAGAACATTATGATAGGCAGATTTGGGTCAAGGGGTCCCGCTCAAACTAAGGCACTAGCCAAGGACAATACAGGCGGTAAAATTTAAACCCCTACCCAGATCTAGCCCATGGACTGGACAGTCTCCACACTTGAGTGGAGAGAAGGATTTGACTTTCTCATGTATTCTGGTGCCTCACAATTGACTATGTCCCCTGGTGGGGGAGACCTAGTGGCACTCAGAGGAAGGACAGCAGGTCACTGAGAAGAGACTTGATACCCTATGAGCATATACAGAGGGAGGTAATCCCTCTGAGGAACAGTCATAGGGGAGGGGAATAAGGGGAAAATGGGAGGGAGGGGAGAATGGGAGGATACAAGGGATGGGATAACCATAGAGACGTAAAAGAATAAATTAATAAAAATAAAAAATAAAAAATAAAAAATAAAAAAGCTGTGAAAAAAATAAAGGTCTCTCTGAGTATTTAGCAAAGATATTGAGAGCCTTAAAAGGAAAATATGTGTATGTGTAGATACAGTCTTACAGACTTATACTTGAGCAAAATCTACACTAGTCACAGAAAGTGTGACTGAAGTGTTTCATAACTTCCTAGCAAATGAAACTGATTAAAGAATAAAAGCGTCCAAAGGTTGAGCACATTTAGAAATCTGGTAAATGCAGTTTTGTGATAATCTTTTTGGAGGGAAACTGTAACAAAAAGAACATATGTTATGGTAAAAAACATAACACCACTATGCCAAATTTTCCTTACTGGAAAAGGAATAGTTGGCAATAGGTGTAAAAGTGAGTGAGATGGCTTACTGCTGAAGCCTAAATTTGATTATTGATCTTATGTGGTAAAAGGAGAGAAAACTCTTGTCTGTCTGTCTGTCTGTCTGTCTGTCTGTCTGTCTGCTGTCTGTCTCTCTCTCTCTCTCTCTCTCTCTCTCTCTCTCTCTCTCTCTCTCATACACAATTGTAAAACATAGTAGATATATACAATTTAACTGAATAGAATTTATTTATTTTATACCTGTTGGCAAAACATGAGTAAATGTGTTCCAGCAGAAAGTTTGCAGTCAGGAACAGCTTAAAATATCAAGACAAACCATTCCAATATCTCATGAATAACTCTTCAGTGGGGTCTCATGATATACTTAATATCAAAACACTGGATGAGTAGTACAAATAGAAAATGAACAAAAGGCTACTGTAAATCTGTAGATTGTGTCAATCTAAAGTTGGTGCTCATATAGCATTTTACCTGGATGAAATGGAGGTATGAAATTGCATAAAGATGTATGATACAAAAAACCCAACAACAACAACAACAAAAACCCTCAAAAAATCAAAGTCAATAAAACCCATAATATCTAAAACATAAGTAAAGTAAAATTTACTTTCCATATAGGTAAATGTAAATGATGTAAATAAGTACATTAAAATGTTTTATATTAATGTTGTATAAAACTTCATGCTACATGTAGAAAAGGCACATAAAACAAGGGTTGAACAGTGATAATCTGACAAATTCAACTGAAATAAATCATCATCACAAGGTCAATGTCAGAAACTTGAATCCATTGCACGAATCAGAAGAACATTTTACAGTGAAAAACATAGGATTTACAATGGACATCAAATGCCTATGAGGCTTGTTCACTAAATAGATTTGTAGCAACATTAATAAAAAATACATTATTAGATTTTAAAGGATAAAGAGAAATGTTAAAGAGGGCAGAGCTTCAACTCAGCATCTCATTCTACTGCTCTGATACCCCAAGAAAACACACTATAAATAAAAATAAAAATAACAATGTAATTAGTAAGGTAGAGATGTTAGAAACATTTCTCTCTTACTAATATTGTTTTGAAATAGATATTCACGTGAAGCTCTTGAGGCTTGTGAATGTGACCTGTTCAGACAGTGTTTCAGCAGAAATAATTATGTCAAGGGCCTTGAAATGAGAAAATCAACCTGGATTCTCTATTTGAGATACGCAAACAAGAACATGAAAACAGGCAGAAGCTGAGGAAGGTGGAGCAGAGACTACAGTGGTGGTACTACAAGTCAGTGAACACTGTTAGAGAATAAAGCACATTAATTTTGCATTAAGTCACCAAGGCTTCAATAGTGCATTACCACAGTGACTTCATGAAACTCTATGTGGGATTTCAACCACACAATAGACTAACTGCATTTTTCTATAGCTCACGGGTGGTCTATGGGAATTGAGTTTCCTGCTGCATTAGTACAGATAGTACAGCATTCAAGAAAATACATGGTCCTAGGAAGTAGAAGATAAGGATGGGATGGTACAGATGTCTTACTTAAAACTGGACATTCAACAGTCATTAATGCTCCACCCAATGACCAGCTTTGAATCTTTGCCATCACTGCTGAACACCACAAAAATAAGAGATTTGGTTTTAGTTTTGCTTTTCTTTTTCAACTCTAAGCAGTCACATAGAAGAAACCTGTCAAATTCCTATTTAAGGGAGATAAAAAGATTATTCAGTGACCAAACATAACTAGGAAAAGAGTCTTAAATGATTATCTTAGAAACCTACCTGACAATCATTGTAGGCATCACCCAACAACAACCACAATTCTGCATGCGTATGGAGAATCTCATTTCTAGTTACCTGGTTATAATATTCAAGCTTCTACTTTTCAACAAAAGGTAAGGCATAAAAAGTTACATATCACATTTTATTTGTTTACTTTATTGTTTTGCATATTTTGGTGCCTTTTATGTCTAAGTACCATGAGATGCATTACAGAGGTCAGAGGAGGCATCAGATTCCCTAGAAATGAAGTCACAGATGATTTTGAATCATATCTGGATCCTGAGAATCAAACTTGGGTCCTCTGGAAAAGTGATCAGTCTCTTAACTGCTAAGCCGTCTCCCCCCCCCCCCCCGCCGCCCCTCCTTGGTTCACATTCTTGAAAAGATAAAGGATGGATGAGCCTCTGCTAAGTGTTTCCCTGGGGTACATTTGAAGAAATATGATCAGACCATTTGTTCAGTAAGTACCGAACTAGTCCAACTCAGAATCTATTCTGTATGTAAGGTTAACATTTGAACAAGTAGAAACAACCACATCAAAAATCAGTCTTTTAAAACTATAAACTTCTTGTTATGAATGTAGGATATACAAGTGACTTTTGTTATTTATGGAGCATTTCCTTTGCAAATTGATCAAACATAATTTTTCTGAATGCCAGATAATATATTGTGGACTATTTATTTTTAAGTTGTATTAATTGAAAATAATGCTTACAGAGTTTGGGAATAAAATGTGGTGTTTTGATCCATAAATAATTTGTAAAATCAAACATTTAACAAACTATAACGTCAAATTTCTTTATTTCCTTTTCTAACAAAACACTTAAAATCTACTGCTAGCAATTTTGAGCCTATGTCATAGCAAAATTAACCATAGTTTCCATGCTATGTGGTAGATCTCAAAAATATGTAATTTCTATCAAATAGATTGGGAAATTCTGATTATTATCTACTTTTATACACTCTTGTCTCAATACTCACCTCTGGTAATAACCATTCACCTGTCTACTTATGTGCATTTGACTTATTCAGATTCCACACATAATTAAAATCAAGCAATACTTCTTCCTTCATACATAGGTAAAGCATCCTTTAGTTTCATTCATGTTTTCTCAAGAGATAGAATTTTAATTCCTTTTGTGGAAAGTAAGAGATTTGATTGTCGATGTGCACAATCTCTCCTTTACCTTTCCATCCATTGCTGGACACTTAGGCTGATTCCAGATGGTGTACTCTATGAAGAATGGTGCGGTGGAGACAGAAGCCAACTCTGCAGAGTACTGACCTCAGGACCACCAGCTACATTCCCAGTGTTTCTCATAATAATTGTGTTCATTTTCACTCCAGAGCTTCCTTCTCCAAATCCTCCTCAATACCTTGTTATCTTATGTTTTTTACTGTTATTGTTATATCAAGTCAACCATCTATAAGAAAACATTAACCCTTCTTAGCTTACTTTTTAGTTTACTTATTCATTTACTATTCATTTTATGTGCATGGGTGTTTTGTCTACATTTATATTCCTCTACCACATGAACACCTCGTTCAAAAAAATGCCACAAGAGAGCATAGGCTTCTCTAGGACAGGAGTTACACAATGTGTGAAGGATCATGTAGGTGCTGGGAACTGAAATAAGTCTCTCTACAAGAGCAGCAAGTATACTACACCATTGAGCCAACTCTCCAGTCCAAGTATTTCTTAGTTTGTTTAAATGCAAAATATTAAACAATAATTAATAATCTAAAACAAAGATAGGAACTATCTTTGTGCTAACCATAACACATGGAAGTGAAATATATGTCAAGAGTGACTGACTTCTAGTATTATATGTTAAAGCATGGTCATGACATACATACAAACTCTGAACTTTCTATTTAATTTTGCTATGAACTTAAAACAATTCTATGTTTACTTTATTAAAGGTTTAAAGTCTAATAAAAATGGACAAGAGAAATTTGTAGTGCTTTGCTGTTGTTTTAACAGCATGTGAAAATATACAATACTACGAGAAATTAGACCATGAGGAGTTAAGATTTTGGAAACTTTTAAGCAGCCACTATAGCTGTAATTTTTCAAAAGCATAGTGAAGGGACTGGGCAGTAAGGTCAGTGGTTAAGGGCTTCAGTGCTCTTGAGGAGGATTAGAGTTTGATTCCCAGCACCCACAGTGGGCAGCTCACAACTGCCTCTATCTCTAGTTTCAGAGAATTTGATCCCATTTCTGGACTCTGAAGGCCCCACAAACATGCATATATACACATACGTATAAATAAAATGAAAATAAATATTTCAAAGGCATAGTAACAACTTTTATGGTCAAGAGAAACATCATGTTGTAAAATAAATAAATAAATAAATAAATAAAAAGAAACTAAAATAAAAAATAAAAAATTAGTTTAGTTGTGAGAAAAAATAAAGAAAGAAAGAAAGAAAAAAGAAAAGGAACTGACAAAAATTTTAAAAGTACAAGTTGATTTTTTAAATTTTTATTTTATTAACTTATTCATATTACATCTCAATGGTTATCCCCTCCCTTGTATCCTCCAATTCCTCCCTCCCTCCCATTTTCCCCTTACTCCCCTCCCCTATGACTGTGACTGAGGGGGACTTCCTCCCCCTGTATATGCTCATAGGGTATCAAGTCTCTTCTTGGTAGCTTGCTATCCTTCCTCTGAGTGCCACCAGGTCTCCCCATTCAAGGGACATGGTCAAATATGAGGCACGAGAGTATGTGTGAAAGCCAGTCCCCACTCTCCACTCAACTGTGGAGATTGTCCTGTCCATTGGCTAGATCTGGGTAGGGGTTTGAAGTTTACGGCCTGTATTGTCCTTGGCTGGTGCCATATTTTGAGCGGGACCTCTGGGCCCAAATTTGCCTATTATAATGTTCTTCTTGTAGGTTTCTAGGATCCTCTGGATCCTTCAATTTTGACATTCTCCCACAGACCCAAAATTTTCTAATACCCTAAGTTGTAAAGATGACACTGTTTCAGAGCCTGTCATAGAAAGGAAACCAAAGTGATGGTGCATAAACACCAAAGTGGCCAATGTAAAGCCAAGAATAAATACTTTAAACTACCAACTATTGAGGGAGTTAAATCTAAAAAAAATCTGAATTGCCCATTATCCATAAAAAAGGAACTCAAAATAAGAAGACTTGAGATGCAGGTAGTGTCATATGAGAATTTCATCAAATCCACAGGGGAAACACACGGGTTTTACATATACATTCAAAAATAAGAGGAGGGAGAAAAAACAATTCCATTATTTCATAGCTGTATTATCAAGACACAGATAGGTGAAGATCCTAAAGAAAGAAAGAAAGAAAAAGACGTCTATAGGCTAAGTTTTCTCATGGACAAAGCAGCACAACTCTTATCAAAACATTAACTTAGTCATTTTCATACATAGTTTTGTACATGTTAAGAACAATTGTGTCTCTTAATTTGTAATATTTTCCTATGAGTGATAGTGAATATTTGTTTTTTAAAATATCTAAATTTATTGAGATATTATTTTTCTTTTTTGAGCTAATAACTAAAACATACAAGTGAATTAGAATGGTTGAAGTTTTGGGTTTTTCTTTTCTTAAACGTTGAAACAACCTTGACTTAAAGACAAACCCCATTTGGTATAATATATTACTTTAAAAAATAACAAAGGCAGAGAAAATATTTAGTAAAAATCCAACCTCCATTCCCAATTGCAAACTCTAAAAATTATTTAAGACTATAAGATAAGTTACTCATTCTGATAAAATATTTTCTAAAATTTTTGTAGCCAGCGCTATTATGGCTAACAATGGAAGGCAGTAATGCCCCCAGGAATGTCATGATTAATCTCAGTAATTACATTCACCATTGTATTACAAACCATATCCTATAATGAAGTACCAGGTAGAAAGAAAGTTCTGTGTATTCGAAAGAGCAATAAGAACATCTATATTCACACATGGCTTGGTATTTTTTCAACATCCTTAAGAAGTGTATGAATAATAGCTACTAGAATTGATAAATGAATATTGGGGTTTTTTTTGATAAATGAATATTGTAAGGTCACAGGCTGCAATGTTGGTATAAAAAAAACTATTTCTAAATTTTAGCAATGATCAGCTGGTAACAAAATTTAAATAACATCATTAACAACATAATAAACATGAACAAACATTTTGTAATTGCTTATGAAAATATATATGCAAGAGAATTTTCCTTTAGTAGAAGCTTATGTCATTCTATCTTGTTGTCAGAGTACCTAGGGTGGTTCTGTTGTACTTGAATTGATAAAGCCATTAAGTTCAATCCTAAGTACTGTAAAATCCAAACAGCAATAACAACAAAAAATGTAAAGGGCTTAAGATAGTTTTAAAACATTTCTACAAAACATACCATAACTTAAAGCTCCTCATTTCCAGGTTTACTATTAATATCATAACTAAGAAAACAGGATTGGTGCAATAAAGCTACTGAAAAATGGGGTATGAAAGAAGTCTACAAATATATTTAAATATGTGTAACTCATTGGTTTATCACAAAGGCAGTGGCACAAGCAGAAATCGGTCCCATTATGTTTACCCATTGTGTTTTCTTATGGCATCCTTATGTTTTATGGCAAAATGCTCTGTGCTGTTGCAAAAGAGTCATTGCTGATCTGAGAATCAGGAAACCATTTGAGACCTTAAAACCAGATGAGAAAGGCAACACAAGAAGTCAAAGAGGTGACACAGCAGTAGTTAGAGAGGTTTAAATTGTGATAGGACTCAACTTACCTCTTCCATCTTCCAGATAAGGGATCACATGAAAGCATAAGAAGAAAATTAGTTCTAGTAATCAGTGAGTGTGGAAGATAATTATGAACCCAGATGGTATTTTAATTTTAGCACAGTGAGAATGTGAGCTTAAACTCTAGGTAAAAAGTGTCAGACCCACAAATTGAGATAATGAAGGATTATTTTAACTAATGAAGTTTGTAGGAATTTCCTCTATGTTCTAGCCAATGTACCTCGGTTGCTGTTACCCATAAGAACAGGACAGCTTCCAGAACAATGTTGTAGAAACTTATGATCCTGATTGATCTAGTGTTTCAGACTTTCTCACACAGGGCTCCTATTAAGCCTCGAATTTCTCGACATTTAGAAAATGGACCACAAGTGCCATCTCTGGCTTGCATAATCATTTTCCCCAATTTGGGGGCACCTTCAAAGATATTATTTGCCCTAAATCAGCCTGAAGAAACCTTAAGAGAATGATGTCCCATTTCCTCTAAGGGGGGTTGAGTAGGCTTCCGTTTGCTCTCTTGGTCTACAGATGCTTGTTTTCATCGGGGGTTGGTTATAAGTTATTATTGGTCTTATACAGAAGGAAAACTAGGTTAGACTCAGGGAAGTCTCTCTATTCCTTTATCTTTCTTTCATAGGTAAGGAGATAGGAGCTGAAAAGAAAGAGATGGGGATTAAGAAATATGGAGGGAAGATAAAACAAAAGGTAGATTATTGAATCTACTTCTCAACTCAAGGCCTTAATTGTTACTCACAAATAAGGTTATTTTCAATTCATTGGTATAGAATTTTATATATTGATGCAAAATAAATGTAATTATGATACATTAGTATAGAATTCAAATCTAAGTTATTATCCACACATTGTATATACTCTAATATATAATATAATATAATATATATCCTCTAATATTAGGTATTATACTCATCCAACTCAATTATAACACAAAGTTTACTTCCAGTACCTTGAAAGCGGTGCTGCAGCCTATTTAGGATAATTACAGCAATACAAGCTAATTGATAGTTGAACAAATCATTGTCTTGTCAAATATTAGTCTAATTTTATCACAAGAATATAGATATATTTTATAACAAGAATGTGTGTGTGTATATATATCCTAGGTCTAACAATTAGAAATTATTCTATAGATAATAACATAAAGTAGTTAAGCTAAATAAGGTCTTCTAAAGCCTCAGAGAATATGGCATTTAAAGTTGTTTTTATTATTCTAAAGATTCTTCAACAACAAGACAGGTTGACTCCTGACAACACCCAGCCTACCTTAAAGAAGATGAAGAGCATCAAAGAACCTCCTTACGGAGGTGGCTTCAAATGTGGCAAACAAGCTACTAGGCAAAGTGTCCTCATTTCTGCTACAGATAGAATTCTTCCAAAAATTGGCCCAGCTTAGAAGTAGGCAGAATTAATGGCCAAACTCTTTCAAGACAGGGTTAAAAAAAATTCCTCAATAGTTCTCGCCTTGCAAGTATGTCTGTCAGATATATTGGGCTAGAAAGCTGAAGATGATGCTCCAACGTTATAGAGAATGTGGGAAGACTGTTCAGGCAGCGAACTCTTTCAGTCATTTCTTCATTTTGGAAGCTGCTAACCCGCACTTTCAGTTCACTCAGGTAATTAAGTTTTATTCCTTCTCAAGTCTCTGATGAGGTTGAGGACCAGATATTTTAGTCTTATAATTAAGCTTAGTTGGGTAGGGTTTAAGATGTTTTTAGTTCAAGATAGACGTTTTAAGTTAATAGAAATGAGATATGATAGTATTGATTTTCATTCAGAAATTTTGACCAAACAAGATAGGAAAGATGTTTACTTCAAGTTTGTCAAGTACAAATACCCAAATCACTATGAATGTAACATTCATATAACTCATGATTGTCTCACGGTTCTTTGTGTTGTACATAGTTTATTTTATTCATATGTAATAATATAAATATATATGTTAAAAAAGAAACATAATAAAAATTGTCTTATAACTAAAGAAATTTAAAACTAGAAATAAAATATTCAAGAAAAGGCCAATAGAAGACTTAATGCAATAAAAATAGTGGAGATGCAATGAAAACAATAAGAAAACAAGTATAATTTCCACCAAAAAATCCAAGTCAAAGGGTACATTCAGGGTTAAGTATTAAGTCAAAGGAGACACTCAGTACTAAATACTAATTCCTAAGACACAGTAAGTACTAAGTCATTTGCACACTAAATGCTAAGTACTAAACTATGCAAGCCTAAGGACCTGAGTTTGGATTCCACACATGCACATCAAAGCTAGGCATGACAGTGAATGCCTGTTCCTCCAGGGCTGAAATGTTGAGACAGGAGATTCTTGTGCTCTGCAGCCATCCAGACTAGCTAATGAAGGAGCTACAGGTTCAGTGAGACTCATTTTGAGGTAGAGTGGTGGAGAGGCACCACATAGTGACCTTTGGCCTCTACATGAGTACACAATACACACACACACATACACACAATCATGCCTACACACAAAGAGAGATAGATATAGAGAGAACAAAATCCAGTCCACACAGAGTTGAAAAATGTGTGTATAAATCAAATATTCAACAAAGACCTTCCATTCAGAATATATTTTACAAAAAAAGCTCTCAAATACCAGCAATAAAAAAGCAAAGCAAAGTATCTACATAGAAAGCCATGAAAATTCTGAGCAGATACTTTATGACAGAAACTATGCAGAAAAGAAGATAAGCATATGAAAAGATGCTCAAAGACATTATTCCTTGGGAAAATGCAAATGAGAACCACATAGAGACAGCCCTGCACAATTACTACCATGGTACCACGGGGAAGAAAAACTAACGTTGATAAATCGAGATCTTGACAAAGATACATTACAGTAGAGGTTGTCGTTGCTACCTGACAGTACAAAATTGGTACAGTGACTGAAAAACATATTGGAAATTTCTTATGATATTAGGCATATGTTACAACAGCATATAGTATTTTCATTCAGGTATTTACTTCAGAGAAATGAAATTTGCATTTATTCTGAACCTTACATGTAAATAGTAATGGCATTATTCATACTGACCCAAGTTCACTTCAGTGGGTGAATATTTAAAGTGTGGAGCTTTGAAATGATGAAATACAACATTAATGAAAGAAATGAGCTACTGACACAGGTAATGGTGGGTGGACATTAAATGCTGTAGTTAGTGAATGAATGCAGTATACCAGTTCACCAGCATGTTAGTGTAGCACTCTGGGGATGGTGTGGATCTATGAACAGAAGCATAAGAGGGCTTGGTGGGATGACGGTGGTGCAGTGTTGGATGCAGAGAGAAAGCCTGTGAGATATTCTGTGGTGAAGGAACTGACCCTGTTTGGTGGTGCCTGCTCTACTCTGGGTAAGCATTTAAAATCAGAACTAGACGTGGAATAGTAAGTTTAACTATTTCTATACTTACATTAGTGTACAATGCAAAAGAAATGTAATTGTTAATAGTTGTTTACAATAGGTATTCTTAGCAATTTTAACAAAACTTTGATTTTTTCTACATTTTAATATGCATTTTTAATTACAGAATTCAACTTCTGAGTTAAACAATTTCAAACTATGTTCAAAATCTCTGAATATACAATACAGAGGATAAAATTTAGTTTTAAAAATTGCAAAACTAAAATACCTGAGGCAAAAATAAGGGTGAGTAAGTTCTGTGCTTAGAGATACCCTGTTGTCCGTTTGCATGGCAGGCATGGCTTATGGGTGTAGCCATGGCTTCTCTGTGATATGGCAGACTTTTGCCAGCGTACTCCTGAGGCTGTCAGAGTGACATTCTTTTTTGTTTGTTTGTTTCCTGCTCTTAGGATTTATGCTTCATAACAGTAGATCTGTGAAGCAGATGATAAGATAGATTTTTATCCGGCACACCTTTTCAAAGTATGTAATTTTTCCTCACATGAAATCGTAGGCTATGCATCTCTTTGATTTTCAGGAGTGAGCTCTGTGGCAGGCTGCATTAAGGCAACTCTCCTAACAGTCTGTACCAATCAGAGATATGTTATGAAGCAAGCCTTTGGTTCTTTACTAACAATTGGCCAACTATGTTCCAAGTTGACACGTAATGACTGGCCTCTTTGAACATCTCTCAGAGCTACACACAGTGTGAGCAGGTTCTGATCTCAGACACACTCACATATTTCAGTGTAATATGAGACACTGAAGCAGCTAAGTCTCTCATTGCATGCTTGGTGTAAATCATTGAGTACTAACTAGTACATGACAGCTGGGGTTTTTTTGTTGTTGTTGTTTTGTTTTTTGTTTTGGTTTTTCAACACAAAGTTTCTCTGTTTAACAGCTCTGGCTGTCCTGGACTAGCTTTGTTGCCAGGGGGCAAATGACTAGTCAAATATATTGGACATTCCTGAATCGTAACCTTAGTACATTTCTTACTGAAAACATTACCGTTATTCAAATTACACTTTCTTTCTTGTGAATTTGCTGTCACAAGCTCAAAACTGACAGCATAGGACTTGTAAACCATGATCAGCATAATTATTTCAACTCATTCTTATAAAATATAGAGGAATGTCTAATATTTTGAGGAAATTTTATACTTAGGCAAGTGTGCATAAAATATTTTAAAAGACCATATTGAAAAGACACTCCTTAATCAAAAGCAGGGCAAACAATGTGGTTAACTGTAACCAGAATCATCATAGCACAGTGCTCTCTTAGCTAGTGGAGGCTGCAGGATCAAAGACTCCTAGCAGAGAGCATGAACTGATACCTCGCCAATCCCCCACCCTGTTTCTGTCACTTTGCTTGGGTCCTTGCTCTGGACACTAGATGGATCATCTGTGCAAAAGCAGATTGCTCCATGAAGGGGTCAGTGTTATCAATGTCAAATAAGTTTCTGTTTTCACTAGTTGTGGACTAAATACAAAGAATAAGAGACATTTTCTCAAGAGAATGGTGAAGAACTTCACGCCAGAGCCTTATTGTGGTTTACCACAGGTGTCAAAATCCACTGATTTTTCAGGAACTATTCCAAAGGTTTCTGTGACCCTTTTCTCACCAAATTTATTTTTTCCCTTTATTAAACATATGCTTTTTCTCATAAAATATAATCTGAATACAGCTTTTCTTCCCTCTATGGCTCCCAGTTCCTCATTAAGTCCCCCTCCTCCCCAAACAATATCCACTCTGTTTTGGTCTCTTATTAGAATATGGCATTTAAAAGTGTTTTTATTGTTTTAAAGAATCACTGACAATGAGACAGGTTAACTCCTGGAAACACACACCCTACGTCAAAGAGGATGGTAAGCATCAAAGACCTCCTTATGGAGATGGCTTCAAATGTGGCAAATAAGCCACTGGGAAAAATGTTCTCATTTCTACCACAGACATAGTTCTGCCTAAAAAAGGGCAAGCATGGATGCAGGCAGAGTCAATGGCCAAACTCTGCCAAGACAGGGTAAGCTAGTCCTCAATAGCTCCTGCCTCACAAATTTATCTGTCATATATGTGGACCAGAAGGCAGAAGATGATGGTCAAAAATATAGATAGCTTTGGGTGACTGTTCAAGCAGTAAACTGTCTCTGTCATGTTTTTTTTTTTTTCATTTTGGAAGCTGCTACCTGCACCCTCTGTATATTCAGGTAATTAATTTTATTCCTTCTCAAGTCGCTGATGGAGCTGAGACCAGATAGTTTACAAATAAACTTACAAATAAGTTTAGGTGTTTAGGGTTAAAATGTTTTTAGGTCTAGATAGATATTCTAAGTTTATAATGATGAGATATGATAGATATTGATCTGTATTCAGATTTTTAGATACACCCAGGTAGGAAAAATACTTTCTTCAAGGCTGCCAAATACAAATAACCAAAACACTAAGAATGTAACATTTATATAACTCTTGACTGTGTTGTGGTTCTTCTTGCTGTAGGTAGTTTATTGCATATATGTGTAATAATATAAATGTATATGTAAAAATTTTATATTAATGAAAAAAGCAGGCTTCTAAGAGATAGCATCAAAACATGAAAAAACAAAATAAAATAAGATGAAAAAAAGCCAACATATCAAAGATGGGCAAACTAAGTCAATAGAAAATTAAAAGAGCCCCAAGAGAAGGAACAAGAATCAGAGACTCACTTATTCACACATTTGGGATTCCATAAAAATACTAAATTGGATGCTATAGTATGTATGCAGAGGGCCTTGTGAGGATCTGTGCTGTCCCTCTGATTGTTGCTTCAGTCTCTCTGAGTTAATATAAGCTTTGCTCAGCTGTTTTACATGGCCTTATTCTTTGGTTCCTCCTTCTCTTATGTAGGGTTCCCTGAGCTCTGAGGAGAGGGATTTAATAGTGACATCTCTTTTAGAGCTGTATCTTTCCAGGTTTCTCTTTCTGTGTAATGTCTCGCTGTGGGTCTCTGTATTTGCTTATATCTGCTGCAGGGAGAAGCTTCTCTGGTGGGGGCTGAATAAGAAACTGATCTGTGAGTATAGCAGAATATCATTCGGAGGCATTTTATTGTTAATATTTTGTTGTTGCTTTTTTAGGTCAGTAGTATTCTGTTTTGCCTAGGTGCCTGGGATATCTAACCTCTGGTTCTTGGTCTCCCAAGCAATGCATGTATGGGTTCCAGCTTATAAGGACTGGACTTTATGTCAAAATCGACATCAAGTGCTTATTCCTACAAGAAATGTGCCACTATTGTCTTAGCATATTCTGCAGTCAGAACACCATTGTCGATGAAAGGTATTGTGGTTGCGCTCATGTTTATACTTCTCTTTTTGTAGATACAGAGTACCTTTCTGGGTCAAACCCAATAGGGCATAGGGGTGAAGGTTCTATGTAGGCACCAGCTTGACTTCATTATGTTCAATGAGTTGTATGTGTTTTGTCTTCAGAGGTCCAGGCCTTGCTGTAGTTGTGCTGAGCAAGAGCCTGAGTTGTCTGTGGATTTTCTTTTCTTTATTTATTTAGAAAAAATCAAAATGGCAACTTTTTTTCATGCCTTCCTCTTTTTTCTTTTTTTAATTTTAATTTTATTAATTTATTCAGATTACAAATCGATTGTTATCCCATCACTTGTATCCTCCCATTTTTCTCTCCCTTCCGCTTTCACCCTATTCTCCTCCCCTAGGTCTAAGACCAAGGGGGACCTCCTCTTCCACTATATGGTCATAGGCTATCAAGTATCATCTTGGTAGCCTGCTTATTCTTTCTTTGAATGCCATCAGGCCTCCCCACCAAGGGGAGGAGGTCAAATATGGAGCACCAGAGTTCACGTCAGAGTCAGTCCACGCTTTCCACATAACAGTGGAGAACGTCCTGTCCATTGGGTTAAAGACCTCAACATAAAACCAGAGATATTAAATCTGTTAGAGGAAGAAGTGGGGAAGATCCTGGAACACATTGGCACAGGAGACAACTTCCTGAACAGAACACCAACAGCCCAGGCCTTAATATAAACAATTAAAAAATGGGATGTCATGAGGCTGAGAAGCTTCTGTAAGGCAGGAGACACTGTCAACAGAACAAAGTGACAGCCTACAGGCTGGGAAAAGATATTCACCAACCCTACATCTGACAAAGGTCTAATATCCAAAATATATAAAGAACTCAAGACATTAAACACCACCAAACCCAATAACCCAATTAAGAAATGGGGCTAAGAACTGAACAGAGAATTCTCAACAGAAGAATATCAAATGGCTGAGAAACACTTAAAGAAATGCTCAATATCTTTAGTCATCAGAGAAATGTAAATCAAAACAACTCTGAGATTTCATCTGACACTCATCAGAATAGCTAAGATCAAAAATTCAAGAGACACCACATGTTGGCGAAGATGTGGAGAAAGAGGAACACTTCTTCATTGCTGGTGGGAATACAAACTTGTAAAACCACTTAGGAAATCTATCTGGCACTTTCTCAGAAATCTAAGAGTAGGGCTTCCTCAGAACCCAGCTATTCCACTCCTTGGAATATACCCAGAAGATGCACCAGCACACAACAAGGACATATGCTCAACCATGCTCAAAGCAGCCTTATTCATAATAGCCAGAACCTGGAAACAGCATAAATGTCTCTCAGTAGAAGAATGGATAAAGAAATGGTGGTACACTTATACTATGGCATACTACTCAGCTATAAAAAAACAAGGAAATCCTGAAATTTGTGGACAAATGGATGGAACTAGAAATGATCAGAATGAATGAGTTAACCCAGAAGCAGAAAGACTCACATGGTATATACTCACTTATAATTGGGCACTAGTCCAAAAGGCATGTCCCACGAAAGTTTTCACTGACCAGGAGATTGGGGTAGATGTGAGGACATCCTACTGAGACTCTGGGTAAGACAAATATAGGAGATGGTGAAATAGAAGGACCCAGAGGGTCCTAGAAACCTACAAGAAGAACATCAAGATTGTTGGATTCTGGCCCAGGGAGAAAGTCTTCTCAAACTATTGCACTAACCAATTACAATACAAGGAGAAAACATCAAAACTCTATTCTGGTATACCTAATGTCTGAGGCTTTTCACAGGGCCTTTTCAGGCAACAACTCAGTTGGCTGAACCCTAGTGCTAGTTTTCTTTTTTGTTTTTTTTTAATTTATTCTTGTTACATCTCTATGGTTATCCCATCCTTTGTATCCTCCCATTCTCCCCTCCCTCCCATTTTCCCCTTATTCCCCTCCCCTATGACTGTTCCTCAGAGGGATTACCTCCCTCTGTATATGCTCATAAGGTATCAAGTCTCTTCTCGGTGACCTGCTGTCCTTCCTCTGAGTGCCATTAGGTCTCCCCCTCCAGGGAACATAGTCAAATGTGAGGCACCAGAGTACATGAGAGGAATGGATAAAGAAACTGTGGTACATATACACTATGGAATACTACTCAGCTATTAAAAACAAGGAATTCCCAAAATTTGTGGATAAATGGATTGAGCTAGAGATGATCATAATGAGTGAGTTAACCCAGAAGCAGAAAGACTCAAATGGTATATACTCACTTCTATCTGCATACTAGTCCTAGTTTTGGAAGCTTAGTTTGGTAACAAAACATGGCCAGTAGGGCGTCTGTCGCCATTACTTATCTCCATTTAAGTTACTATTGTTTGTGGGTTTGCTGTAAATTGCCTTCATTGTGTTTAGGAATGTCCCTTATATTTCTAATCTTTCCAAGACTTTTATCATGAAGGAATATCAAGTTTGTTCAAAGGCTTTTTTGCATCTAATGAGATGCCAGTATGTTTCTTTTTTCCTTTCAGTTTGTTTATATAGTAGATTACATCTATTGATTTTCAGATATGGAACCATCCCTTTATCTCTGAAATGAAGCCTACTTGATTATAATAATGTTCTTTCTAATAGTACCTTAGATTCAGTTTGCAAGGGTATATTGACTATATTTCCATCTGTAGTCATTATAGCCCTATAGAATAATTGGGCAATGCTCCTTCTGTTTTTATTTTATATAATAATTTGAGGAGTATTGGTGTTGGCTCATCTGGTAGAATTCTGTGCTAAATCATCTGACCCTGGACTTTTTTTTTTTTTAAGAGAGTTTTAATTATTGCTTCTATGTCCCTAAAGGTTATGGGCTTGTTTAAGTTGCTTATCTTATCTTTACTTAATTTCTTTAGATTTTCTGATTTGAAGTCTGGTTTTTAAAGTACCTCCTTATTATTCTCTGAATTTCCTCAGTGTTTGTTTTTCCCCCTGTTCGTTTCTGATTTTGTTCATTTGGATAATGTTTTTTCATATTTTAGTTAATTTGGCTAAGGATTTGTAGAATTTACTGATTTTTCTTGAAGAGCCAACTCTATGTTCCATTGATTCTCTCTCTCTCTCTCTCTCTCTCTCTCTCTCTCTCTCTCTCTCTCTCTCTCTCCTGTTTTATTGATTTCAACCCTGAGACTGACTCTCTTGCTGTCATAAATGTGTTATTGAGTTGCTAGTATGTTATCTCTGCAGTTTTTTATGTAGACATTTATTGTTATGAACTTGCCTTTTAGAGCTGCTTTCATTGAGTGCCATACATTTATTATTATTATTATTAATTTATTCTTGTTATATCTCAATGGTTATCCCATCCCTTGTATCCTCCCATTCTTCTGTCCCTCCCATTTTCCCCTTATTCCCCTCCCCTATGACTGTTCCTGAGGGGGATTACCTCCCCCTGTATATGCTCATAGGGTATCAAGTCTCTTCTTGGTAACCTGCTGTCCTTCCTCTGAGTGCCACCAGGTCTCCCCCTCCAGGGGACATGGTCAAATGTGAGGCCCCAGAGTATGTGAGAAAGTCATATCCCACTCTCCACTCAAATGTGGAGACTGTTCTGACCATTGGCTAGATCTGGGTAGGGGTTTAAAATTTACCACCTGTATTGTCCTTGGCTGGTGCCTTAGTTTGAGTGGGACCCCTGGGCCCAAATATAATGTGCATTCATTTTCAATTGATTCTAGAAAGTCTTAATTAAGTTTCTTTCACATTTTTTCCAATTCTTTACACTTTATGTTACAGTGTATTCCTTGTCTCCAGCAAAAGGATGAGTCCTTTTTTCACATTCATTCTATTAGACTGCATCTTTTTAAAGGGGAATTGAAGCCATTTGACATTGAGAGATATCAGCCGGGCGGTGGTGGGGCACACCTTTATTCCCAGCACTAGGGAGGCAGAGGCAGGTGCATTGCTGTGAGTTCGAGGCCAGCCTGGTCTACAGAGTGAGTACAGGACAGCCAAGGCTACACAGAGAAACCTTG
Source organism: Acomys percivali (assembly GCA_907169655.1). NCBI lineage: Eukaryota > Metazoa > Chordata > Mammalia > Rodentia > Muridae > Acomys > Acomys percivali. The sequence continues at coordinate 69,836,270 of OU015743.1, read as the reverse complement.
TCTTGGAAAACAACAAAACAAGACATTGAGAGATATCAATGACCAATGATTGTTGATTCCTATTATTTGGTTGTTGGAGGTGGTAGCAATGGTGATAATGCTGCTGCTCCTGCTGCTGCTGATGTGTGTGTTGCCCTTCCTTTGATTTTGTTTCACATCAAATTTTGTCTATACTTGCAACTTCCAATTTGTTTGTCAAGAGAATACTTGTGCAACACTGCTGTTTTTTTGTCATGAATCAGTTGTCTTCTAGCTACAAGTTTTGTCCTTCACAGAGCTGTTTATGAAATCCCATGGTTAAAATACTTCATTGCATGCTTTGCTGGATGTATTGCTTACTCCATTGGCCATGAAGAGGGAACATTCACAAATTTCACCTTCACTGGGCTACTTTCCCCTCTGACTACCTGAGTACTATTGTTGGAGAATTAGACTCTGGTATTTGAGTCCTTGGTAATGAAACAGAAGTGGTAAGGCCAAGTACATACAGGCTTCACAGCAGTTCCTGGGACTAACACTTATTAGTTATGGTGTTCTCCAATACTCAAACACCAAGTACTAAATGATGGAGCATCAAACTATTGTGTGATCTTCTTATTGAGCGTGTAGCTAGATTGTATTGCTACATTGTGTTGTTCATGATGTTGGTTTAATTTCTATCTACAGAGTCCTAAGTGTATGCACAATTCTATATGTCAGTTGTAATTTTATAATTTGGTTTGGGAAGAAAATGTACTCAAATTGAATAAAAACTACAAAAGGTTTGAAGTAGTGCTTATATGCACTTTTCCTATTATGGTATAGAATTTAAAAATAGAAATGATTTAAATACATTTAGCACTTTGAAATCAAGACATATTCATAGACAACACATGGATTGCAAAAAACTACTAATTATTTTAAAACCAGTATATAGAATAATTTGCTAAAACTAGCTTAGACTAGTATGAAAGTAGCATGCAAGGAAACATTATGATTTCTTAAATGCCTGTGTTAATGAAAAAGGAAAAAAACTAATAAAGTAGGTTAGATCTCTGTAATTTTTATATAGGAAAAATGAGATTACAAACTAGGATAAAATTATAGACCATGATTGATGAACCAAGGTCTCTAATTTTCAGAAATCTTAAAACCTGACAGAACTGCCAATATTTCTAAGTGTGTTATCTACATATCAAAATGACTCAAGAGCAAGTAGAGAATTTGAGTAAATTAATATCCATTGTGAAAGTCCGAAGGTTATTTAAATTAATATGCAACAGGGTCAGTAAGTTAATGACTTCAATGATGCTTTTGTCTAACTTTAACAAATGATTCTAAAATTATACAAATTTTCACATATGGAAAGTTCTACATCTAATTAATAGGACTATAACTAAACAAATCTTCAAATTAAATAAAATATGATATAATAGATGAATGAAATATGGAAATAAAACAGAACTGTAAATACACAAATTATAAATAAACAAACTAGAAATTCTGAGTAATAGCAAATGAGTATTTTATCGTATCACTAGAATAACACACTACAAATATGCAAGACTTATCTAAAGGCAAAAAAAGTGGATTGATTTCAGGAAGTATGAAAATACCTTTAGTTATATCATAAAAATAAAAGGGAAAAAGATATCATATTAAATATGCTATAAACACTTTTATTAGGACTTTTACCATTGTGACTAAATTTTTTCCTAAAGAAAAGAGAACTATGTAAATTGATAACAAAGCTTATCCATAATTAAAATCCAATAACTGAAGTCATAACTCATCGTGCTATGTAGTTTTATGTCAATTTAATACAAGCGAGGGTCCTCTCAGAGAAGGGCTCCTCAATTTAGAAAAAGCAGCCTTAGATTGGACTGTAAGAGAGCCTGTAGGGCATTTTGTTAATTATTGGGCTTATGGGTAGGATGACCCAGGCCACTATGGGTGATGTCATTCCTTGGCATGTGGTTCCAGGCTCTATTTAAAAAGCAGGCTGAGCAAGCCAATAAGCAGCCATCTTCCATGGCCTCTGCCTCAGCTTCTGTCTCTAAGTACCTGTCCTGCTTGAGTTCCTGTCCTCACTGTTTTTGAGAACGCAGTGTTATATGGAATGATCAGTTCCTCCTCAAGTTGCTTTTGGACACAAAGTTTTATCACAGCACTAACTAAGATACACACTAAAACCATTTTAATTTAGATTGGAAACTATGAATAATACTTACCATGGTATTACTAATTATTATTTTCTTTGCCATTTCATAAAAGACAGACATCCGAAAAACAAAATAACAGATATAAATGTTTGTTAAAAGGAATGGTTTGATTTTAGTTCTTGATAATAATGTATTTTAAAATTCTTAAACTGTATAGGAAGAATGTGTATGAGAATTTTATAATGTAAGAAAAGATAATAAATATCTGAAGCTAATAGGTTTTCTGTACTGTAGCCCTAAACTAGAAGTGAATAGAAGAGTTAGATTTTCTCTTGATAGTGGGAAAAAGAACAGATCCTAATATAGTAGGAAAAATGTGTCATGAAAATAAAATCCACAAATGATAACCATGTTGATAATTTGAAGGACATAAGCAAGTATGAATAAAAGAAGGTATGTGCTATATGGAAAAAACAAATACCTCACAAGAGCCATATGTCCTCCATTATATCCAGTGCAGGGGAGGTCCATGAACATTAAAAGAACTAATTTTGAAAATTCATAAAATAAAGCTCACAACAACAATAAACACACAGGTTAGGTAATATTATGAAAATAAATTTTCAAAGTGGAATTAATTACTAAAGTATATTAACACCTCTCAAATCAATGTGAAAATATTATTGATACAAATATATAAAATCTATCAGGGACATAAAGAGTTAAAATTAGTTCCTGGAAAGAAATATGCATGTGAAAAAGTGTGGAAATAAGAAAAATCTGAATGTCCAAAATTCTATTAATGAAAGCATTTCACATTAATTCTATGCTATACAAATACAAAATAATTCTGTATACATTAAAAATTCAACTATAAAATACAATTATTAAAAGATATTTTCTTTTATAAAAACTACCATCCTATATAAATTATTGGTGACCTGAAAACTTCCTGAGTAAGATAATGTATTCAGAAATCAAAGAGTGTATACAAATTACAAAAATTTTAAGACAAAAATATTAATGTAGAAGTATATATGGTAAAATGTCTATTTGCTTTAGATTATAGGTCAAGGTTAAATATGTGAAACTGTCTTTGCAAACTGACAAAATAGAGAAAGAAAATAAAACAATGAACAAATAGAATTAAAAAATTCTTCTAGGAGTATAGCTGGCATATATATATTATATATATTATACATTATACATTATACACTATACATTATATATCATATATCATACATCACATAGCATATGTCATATATCATATATTATATATGTATGTATGCGTTTGTGTATACACATATATATGTATGTACAATATATATGTATATGTAGTATGTATATATGCAATATGTATGCATACACACATATGAACATATACCTATAGATACATGACAGGAAGCAATTTAAGGATCGAAGTGTTTATTTTGGCTCATTTAAAAAGAGATGTAATCCATAATGAGAACTATTGGTATCAGGGATGTGTGACAGCTGGTCAGATTGCATCCTTAATCATGAAGCAAGGAGATAAAAGGAAGTGATGTGGGGCTGTAAAATATCAAAGCCCAGTTTGAGAAAATAAGGAAGGGACTCACTTCCTCTAGAGAAGCTCCACCATGCCAAAAGTCCCCAATCTTCCAAAACTGCCCCACCAAGTGGGAACTTTGTGTTCAAATATATGAACCTCAGGGAGCCATTGCATGGTCATACCACAGCAATACATTTGATTCTTTTATACATGCAAAATACAAACAAAGATGAAATCAGTGTCACCACTTTGCTATGGAACTGGCAGGAAGGATGAGACACTACAGCTTCACATTCCAAATTCAGCCTTCTCATTTCTCAGCTGGCATTGTACTCTCAGGCCTAATAGGACTGCCTTTATCTTTCTTATTCTGAACTTCAAAATTATAGCTGTTACTCAATCTTTGGATGGTCACTAACTTGAAATCTAGTTTTGTTATTGTGCATAGTTGTTGGCATGACGTGCAATTCTATTTTCAGTATTCTCCTCATAGAAGCCAAACTACTTTACACAATTCTCTCGAAACCCATGGACCACTCACATGTAAACCTGAAAGCACGACTTAATGCCACTGATCTCTAGTTTACTTTGCCATTTGGAGCTGCAGACCTAAATGATAAAGAAAAAGTCCAGATGATCATATCTGTTTGGGGAAAATACGCATTTGCAGGTTAACCCCTGTTGTTTCCAGCAATAGTACTGACAGGATGTATGACTCAAATCCCCATGGCTAAACAAATAACCTTTCATTAAATCTAAAGTGAGTAGTTGCATGCAATCGAGGGCTGTGAAGAGTTTATTTCCTCTGCTCTTTGTGTTGTTTTATGGCACATTTGTGGCCAGTTTTATTGTTCCAAACATCTTCACAAGACATTATTTTAAACAAATTGATTGTAATATGCTTATTTAAGTTATCTTGCCATTAGATCTACTTTACAATTTTACTCAGGGAATAGTATTTTAGAAAAGTAAATAGAGAAGATTGTGGCAAAATGTGCAGCAATAATTTATTTCACAAAACAAAAAGCACATAACTGCTCTCTAATTACTAGCCTTTGAGGCATTTACAGCTAAATTAACATCATCATTAGCTGCTAAGTGTGTTTGCTTTGATTAGTTCCTGTTTTTATGAGGTTTTAGGCAGAAGTAATTTGGTGGTATTGTTATTAATGAATTTAATGTTAAGTGGGGAAAAAGTTTTCTTATCTGACAGTCTATCATCAACTCTGGACTGATGAATTTGAAATAAAAGATCATTCCTACTTTATCTTGAAGGTATTAACAATAACTAATTATACTGAGAAGTAAAAGTAGATTTGTGACCAAAGCCAAAGAAGGTAAAATAAATATTAGCTTTATTTATATTTCTTTCTTTCTTTCTTTACTTATTTTTTTATTTTTGCAACCTAGCTCAGCATAATTACATAGTGGAGAAGCAGAAGAGAGTGGATTCTCTCTTGCTCAAAATCACATTTTAACACTTTGTTATTTGGACCAGAAGCCTTAGCCAACTCACATTGTGTTCTTCGACTGCACATCAAACCTATTGATACAAAGAGAATCCTAAGTAAGATATCAAATTGAATACTGACTGGGTGCCATTGAATGAAAGGGAATAACCAAGACAAAAAAAATAGACTTTATTGCTAGAGAGTAAAAGAGCTAAAGGGCAAAGAAATAAAACATGGTGAAATCTCATCAAGAAGCACCATGAACAACACTCAGAGCCATTATGCCTAAAAGAAGAAAAAAAAAGGAGAGTGGGGCTCCTCAGATGTGCATAGCTATAAGAACAAAATAATGGGTAAATTTAAGGCCACCAAACTCACCCTAAGCATGTGGCTTTTGCATCCATCATCCCAGTAAGCAGAAAAATCAATTTTACAACAATAGGAGGGAGAAATTAAAAAGTAGCATTATGATAGGATTATAGCTGAGTTCATAAGAGGAAAGAATGAAGCAATGATCTGTAGAGCAGTATGAGGTCCCTGAAAGAGACACCACTCTAGGGACTCTCTATAGGACTTTTGCAGAAACTGAGCTAAGTCATGTGGGATACACACAAATCCTGCCTGCGATGTATCCAGGTATCTTTTTGTTTCTGTTAGATCCCTAACATAGTTTCCAGGCACTGAAGCTCATTTAGGTTGAATGAAAACAGAATAAATCAGATGATCCTTCTGGCATTCCTGCCCTGTGGCCATGGCAGAACCAAAGGCATTTACTGCCAAGTACAAGAATCAAAAGTCTTGTCCCTATACTGTTCGGCCAGATTTGCCTCTTATTTTCATCACTGCCTCTGTGGAGTGTTCCCAACAGTTGGTAGTAGTTAGCAAGGAAGATGCTTATCACTCTCAGGTAAGAGCACTACAGGAACATAGATTCTGAAGAAGCATGGCTGCAGAATCATACCCAGAAGCAGGCTCCTCTGTTAGCAGGGTGACTAGGAAGTGGGACCAGCTATTAGGATGGAAGTAGGCAAATACTTTGGGTGCAGGAGACATGGAGAAGTACCCTGTCTCACAATAGATAAACAGAGAAAAAAAACCCAGAAGTGTATTGATAAACTTGCTGGAATCTTGACCGAGGGCAAGATACCAAGCTAACAAAGGGACACAGGAGCAGGGCCACCCACTCTAACCAGAGAAACCACAGAAAGTTCTGTGTGGAAAGAAAAGACTGGAAAGCAAAGGTGGAAATGGTGGAAGTTCAAGCAAGGAGTAGGTGATGCCTTACACTGGACAATTCTGGAAGAAAGTACATTTCCAACTGGGAATCACTCTTACAGGAAACCCACACTAACTCCATTTGCTTTGAAAGCTGTGGTTAGCAGCTCTCGCCTACTAGCAACAACTGGACAATAAATTGGAGGGAAATCCACATCCTCTTAAGTAAGGAGAGACACTTTCTTCTGCGTTTACAATATCTTCCATGACTTTTTTTTTTAGTTATCCTCTGATACTTGAATTATTTAGTTGTTTGTTTTAGGTTCTATCTTTTCCCTGTCTACTCTATATTTTCTCTTATTTTTATATCTGTAATTGACCAACTTCTTCCAATTCATTCTTTGCTTACAATTCCTATTCCTATTCCCTCCTTGGTTTATTACTAAATTAGTAACAAGCATAACACTGAAAGAATTATTCTCTCTCTCTCTCTCTCTCTCTCTCTCTCTCTCTCTCTCTCTGTGTGTGTGTGTGTGTGTGTGTGTGTGTGTGTGTGTGTCTCTCTCTCTCTCTTGTTTTTTTTTGGAGGAGGAGGACATGGTTTCTCTGTGTAACCTTGGCTATTCTGGACTCATTTTGTAGACCAGGCTGGCATCAAACTCATAGTGATTCACCTAGCTCTGTCTCCCTAAGTATTGGGATTAAAACCATACACCACCATTCCTGGCTAATGTATATTCTCAATCACTTCCATAATGTTGATAACTCTGAAACACATTAGAGAAAAATATAAAATTAAGAAGATCATGGATCTTCTATTCCAGTTAACACTTGGACAGCTATCTCATCAAGGTATTTGATATTGCAATGGGCTTTGGACCTAGGTAGTAGTGGGAAACATAAACACAAGTGAGAAAATCCACCACCAAGAAGGTTCTCCCAATTTTCTTTTAAATGAAGATAGAAGTCTCATGTATCATAAATGTATACAAAATACAAATAAGCATCACAACTTTACAAGACTTCCACAGATCAAAATTCTTTAATGAAAGAAATAAAAGCAAAAGACAAAAAAGTAGCTGAACATCCCACAGAAAGATTTCAGAGTCTTGCTTGCAAAAAGACTGATGGCCACACAGTAGATTGGAAAAGAAATGAAATAAGGAACACAATCAGGACCTGAGATAGAAGGTCAGCAAAACAATGATGTGGTCAAAATATAGAAGGAGGAGCTGCAGTAAACAGTAAAAAATAGAAAATGTATTCAATGTAATAATAGAATAAAATTCCCCAAGTTAAAAAAATAGATATTCAAGCGCTAGAAGTGCTTAGAATTCTAAATAGACTTGACCAGAGGAGACTGTATCTATCACGTTTTATAACCAAGATGCCAAACATACAGAGAAATAATAATAAAAGTTGTAAGAGAAAAATCATAACTCACATAAAAAGCCAGAAATATTTTGGTAACGCATGAGTTTTCATCAGCAATCATAAAAGGAAGAAGCATGTAATTATATATTTTAAATCCAGAAATTGAATTAACAGGCAACAAATATTATTATACCCAGAAAAGCTATCTATTAAATCTGAAAGATAAATCAAAATATTTATAACTGTGAAGACAAAACTGCAGAAAAATTACAGACACAATTATAAGAATTTATAAACACCTCTCAATATCATTAAATATAAATTTATCTACTTTTCCCAAGAAACACTCTATATTGGAAAGGATCTTCAGAGTCACAGAAAGGGAAACCAATTCCCAAATGAGCAGAGGCTAAAAGTAAACCAGAATGGCTACTCCTGATAGCTGATACAGTAGTCATATTGGTTAAAAGAGATAAAAGAGAATATTATACGTTATGAACTCCTAATCATCCAGAAGCCATAACAGCTATAAAAAAATAGACGTACTATTTCATAAAACAAAATTAATGGACATAAAGGGTCAGATATATGGATTGTACATATTTTTCCTGCCTCATTTTCACTGGTTAATATGTTATCTGAATCTATTTAGAATCTCACAGTTAAAAAAATAAAAGCATGGATCGAATGGGCTTCATAGAAATCAAGACATTGTTCCATCCAAAAGTTACAGAATATATATTTTTCACATCTGCCTATGGAATTTTCTATAAAAATACATAACCTTATAGGCCACAAATTAAGTCTTACTAAATATCAAAGTATCTGAATACATATTCTTTCTTATGAGATTGTATTAAACTGGAACTACAAGTCAAGGCAAGGAAAAGTGAACAAAGAGGAACTTTACACACATCATAGCACACAAGCCCTACTACAAAAGTTGGCATGAAAGTTCCTGAAAAACAAACAAACAAAACAGGCAAACAAAAATCTAGCCTGAAGAGACGGATCAGTAGAAAATACTCTTTCCATACTCCCATCAGTAGTACAGTTCAGACTTCCCAAACTCAGTGAAAACTGGCTGCTCATTCCGCAGAACAGTGATGCACAAGAGATCCTGCCTCAAACAAGATGACAGACGAAGATCGAAACCTGAGGCTCTCTTACGGTTTCCATGGGTATTTATAGCTCACACATGCCTCCACATGCATAGATGAACTCATGCCTCCACTTGCATAGATGAGTACTCACACACATGACACGTGCATACATGTGTGAACACACACATACACAAATGCCATAACAGAACTCACTACATTGTATGCTAATTTAAAAATAGAAAACTATGTTCTAAAAATAAAAATGGAACTAACTTATGACTCCATTGTACAATCTCATGTACATGTCTGAAGGTGTGTCAATGCCGTCCCTGGGCATTCTCATCTTTATTGCTATATCTTATACAGGGTAGCCAGGAGGGTGACTGGATAAAGAAAATGTGTCTCACACACACACACACACACACACACACACACACAAACATATATATATATATGTGTGTGTGTATATATATATATATATATATATATATATATATATATATAACAGGATTGTATGGAAAATAAAAATGTAATAACTGAGTTTTCAGGGAAACAAATGGAACTGTGAATCATTATGGCAAGCAAAATAAACAATATTTAGGACAAATATCACATCTTTTCTCATATGAAAGGAATAGATTTTAATTACCGTGTATTCACATGTAGGCCATGAAATGAGAAGGGGGCATTACAAGAGATGGAGAGATTTTTAAGCAGGGGTAGAAGGGATAACAATGTGAATGTGATGAAATGCGTGGTTCATGAGGGCACATGGGGGATGTGGAAAAAGGAGGAGCCAGAGGGAGACGTGTGAGTCTGAAAGGTGCTGTCTCTGTAAACTGTATTACTGGATGGTCAGGCCCTTGGGATTGATTCGCATACTGTATACAGCCACAATGTGTACAGGATGTACTCATATATATTCATGTTACAGCTGAGAAACAGCAAGGATTAAAAAATTTGAGCCACAAAAACACATCTAATACAAATATAGGGGATCTAGATGAAAGAACAGCAAATCTACACTATCCATTTGTTTCAATCATATTCAATGATAATGATTCTAAAAATTAATAGATGTATGGAAGAAAACCTACATAGTGCTGACACTATCCACCACTGTTCAGCAAAATATTTATTGAGTAATAACCACCACCTCAGAGCACTAGGACCAGACTAGTGATACCTATGTATATTCATCATAGAAATGTGATTTCATAAAACATCAATGCACAGTGGCTCCCAACAGACTGCTAAGCAAGGGACAGCAACAGGGGTTCCAGCACCTCAAAGAAAATCATTTCTTTGCTTTTTGACAAAGGGCGTTCAAGCCGGAAATTTACACATCCACACCTCAGGGTACCCTTAGGAACTCACCAAAGTTGTGTCTGACACCAGAGTGGTGTTAGGAACTCACTGAAGCCAACCTAGTGCAACAGTAGCCTCTAAATTGCAAAATACTTTAACTAAATAATGTGAATTTCTCTCTTACATAGACTGTTCTACTCACTTTCAGAACTACATTGAGTTGAAATGATCTTTGGTGATTTTCTTTCTTCACATTGTGTCTGACACATGCCTGATGGTGCATAACCAGGAAGCCTGAGCCTAGTGTACTCAGGTCCAGCTTTCTCAAAAAGAAAGAAGTAAATAATATGTATGATTTCCTGGAATAAGAAAGACTTGCTACCTGGGACAGGGGATGTAGCTCAGGGGTAGAACTCTCCAAACACAAAGGCCTGAATACAATTTCAGTAACACAAAATCAAAACAAAAGAGAAACAAACAAAAAAGCCAAGATAGTTCCTGGAATGTCCTTGCATCAATTTTATTTTAAAGATTTAATTCCATTCATCAATTGATGAATAAATTTGTTATTCATTAACTTATTATTTTAACTTAAAGATGCTAATAGACACTTATGACAAACCCAATAGTAACACTTTCATGACATATTTTTAAATCCAGAATTCTCTGTTTCCACTAAATTTACTGTCTTTTACTTGTGGGTTATAATTACAGTTTTAAGTCTGTGAAAATTATAACATATTTTAACAAGAAAATACCTGACTTTTATTGATTTCTAATACAATATTTTGGTCTAGTAAATCCCCAAGAGGACCTTATTTTATCTAGCACTAGAAATAAAAAATTGCCTTTACTATAACTGCCAAACTTATTGTTTCTTTCCAACTATCTTAAAAATAGTAATAATCAAAGCCACTTTTAGTCCTAAAACAGGTCCATAAACAGGTCAAGCCTGTTTTGGTAATTGTTCTTAAGTCATTCACATTATTAAAGAATGGATGGAGTGGGATATATTCCCTTAATGTGTTTCCTAGTAATAAAATAGAATTGTAATTATTATAGTAAAAAAATCACAATGACTTATATTATATTTTTATGTTAGTCAGTTCCTCTATCTAAAAAGTGTCGGTCACCTTGTTTTGTCTGCTTTTCCATTCCAGAAGGAAATTTGTCCTCAAAACTAGTATATGAGAAAAATCTTGTAGCAGTATGTTATAGAGCAGAATCAACCATGAAGACAGCATATGGTACCATCTATATATATAGTTTACAATTCTGTGGACACTTAGAAGTAATTTAGAACACTTGGAAGGACATAAAATATAACCATAATGCTCCCTATAATTACATTGTATTGTTGAACTAATAAGAAAACTGAGTCATGGTCAAATGACTATGTTTTTATTTAATTGACATATGAATCAAGATTCTATGTGCAGTTTTTGTAATTAGAATTACTTTAGCTACTATAATTATCTTTTGTCCTATTTTTTTCTAAAGCAAATTATTATGGCAACTCCTTTACTTTTAAGTAATAGCTTTCAGGTATTGACACAGACCCCACGTATCTGTTAAGTTTAAACATCTTAAAAACTTTCTAGAATGTAATGAAGGTGTGTCTCCATGGGTAGGAGTGCTTGCCCCATCATCTACTTAAACTCCAGTCCTGCTTATATACGCCTATCACCTTAACACTGTGATGCGGAGACAGGCAGACATGGGAACTTGCTGTACAGACAGGGAGAGAAACTGCCTCATGATAAAAAGTTGGAGAATGATAAAGGAAGACACAGAACCCACATCCCTGGCCTCCACATGCATATGTGCACAGACTTATACACTCACATGCATGTAATGTAACACTCAAACATGCCCATGCACAAACTGCAAGGCTTTAATCCACGTAGAGAGAAGCTTGCTTTTTAATCTGCTGCACTTTTGTAACACAAGCACACACACACACACACACACACAAACACACACACACACACACACACACACACACACACACACACACGCATACACTGCAAGACTTTAATCCACAAAGAGAGAAGTTTGTTTTTCATCTGCTGCACTTTATCATTTTCCTAGAATCATGAGATTGGCTGTTAGCATCAGAGATGTACAGACACACTACCTTTTTTTGGTACAGAATCTTCCAATTAAGACCTCATCTCAGCCCATTATCTTTAAATATAGAATATTGTAAAAACAATAGAATATATTATATATTTTAAATATATAATATATGTTAAATAGAGAAATATATGTAAAATATAGAATTTATTAAATAGAGAAAAGTATAAAAACAATAGTGCAATCCTTTTATTTATCCTTGGTTTCTTGCACAGAAGATAATCTCTTATCACAGATCCTGCTTTTGTTTTCCTGTTTTCTTTCACTTTGGAAGTCAAACACAATGCATAGAGTTAAGTCAGAAAGCAACAGAGTGTTTGGGACATGAGGTTTCCAACCTCTTTCTGTTCAATTCTCATAGCTATGGTGCTCTGCTAGTTTCTTAGACCCCAATTGCTGGACTACATCAACAAGCTGAGGTACCCTCTCCCTTGATACAGTCTGTCTTTGATCAAGTCTGTTGCTTACACCATGACGTGATAAAGTTCTTTAAACTCCACGTTCCTCCCGCCGGCCCCTTTTCAGTTATGCAGAATGTCATTTTTATCTATGCTGTCAATAATTTAGCATGCTAAGCTTTATGTCACTTTTGTTCTTTTAAAACTTTTCACTAATATATACTCTTTCTTCCTATATGGTCCTTTGGCCTTCTATACCTTGTAATTTCTTGTTACTTTACAGTTTCTTTGTTGGTGGTCTTCGTTTTGACAATGCCTTGCTCCATCTTGCAAACTTTGTTGAAAATATGCCTCCTCCAGGAGTTATTGTGCACTTAACTCCTTTGTTTCTCTTTGTGGTATACTTCAGTATTCATGAAATTAGTTTATAAAATTACTTTTTGACATTTTCCTTGCTTTTTCTCTTCCCTCAGGATGATGCCTTTGGATAGTCTTATGCCTCTGGCCTCTTAAAAATGCTATTGAAATGAAAATAGAGTGGATGAAAGTGAACAAGTTCACAATATCCAGAATATAGTTGAGAGCCAACAGTGCACTCAAGTTATTAATACAGTTCTGGAAGACACAAAGCAGATGGGTGTGGTGACAGTTGAAACAAAGCAGAAGTAGCCACCAGGAGAAATAGATTCTGCTTTAGAGGCCATATCTGCAGCAGTGGTACTGGGAAAGCCTCCACATAGCATGAGCAGCTCATGGGTGCATACAACCCAGTAAAGTTCAGCAGGAGCTCAATCTATAACAACGGCCATGGTCTCTTGATCCCACCCAGGGCCCAGAGCTACAGAATGACCATAAGCTTGAAGTTTGCAACACATAAGAAAGGAACTGAGGAACCCTCTCCTTGGACAACTGAGTAGATCTACCTGTAAATAGCTGTGGTTCTAGTGAGTTTAATCTACCAAAGAAAAGGTCTTTTTTGTTGTATCTGAGAGGAATCTGCTTGCCTTTGTATCTTAAAGTTAAATGAGGCATATGGCATGATATCCCCTGTACCCAAAGAGGTTGTTTTGATAACCATAAAATACAAATATTTTCATGAGCAAAAGAAAAAATATCAGAGGCCTAGACAAGGTTCTTAGAAATTAAAAATGCTAGCAGGTAATCAGAGCTATAACTGAGCCATCATACAGATTTAAAACACAAAAATGAAGATTGAGAATACAAAAGGAAACTCAGTGGTTTGAGATAAGGCTGACAGAAAATAGAAATAGCAAAAGTATGAAAGAAATGAGCCAGGTGCCTCAAGTTTAAAAGGCAATTCTGTAGCTAAATTGAATAGAAGACATAATATTCCTTAAAGAGTCTCTGTAAAATTACTGATCTCCAAGGATAAAGTGAAGATTGCAAATCTTCCTAAAGGAAAAAAATAAGAAAGAATAAAATAAGGCTCCATACAAAAGAACAAAAGAATTCCAAAATATGTACTGTTGAGCCATGGTTTATAGATAAGTCTTCCATGGAACAAGGAGACTTCTGCATGGCCCTCACCTGGACCAAGTCTTCATGGTTCCTATAGTTTATGGACTCAAACATGTGGTTCATTTTCATTAACTTGGCCAAATGTCTTGAAAATCAGTGAGATCTCCCTCAACTAGACAGAACTTTCTCTTCTCTTTATCAAGTCAATGAATCTGCAGAGCTCTTCATTATGATTTTCTTCAATCTGACAGCATTTTAAACTCTGCAGTGCATCATGGGAATTTCCCTTCTGGTTCACAGAAATTGACTTAACACTACCCTTAGAGAGAGGGGGGTTCAGTATTTCAGTTGTAAATTCTCATACTATACAATGAAATATATACACCCACATATAGATGTAATCATTGCTATAGTCAATTTTGGAACCTTTTCATTCCCTCAAAATTAAACTCCATAGGACACATTTAATAGCTCCCAGGTCCCTTTGTACACACCCATCTACTTTCTTTCATGTATATTTTCTGCTGTTTCTTTTTTTTAAACCTTTAATATATGGTTTGTGTACTGACCTCCTGTACCTGGCATAACATTTTCATGGCTCATCCAAATAATAGCAATCAGAGTGTGTGAAGTCTGGCTGTCAGTGAGTGAGCTTATTCACACACTGGTTTCTACTCCTTTGGTGATTCGACATCCTCAAACTGGCTCGGCTCTGCATGTCATGAGCCTTTGCATTTACTCTCAAATAATCAAAATTCTAGATGTTAAATCTATTCACACTGAATATCTTCTGAATAAAAATATAGAGTACTGAGCATCAATGTAGGCTTCCTGCCGTCATTCAGAGACCTAGAGAAAGGGAAGCATTTCCAGGGAGCTGTGATGAAGACAGCCAAATTGACAATGTCAAGGGATAAAGTTGAAGGTTCTTGGACAAGAAGATCCAAAGAGATTTTAAATTTCTCAAATGAAAAAAGCAATTTTCTCTGGAAAACTATAGTCATTTCTTAGTGTGGTCCTAGTAGAACTAGGACAGATGGATACAACTTTTAGAAAATTAAACTCAGGAAAAGCATTTCTAGGAATTAGAACTGAGAATCCATAGACTGAGAAGTATTGATATATGAATTCTATTTGGGTACATTTAAGTGAAGGATCGCAATCTCATCAGGAATGGTAATGGTCTGCTGAACACACGTCTAGGAGCAATCTCAGACTTCACTCTAAGTTCAAACATGGTAGAAAACATTATGACTTGATGTATTATTTAATTACTTTATGTTTATTATAAGGGGTCTGGGAGATGGCTCAGGGGTTAAAATTTTTCACTGCTCTTGCAGAAGATAAAGGTGGTTTTCCTAACCACATTACAGCTCAGAAACTTCTCTAACTTTGGTTACAGAGAAGTTGATACCCACTTTGGCCTCTGCAGCACATGATCAGGCATGCTTATGATGTATCCATGAAAGCAAAATACTGCAAAATATTTATTGACATGAAATAAAAATAAATGAACACATTTTAAAACATAAATAAATATCAGAATTTTGTATCTAATCTTTTCTAACTTTAGAATATTTTGTCAAGGAGAATGTGAGCAATGTTTCTCTTCATTATTCCAGAGAAGTTAGACTGTGTTCAAATGGTCTTAAAATGGTTTATTTTCTTTGAAAACCTATTTTCCATGATGCTCACCTTAGAGTTAAATTAATTCTTATACAAATGGTGGTGATACCTGAGGTTTAGTCTTACATACAAATAAGAACACATTTCAAAGTTCCAGGTGATTTAAAATATGACAAATATAATTCATGGAATACCTATAAATTATGCTTTTGTGTATAAGGTGATTTATTCTTTTATTTGATATTATTTACCATGTGGTGAAAACACGTCACTGACTAATGTTAAAGGACTATCACTATCTCTCAACTCTAGGTGTTAGACTAAACACACTAAATAGTTTGGAACAAGAATTACCTTAAATGTTTTCCCTTAGAGTGTTGTAATTACACCCCTAGAAACAGGTAATAGATGGGTGTTTTTAAGCACATGGATATCTCATTCACAGACAATGAAGATACCAGTTTATCTAAAGTGACAAGTTACAAGTCATTTAACAGGACAGAGGCAAAAAGATGGATATTTATATTCAAATCCATGGTACAACGCTGAGGGAGCTGTGATACACAGACAGCCTATCACAATCCTAAACCTCCTAGCTTCCTATGCTCCACCATGGATATTACAGCACCTAGTCATCATGTTTAATGTAAATACATTGTACTAAAAATACCACTATATATGCATTAGTTATAATAACACCTTCCCAACAACCTTGCAGGAATGTAAACATGATGCTATTACTGCAATAGTTATTCTTACTATGATAATTGTTTTTCAAAAGTGTTTTGGAGTGGGAATTAATTGCCTCTTCTAACTGTCCAACATTAAGCC
This sequence comes from Acomys percivali, assembly GCA_907169655.1. NCBI lineage: Eukaryota > Metazoa > Chordata > Mammalia > Rodentia > Muridae > Acomys > Acomys percivali. The sequence goes on along the minus strand of OU015743.1, from coordinate 69,819,677 downwards.
TACAAACTTAACGATCTATTTAAAGCACCAGAGGCTGAGAATGTGGCTACTTCACAGAGCATTTACCTAGTATGCACAGTGACCTAGGTTCCATACTCAGCTAAAGTTGTATCAGATATAACTATTATAGTTAAATTTTGCTTGATATGAGAACAGAGTTATCAAGGAAATGAATTTTTGTTAAAAACTCAATATCATAGTCCTCTTATTGTCAATTCTTGAGCATCATTGCTAATGTAGGAAGAAATATGGGGGCATGAGATGACTCATTAGAAAAAATGATTGCCATGAATCTCAGTGTCTTGAGTTCAGACTCCAGAACCTACATTATGGTAGAAAAGAGAACCAACAGCACAAATGTGTATTCTGATTTCTACATGAGCATCATGACATAAGTACACACCCCAACACACACACACACATACACATACACACACACACACACACACACACACATGACACATACATGCCCAAACACCATACATGCACACAAAATGAATATTAAAAGCTTAAAGCAATAAAATGTTTGCAAACCATTAATACTTTTATAAATTAAGTGAATCTTTCATTTAAAATCTTGCTACTAGTTTTTATACACAAGAAACAATACTACATTGTCTTGTGACTCTTTTGTTAACAAGGACATTAATATACAAACTTGCAGTATGCTTTTTGCATATAATATACATTATTTTAAGTTCCTCATTCTTGGAGTCTTATAAACTATTATGAGGAACAACACAAACATAGTCCCATTTAATTCTCTATTGGAAGTACTAAGACGATGTCATCTTTTAAACTTAGGAGTTAAATATTTGATTCAGGTGATTTTGTTCTGGCCTAATCAAATTATTCTTCTATATTTATTTTATTTATAGTGCCATCCGCCAACTAAGTATTTCTGGTTTTGTCTTGTATGGCTTTTTAAATCTATTGTTTCATCTTGCATCTTTGAGTCACATGATATTTTATAGTGCATGTCCCCAGTATGGCTTTGTCTTTCAACATAGGTTAGTTTTTTCCCCACAAATGGAAGAGCATACTTAGAAGAGCTTTTATGCCTGGCACCACTCACAACCTTTCCTCCTTTGCTTTTGGCTGACATTAGCTCACTCTCCCTGCAGCAGTTATTTTCTCAACCTATTGTAGGAAAGGCTTATTTTGGATTATGGCTTCAGAAGTGTTGGCCTAGGCATGGTGGCTTTCACGGAGGGGTAGCATATGCAGAGGCTAATGACACCTTGATCCACTAGGAAGCAGAGGAAGCAAACAGACTCAAGATGTTAAAGTCTTGTCTTGAAGGAGCTTACTCAGCCATCCAAGTCCCACCTCTCAAATGCTCCACTCACTAGGAACCTATGCTAGAACATGAATTCACTTTAAATTCAAACCACTCATGCCCTGTGCTGCAGGTCTCCTGGCTGATGACATTGGCACAATAGTACACATGTCCAGTCTTCACCTCCTCCGCTGTCCAAGAATGGTACCTCTTCCCGTCTGTGCTTGATCCTCACCCATTATCAGAACCCCCATCAGTTTCCTCCTATTAATTATTCTCATGCTACAATTGCTTCCATCTGTTGTGTCCTCATTTCTCTCTGACCTTTGAGCTAGTGTGTTTCTGAACTACTTCTGTTCTATGAAGAAAAACTTACTGAAGACAAAGCTTAAGCCAATTGCTGAGACTTTCTCCACTTCTGTATTTCAAAAAGACACATTAATGTTACATTGATATCCTCTCATCCATGGTACTTTACAAATCCAGTGTTTCCTCGATCTTTCTTAACTATTTGGCCTCTGCATCTGGTGGCATTGACCTGCTGTCATTTACTCTTTTCTGTTCAGTGCCACCTTCCAGGAAGATTTTCTCCCAACTTTAGTTCATTACACCGTTGAAGTTATTTAGCCATATACTACTACCTGAGTCTCGCTGTGTTTTTCTATGCATTCCTCAGTTTCAGCTCTTTTGCCCCTGTTACCAAGTATTCAAAAATGCCTACAAAGTGTATCTCTAAGGAGAATCCACCTGAAACCTAGACCTGGACATCCAAAGCTCTATTAGCAACTTTATTCGGGTTTTTAACACATACCTAAAACTCAGCAAGTTCCAAAGTTCTACCTCTGATTGTCTAGAAATATCATAGTATTCATGCGTCTACCAACCTACACATGTGTCACATCTCTGTATTTTCTTGCAGAATAAGATATTTATTGTGGGAGAAATAAGTGTTAGATATATGATTACAAATTCTTAAAGGCAAAAATGTCAATTCTTTCAAGGTAACCAAAAAGAAAAGTGAAATGACATATTGATATCTTAGAAGATCTGTTGTCAAGTAAAAGAATTTAAATGGTATTAGAAAAAATAGAACTGACACATTTAAAGCATTTAGAAATATAAAGAGTTTAAAATTAGTTCAATCTCAGAGATAAAAATATTAGAAGACAAAATAGAAGTACAATTTACTAACTAGTGAGGAACTTCAGTGTGTTGTTAAGACGTAGGAAAAAGTAGTGAAAAGAGCAAAATATATGCTATGTACATATATACCTAAGCATGCTCTTTTTTTATTAATTTCAAAGATAAAAATATATTTCTTGTGGTGTACAAGTAGGAAAGAATTGGGGAAAATGTATAATGATATCACTATCTTTTGCAGTATAAAAAGGTATAGAGTGACATGCAAGTTACCAGCAATAGTTATAATTAAAACAGTAAATATTTATTAGCTGCTTATTTAGTTTCTAGAACTATACTATGTATGTATTGGGATTCAGCAAATATATGACCTAGGTATTACTAGTTAGTTACATTCTACAGAGAAGTGAACATTTATAGACAAGTTAAGTATTGATTTATTTCCCCCACACCATAAATTAGAGTAAAAAGAAATTAAAATGTCTTTTTTTTGTTAAAAAGTAATGGCAAGAATTTTATGGTGGCTTTCTAGGCAAGGTATATAAACCATCTGCAACAGAATTATAGATACCAACCATTTAAAAAAATAAGCCATCTCCTTATTAAGTTGTGCTTCCTATATACTATATTACTTGTAAGTTTATATATGCGTGTATATACATGAGAAAGAGAAAGAGGGGTTCTGATGCATGGCAGATACATTCATTCTGTATAATCACAGAAAACACATTGCATGACAGCTCTGCCTAAGACTCAGAAAGAATCTGGCTAATACACTCTTCAGGAAAAAGGCCCTTGATAAAATATTTCAGGAGGTCACCAGAAAGATGAATCAAATACTTTCAGTTTCAAGGAAGTAATAACTAGAAAGATTGACAGAAGTAGTTTCCATTTGGACGTGGGCAAGTTCCTTAGCTTGCTGTCTGTGTTCTCATTCATAAAATACAAACATAAACTCATCTTTGCATTAGAGTTGTGCAGACATTTACATAAGATCATTCACAGCATGCCTCAGACAATAAAGAGACCATAAAGATTAAATGAAATCTTTATTTTATATTTCTAGCTTTCAAAAATCCCAAAGAACTTATTTTTCAAGAAGGCAGCTTGCATAGTAGAGTCTGTGAGAAGCATCTGCGCTCAGAGAACACAGCCTGGAAAGCCAGACTGGTCACCAGGCTTTAGCTTAGAAAAGATATCTGGATGGGCTCATGAATCAACATCTATTATCTCAAAAATGTGTCCTTAGAGAAAGGAGAGCCAGAATGGTACCTAGAGAAGGGTCTCATTGATTTCCCCAAGACGCAGCCTCATACAGAGTCCCCTCTAGACGTCTTCCCTGATTTCCCAGAAGGATCTCGCTGTTTTACACCATGAAGGTTGAGCATCTCTGTGTCCTGGAGGCAGTTTTCTATAGCAGCAGGGACAGCAGCAGAAGTTGACAGTGACCCAGAGAGTGTCTTCAAAGAGCAGCCAGTGGCCATGAAGAGCAGATTACAGATTCTAGAGTATATGTTGGTACCGCCTAGGGACTTCTTAAGTAGAGGTCAAGGTCCCACTGTTATGCAGGTAGGGGTTAATGAGCTAGCAAATTAGGATATTAATATTAATGGGGCATTCTTAGTACCCACAGGCTAATGAAGTCCAGGGTCATTTGGGTTATATTAACATCAAACAGTGTGGAATTATAAGCCAAAAAGCATTTACCAAGATATAAAGGCCAATTTCAATGATTAAAGAAAAGAATAAATTCTATAACTATTGCCTAAGATAAACAATGTATTATTAAAATATATAAAGTTAAGCATCGCTTTAATATAAAAAAGAATCGACAAAACCCCAATAACAGTACTCTTCATAATTTGACAAATTAAAAGATACATTTTAAATCATTTTACTGAGTTTGAATAATATAATAAATGAAATCTGTGTGTGTGTGTGTGTGTGTGTGTGTGTGTGTGTGTGTGTAAGTATAGAAGTATTGAAAACCTCTCCCTTTTAGCTGTTATTATTTAAAAATAATAACAAAGTGATATTGATTCCAGAAAAATGAGAAAATCAATAAAATAAAAATGTGTAGGATGTATTCTATGAGCAAATTAATTGTTTAGAAAATTAATAACAAAAGATGAGATTTGTCCAAAGATGTATATGAAGAATATTATAAAGTAATAGTGGTAATGGTATTATATATTAAAATCTTATCAGAAATGTACTCATACAAAAGTCTCTTAAGTGTTTTTAGTATTTAGCTAATTAAATACAAAGTTATTAAAATATTTTAATAAAGAGTAGTTAGTAATGGCAAAATGCTTTTTAAATTATTACACTATGATCACAGCAGAAGTGTTGCGGTATATATTTTGAAAACAAAATAAAAAATGGAGAAGTTAAATCCTTGTTGTGGACACATGAAGCAGAGAACAGATAGATGTTGAACAATAAGTATCAGTGGCCAAGAAAGATTTTAATACTCAGATAAATCACACAACTGTAACTTAGTAAATATGGTAGTCTTTCTGAGGTGAGTGATCTCATATTAAAACGCATTCTCATAGTCTCAGAAATCAGCTATGGCTGAGAAAACTTAAGTTAAATGTTACTGTTGTTACATCAAAAAACAAAAGAAAACAAAACAAAACAAAACAAAAATCCTTGCTGTCAGGGGAAGTTTTGAAACGCACAACTGAAAATTTTTCATTACATTTTTTTGTTGTATGTATAGAGGTAATTATATGAATGTGGTGATCTGAATACCATACTTTACTGTATTAGAATTTTCAGAAAAATATCAAAATGACAAAAAAGAACACTTCATTTACTAAAATATGTTCAAAGCTAAAATTCAAAATTGGATCTACCACATATTAAAATGAATAATAGTAAGTCATCATCTACTAGAGTTTGTTATAAATCAAAAAGTCATTATATATAAGGTGTTGACTAATATAATTAATATTTTTAGATCTCACCTGGCCTTGAACTTGTGATCTTCCTGCCTCAGCCTACCAAGTAGCTGGAATTAAAAACACATAATACAATACAGGACATTTTAACAAAATATTATCATTATACTTCCTGAATAGAATAAACACTATATTGTAAATCAATCAGTTAATATAGAGTTAAATCCATAAGTATTCCATTAAAGGGAAATGATAAATCTTAATAATCTTCAATATTTTGAAAAAATCATAAAAATAAAGTATATTAAGATATACAAATAAAAAACCAAAACAAACAAAAAAGACAGAAACAGAAATGGCCAAGATTCTCCCAATGAGTCCACATATTTATTGTTATTAAAAAGAGTGAAAAATAATAGACATATATGCTGGCAGTTTCTGGAAAATCAACATAAGCCAGTATCATTTGAAAGAAGGAGCCTCAGTTGGCAAATATTCCAACTAGATTGGCCTGTTGGCAAGTCTGTGATGTATTGTTTTTGACTGAACATTGATGTGGGAGGACCTACATCATTGTGGGTGGTTCCACTCCTGGGCTTGTGGTCTGGGTTCTATAAGAAGCAGAGGAAGCAAGCCATGGGCAGTAACTCAGTCATTAGCATTCCTCTGGAGCAGTGGCTCTCAACCTTCCTGATGCTGCAACCCTTCAATACAGTTCCTCATGTGGTGACCCCAACCATAAAATTACTTTCATTGCTACTTTATAATTGTAATTTCGCTACTGTTCTGAATGATATGTAAATATCTGTGGCTTCCCATCATCTTATATGACCCACATGAAAGGGAGGAATCGTGACCCACAGGTTGAGAAATGGTCCTTATGGCTTCTGCATCAGTTCCTACCTCCAGACTCCCACTGACTTCCTTTGATGATGTAGTGTGAACATTGATGTTCAAGTAGAATAAAATCCCCTTATTGTTTTTGAGCATGGTGATTTGTCAAGGCACTAGAAACCTAATTATGACAACATGATTCTGTTGTCACTATTGTCGTTGTTAAAAAAAGGAGAAATGCTATACAAATTCATAAAAGAAATGTAAACAGTCACCATACTATGCAAAGACAAACAATCCAATAGGTAAAAAAAAATAAACAGACAAGTAAACAAACAACAGTTATTTTAATTTATGCTTTTTGAGTGAAAATTTAAAATATAGAACAAGTCTACAATGCAACTCTGGATAAAGATTCCCTTATAGTCAGTCCCCACTCTCCACTCAGCTGACTTTCACACGAACTCTGGTGCCCCATATTTAACCACATCCCCTGGATGAGGAGGCCTGGTGGCACTCAGAGGAAGGATAGCAGGTTACCAAGAAGAGACTTGATACCCTATGAGCACATACAGGGGGAGGAAGTCCCCCTCAGTCACAGACATAGGGAGGGGAATAGGGTGAAAGTGTGATGGATGGAGGAAGGAACAGGAGGATACAAGGGATGGAATAACAATTGAGATGTAATATGAATAAATTAATAAAAAATATTTTTTAAAACGGGGAAGGGATACATGCATGAGTTATTCTCCCTGCCTACTGAGTGGAGCTACTACCAATGCATTGATTTTTCTCATATTCATTGAAAGAAAATTAAAATGTTATTATCATTAAAAAAAAATTCCCTTATAGGCAGGAACCCAAATTCTAAAAATGTATCCTGAGGAAGTTTTATGAACATAGTCAGTGGTTTGTCCAGAATTGTTTTCTTAACTATTTACTCAAGGAGATCCAGTGGGGTCTCACATGAGGCACAAGTGGGCATAGTTGCATCTACTGTGATTTTGTAAGCCTTATCCTGCTTCCGCTAAGTGAGCACTTGTCTTATTTGTCTTCCAGCCTCCCTTTAGCCAGAAGTGGCATTGGTTTACACAGCCTTGTCTGCCATAGCCAAGTAATTGGGAATTAACCCATAACAACAGCACTGCATTTAGATTGATACCCAATGTTTACTGAGTAAGTGTTGCATCATACACACAGTACATTGTATTATTTAATAGGAAATCATAATTCTAAATGGGGCTACAGAGATGGCTCACTGGTTAAATTTTAAAAATAAAAATTTAAAACCATGACTACATGATATTAAATTCTACCAGGTGTGTGTGTGTGTGTGTGTGTGTGTGTGTGTGTGTGTGTGTGTGTGTCTGGAAGCCAGGAGAAGACATCTTATTTCCTAGATACATAATCACTAGGTGTTTGTGAGATGCCTGACATGTATACTGAACTCTGGTCTTGTGAAAGGACAGTGATCGTTCTTAACTGCTAAGTCCTGTCTCCAGCCCTGGTTGGTAATTTTTGTTATCTTTGATTTGAAGATGGCTAAGTCAATAACTGGCCCAAGACTACCCAGAAGCCATAGAACAGTCCCTGCTACTCCCTTCATTTTCTCAGGCAAAGGCACGTGTGCTCACTATTTGCGTACATAGTTTATCAAAGGATTTAAATGGTTGAGGTCACCCAGTTGTGTTCTAAATGTAACCCAGAGCACCCAGCAAACACTTTATAACCCTTGAAAGAAAATATAAACGGAAAACCTCAGTAACGACCCAAACAGCATAAGCCACCTGGCCTACTGATATTTAGAGACGATATACAACATTATCCCCAAGTGTACATGCAGCATTCACTTAGGTAGACAATGTTTTAGATCAAAAGACAGATATCTTCTCACTTAAAATCATATCAACTATATTTTCTCAAAAATACATATAGAACTCTCTGGAAATTAAAATAATACTTGCCAACTTTTTAAAAAAAGTACATGGAAAACTTCAAAATATGAAAATAAAACTGTATACTTCTAAATAATACCCACCAGTACAAGGAAATCATCACGTGTCAATCAAAATACATCACTGTTAACAAAAAATGAGTGAATGGTATAGTGGTATATGGCTATAATACCACCTGTGAGTAGGGAAAAAAAAAGGATGCTGAGCTCTAGACCACCTAAATCCCATGATGAGACTTACATTTAAAAGAAGCAAAGGGGATATTAGCCTGGTTGTTAGATCACTTACCTAATATGCACACTGTGTTATCCCCCCAGCTTGTCAGTCAAGCCAGCTCTTGGAAGGCAGCGGGATCAGAAGTTCAAATTCATCCTGGCTAGTGAGTTCAGTACCAACCTCTAGCACATTGGGCCTTGTCTCAAGAAAAATAAAGAAGACAAAATAAACTCACAAACAAACCGTGATCTGTGAAGGGCAAGAACAGAAAGTGAAGGAACAGAGATGGAAACAATCAAAGGGCCAATGTGTGAATGAAACTGGAGAAGTTTTCCGCTGGGTAGACTCCAGAGGAAGTGTTGGAATTCCTTCTTTCCAGGTCTCAAAGGAGAAGGTAAGGATGTAGTAAATGGCCTGGTGTTCTGCTCTTACATTTCAGGTCTACGTTAATGCTTTCAATGCTCGTAAGTCACCAGGAGAAGAATGAGGCTTTTCATTTCTTATCCTGGGGGTCATTTCGACTGACCTCTTAGAATTAAACCTGAAGTTATCATAAAATGGATACAGACAGAGATACCAATTCATTGTAAAGAAACTGACTATACCAACAGATTTTGGTAAGGGATAATGTAGTGTATTTCTTGGGCCATAAACCCTATAAAATGTCCTTCTGCGGAAAAACAAAGGCTCCAAACCCACAGTTTGGTGATTCCAAAGGCTCTTTGGTACAATAAAAGGGTACCCCTTGGTACTTTAGGAGTCCTTTAGGATTATCACCTTTGATGTAGGCTTTTATTCATTTCTCTTACCTGTTTCTGTTTGGAGGATATCCAGCCTTGGTAATCTCAGCTTTCAAAAAAGAGATCACAGAGGATTGGTAAAAACCCAGGTTCTCACGTTCTGCGAATCCTCCCTCAATGGCATAGAACTGTCGAATTAACTAACATGTGCTGGAAAAGCAACCAAGGCAAAAATTCCTGCTTTCATTTCTACCATAGCTTGCTGACTTGTCAAGGCCTTCAACTTTGTTGCGTTTTTTATTTTCCTAACCTGTGAATTGGGGTTATAATATCATTTCCATCTGTGGCTTTGTAAAAATCTCATAGTTGTCTTAAAGTCCTGAGCAGCCTATGAGTTCAGGATGAACTATAGATGATCTTGTGGTGTGTGGCAAGCTATTTTTAGCAGCTATGAACTGACTCAACAAAGCTAAGCCTTGGTGTGTCCCCCTTTGAGTAAGAGTGGGAGAGGCACTGCTTTTGTCCAGTGAGTCTCGTTGATTCCACATTGGGCTGGGTTTCAAAAGCCATTCGCAAGGAACACCAAAATGAAAGCAGGGCTTACTTTCTGCTTGGGATTTTAATGCTGATCTGCACACAAAAGCTCTGTTTAATTCTTAGGTCAAACTCTCTCCTGCTTCACCTTTTAGCTGCTGTTTCCATAGAATGATGTCCTTAGGAAAGTTGTAGGCACATAAAACCACATTTGGGGACTGAGACCACAATACAGGGTGGTGGAAAAGGCAGATGAACACGTACAAACACAGAATAAGGAAGGAGACCTCTTAACTTCTAGTGCAGCCTCACATCTATTTCCATTACCATAATGGAAATTCCTTCAGAAACGTTCATTTAGTTTGTTTAGATTATATTATTTACAAGTTTGAAGACAGTTCTAGTTGCATTTCAATTTAGAGCAGTGTTTATCAAACCTCTTTAGGCCTTGAAAAAACCACAACTGATGCATTTTCAGGACAGCCAATTTGGAATTAAAGACAGTCCAGGCTCCTCACACCATTTAA
>OU015743.1:69786790-69804546 GCA_907169655.1 Acomys percivali | reverse complement strand
GGTAAGTGAAAATATTCATAGGACATGCCTAAAGGGTATATTTTCCATGGAAAAGAAGCTTTAATTTCCCAAGAACACTGCTTCTTCCATATATGTTCTTTTCAAGCTCATTTTCCACTAAATGAGGGAGAAACATTTAATTTATTTGTAATTTTAATTAGTATGTCAAATATTTAGAAGATTTATAGTTACTAAGTAAAATTGCTTCTCTAATATAAACTCAAGGCAATTTCTCCAGCATTCCAAATACTAATGCTTGTCAATCCTTAATATGCAAAAAGATTACTCAGGATTTTTCTTAAAATAAAGATTCTGATTAAATTCTGCATCTATCTGGGGGTGGGCGATGATGGAGACTCTGATTTTCTTAAGTAATTCCAAAAAGTGTAATAGATAAGGCTATAAGACACCCTGAAGAGCAATGCCCAGGACTGCCCTGTGAATTCTTCATTTTCACTGCATAGCTTAAATCATTTCATAGTTAAGTATAAGAAGTGATAGCATGTATTGATGATGGTTATATTAACAGAGATAAATTATCAAGTTAATAGCTACGTCATTTTCTGATAAATTAGTATTTATCTTGAGTCCAGAGAGGTTGGTAAGAGGACAGGAGGATAATCCTTTTTGCTGTTTTAATACTAGAAGCAATTTCAAACTATGAAAGATTAGTTTGGAGTGATTTATGACTTAAGACTTGAAGCAGTATAAGAGAACTAAAGCAGAGCAGAGTCACATCACGGGGCACAGAACAAAGTCTTATTTATACTTCCAGTCTGAGCTAAAATGTAAAGCATGACTGTAGAGGTGCTGATCTCCTATGACTTGATGCATGGGCACCTATTTGATGAAAACCAAAGCAGCGGCTGGATTGGGTTTATGAAAGTGTCCAGGTTCCGCTCGGAGGTGCTGTGTAGGACAGATACATTGAACCAGATAAAAGAACCCTCCAGGCTAAGCCTACAGTTGCCATGAATGTGACTAGACAGACTAGTGCAGGCTTTGAGCAGCAATAGTTACAATCACAGAAATGGGGCCTAAGGTTTCTTTTAAACTTGGGTGTGGAGGATCATTAGGGCAAACCTGATCAGGCTGAATCAATAGTTTTCAGCCATGGCTGCACTCACAATCACCTAACTATTTTGGAAGCACCTTCCTGCCAGGGACCCATGCTAAAAAGCCTGATGTCATTGGTCTGTTGTAAGGCACAAGCAACAGTTCCTTAAGTTTTCCTAGGTGATTATAACAGGTAGCATGGGCAGGGATCATATGCCATGTGGTAAGCAGCCTCAGGATAAATATTCTCCTTTGTAGACTTGGCAGAATGTCTCCTTCCACAGATGGGCCCTTCATTCCAATGCACAGGTTTGCACTAATCCCCTTTCTCCAGCATGGTGATTGTCAAACTTCAGTGAGCATAGGAGATGCCTGTAGGGCTTGTAAAAAATTAGACCGTTGGAGTGTCATCTGATCTTTGACAATTATGTGAAACTGGGGTGGGGCTGTATGTGTATATCCAGAAAGTTCTAAAACACTGCTCATGTTGCTCATCTGGGGATATGTGTTGAAGAACAAGGGCAAGGTTTGGGACTTGAACTTTAATGTGACAGTGGTATATAAGAAATAAGTGTCTTCCTTATATCTTCAGAATGTACATTCCAATTATGGAATCCAGACAGGGCAACTCTAACCACTCAGTCTTGACTTCTGTGCCAGGTTAAATGACTGACTTTGCATTATTTTCTCATTGTTTCCTAAATTGATGGTCCAAGTACACCACTTTCTAACTCAGAAGTAGAGCTCACTTCTCAAGAATGTGAAAAAATGAATTACAATATATGTCATTTAGAAAAGTATTTTTTTGTCTTTATACCGAGTAAGGAATAGGGAATTTGGAGGGTGGTTGCCGGAAGCCTGAAGTCAGAGCAGAGATAATGAAAAGCAGTGACATTGCACTGGGAATAAGTGAAATAAATTATCATAAATATTAAGAAGGATTTAACATAATTTATTAACCAATAATTATACATGATGCTGATGGGAGAAAAAAATCAAAATTATCAGAATCTATAACTTACCTGTATGCTCCCAACCTAAAACTCCCATCACTAGTCTTATATCAGTAAGATGTGTCCAAAGGCTGAGCACTGGGAAGCCTGATGAGAGAACCAAGTGTCTAAGCTTGATCCTGTCCCAATTTTATCTTTTTGTAAAGGAACAGCTAGCACAGATGGTTATCTAAGAGTCCTCCATGTTCTTCAGCAGGCACTGTTATCACATTACTGTAAGTTAGATTTCTTAGGGTAAGTGCAGTAATTCTTCCAAGACATGAAGGAACTTCTATGTAGCTGAGATTAGAAAGCTATCAGACCTCAGCAGAGAAAAGCTGAAGGTTTCTCAAGTGCATTCCAGAAGCCTAGGAGCTTATTTTAGGACAAGGTGATTTCATATTTTTTCTTTCTTTTTTTTTTACATATACATTTATATTATTACACACACACACAAACACACACATGTACACACACACACACACACACACAGACACACACACACAGACACACACACACAAAGTACCTACAGCAATAAGAACCATGAAACCATCAGGGACTATATAAATGTTACATTCATAGTGTTTTGGCTATTTGTATTTGGGAGCCTTGAAGAAAGCATCTTTCCTATGTTGGTTAGTCTAAAATTCTGAGGGTAAATCATATCTATCATATCTCATCATTATCAACTTAAAATATCTATCTAGACCTAAAAATATTTTAATCCCTAAACAACTAAGATTTCTCAATTTTATCATGCCATGCTAACAGAATTTCAGATTGTCTTATTATTCTATTTCTTGGTGAATCCAGTAAAATGACAAATATGCATAGTGAGCCAAAGAAAAAATTGGGATTCATTTTTATATTTTTGGGTGTTTTAGCTTTGTTTTAATTGCTAACAAAATTCTGTCTTTAAACATGAGATTGGCATTAAATCAATGGAATGATCTAATCTAGTCCCCTTGATTCAGAGTTTAGAGAATGTTATGAAATAAGTAGACAGAGTCACAGTTGAGTTTTTATATAACATGTACCATTGCAATTTCCTTTAAATTTTCTGGTGAGAAAAATAATACAGGCCCAGTGCAACCCAAACTAAGGTGTCAGGAAAAACAGGAGCATGAAGTAAAGTATATAAAGTTTTATGGAACGGCTAGGAAATCAAAGTTGTTTGTATAAATCCAAGGGAGTAATCTCATCTGGGGTTCCCCGAATTCCTTAAGATATTCAGCCAGAAATGCATCAGATTAATTGACATCTTGAAATACTTACCTTCTCATAAGAGTTGCTGTCTCCAAAATGTGATCCTGGATGAAGCGCCATGAGAGTAAGTGGAATAACAGTTGGTGGAAAATAACAAGATAAAACGTACAAGACAGAAAAACTCACTGTAAAATCCCACATGCCCAGGAGTGACTTGAAATGTCAGCAGTTATTGTTAAGGCTTGAGCTTAATTTTTCTTATTTTCCTAGAACTATAAAGGGCCAAGTGTTGTAAAATGCTTTTAATAACAGCTGCCTTAATGCAAACACGAGGGGCTATTGAGAAGAGAAAGAGTAATTTCAATGTAACCCATACAATCTCCTTTGAAGTATTTGTAACTATTTTAAAGATAGTTCCACTAAACCTGGAAATTCAGATGTCTGTGCCTATAACATGTAGCTTAGGGTTGAGGCTCTAAAGTTATGTTTTTTTTCTGTTGCTATTCATTTTTTTTGGTATGTATCTGAGGCAGGATATTGCCATGTAGCCCAGATTAACTTTGCACTCACAGCTATCCTCCTGAGTTTTTAGTTTGTGTAACTGCACTAGGCTTAGAAATTATGGCTCTTTGAATCTCTTAAATTAATTTTTATTATTTAAAATAATTTTTCTTTTTTCTTTATTATTTATTTTTACATATATATTTATATTGTTACACATATATACAATAAACTATCTGAAGTAAGAAGAACCTTGACACAATCAAGAATTATATAAATGTTACATTCTTCCTGTTTTGGCTATTTGTATTTGACAGCCACAAGAAAACATCTTTCCTATCTTGGTGCATCTAAAATTCTGAATGTAAATAAATGTCCATTACATCTTGTCATTATCAACTTAAAACATCTATCTAGACCTAAAAGCATCTTAACCCATAAACAACTTAGCTTCATTGTAAAACTAAGCTGCCTGGTCTTGAACTCCAACAGAGACTTGAGAAGGAATAAACTTGATTAACTGAGTATGCCAGGAGTGCAGGTTAGTAGCTTTCCAAGTGAGAAGATGACAGAGACAGTTTGCTACCTGAATAGTCACCCAAAACTGTCCAAAATGTTGGAGCATCGTATTCAGCCCTCTGGCCCAATATATCTGACAGACAAATTAATGAGGCAGGAACTATTGAGGAATTGGCAGAGTTTCACCATCGACTCTGCCAGCATCCAAGCTTGCCCTTTTTTAGGCAGAACTCTGTCTGTGGTTACAAGGTTTACTTCCAATACTTTGAAAGTGCTATCACAGGCTGTTTAGGATGAATAAGTTATACAAGTTAAGTGTTAGCTGATCAAATAATGGTCATGTCAATCACTAGTCTACTTTTATTACAAGAATATACATCTAAGATGCAGCAGATAGATATGATCGATAGAAAGATAAGGTAGGATAGTTAGATAAGGTCTTCAAAAACCTCAGAGACATGCAGAATATGGCATCTAAAATAATTTTTAATTATAAATATATTTGATCATATTCTTTTCCTTCCTCAAGTCTTTCCAGATTCATTCTCTCTCCCTACTCACTCAAATTTAAGCATTTTCTTTAAATAAACAGAAACTCCACACAACAACAAAACCAAGAAAATAAAGTAGAACAACACCCAAACAAAACAAAACAATACAGAACCAAACCCCCGAACTGTAACTAAATAAAAGCATAGAGAAGAGCTATGGAGTCTATTATATGTTGGCTTCTGAACATGAGGATGAGATCTGCCCTGGAGTGGTTAATATACCAAGTGTTTCTTCACTGGAGAAAACATATTTTCCCTCATACAACAGGTATAACTGACAGGTGAGTTGATAGCCTTTACCCTGATGGCTAGGTTTTCTTTCATTCATTTTTTAAAAATATTACAAAGTAAAGTATAATAAGGTAAAACAAAAAAGTATAACATCAAAGTTGGACAGGACAAATCAACAGAAGGAAGAGAGATGGAGTAAAGGCGCAAGAATCAGAGACCCACTGATTCACACATTTAGTAATATAGAGACACTAAACAGAAATCTATAATATATATGCAGATGACTTGTTACAGACCCATGAAGAGCCTGTTCATTTTGAAATATACATGATATGTAACATATACTTTACCTGAACATTTTCACAAATTTTCAGAAAAGTTTAATATAGGTTGAATGCCACTAATTTAAAATCTGAAATCAAAAATATGTTTCAGTATCTGAAGGCAAAAAGTAATGTAATCCACAGATGGAAAATTCTATACTTTATGGGTCCTAGGCACAATGTAAGTATACCAACCATAAAGAACACACAGACTATATATAGACAAGATGATTATAAAACATTAGTGATTTCTTTTGTTAAACCTTGGGTCCCCTAAAAAGATGTCTTAATATGAATAGTCTAATGTTTCCAAACCTTCAAATTTCAAATTTCAAAATATTTTTGAAATATTTGAGATAGGGAATTCTTATCCTGCACTTGAGGTATCCACTTCAAATGATTTCACGTTGTTTATCTTTTTCTTCATGAAGAATGCAGAAAATAAAATAAAGACATCCTAAGATCAGAGCTAGAAACTGAAGCAGCAACCTCAGTTTTCCTGGTAATAGAACATGTGGACCACAAAGAGGACACAGCAAGGCTTACAATAGAAATAGACATCTTTATTACCATGATTCCAGAAGGTCAAGATTTTGCTTTGGGACTGGTCCTTGCAAACTCCGACACTACTTGAAAGTCTTGGAAGACCCTCTATCATCATTCAGAATAATCATCGCTTAAATTCAACTCACATCTTCCCATCATATATTTTAGATGATAGCAACTGGTCAACTATTTCAACAAAGAGGTCGTAAGTAAACCTGATATTTCCAGGTATTAATTACAGATGTTCCATCCTACCAAATTAAACCAAATCTCTCCAGGATTGTATAGTGCACTTAAGAATAGACGCTCCCCAACACAAGGATGGACACAGATAGAAACAGGAGGAAACACAATATGTGAATATACACAATGAGAATCAAAGTTGAACCTTCAAATGCATTCTGAAGCTTCTGAAATAATAACAAATGTTTCTCAGAAAATCTGTAAACATGTTTGTGGCTACTCCAGTAGAAAGATTTCCATCATAAAAAGGAAAGAAATCCTGACATTCACAACAATGCACATAAAACCAGAGGACGCGGTAATAAAATGAGCCAAACACAAGGACAGGGATTAGGACAATACAAGATCAGATACAGCATGCGGTCAGATATGACATGAGGTCATATATGAGGGCCAACAGATGCCAAAATCTGTCACCTGGCTAAAGTAAGTTTAGTGTTTTATGCCACAGCTAAAGAACCAGAGGAGATGAGTTTCATGGATTTCAACCTAAAGAAATGATTATGTTGAAGGAGGAAAATGCTATTTTTTAAAATCATTACATATACTGTTTTAAAACAAGTGTGATTATAATGTTCAATTTTAGAAAAAAGATAAGAAAATAGAATAAAATAAAAAAGAAAATCAACATAAAAGGTAAAAAGCAGACTGGCAGGCAGGCTCCACCTGCCTTGCCAGTTCCCTTGAGCAAGAGCCACAGCATAGAGCAAAGAATGAACTCTGGATAAGAACTGATTCTCACTCGTAATTGGATTCATCTCAAGCTACGAGTTCCCACTGTTAGCATTTTAGTTGCAGACTACTAAGAGAACACTGTTTTCACATTCCTCAGTCCAATTCATTCCATAATTCTTCCATCGCTGGAGGTTATTTGAGTTGTACTACTGCTGGGTGCTTTTATTATTATGTTTCATAGGATTTCATAGGCCCATGAGAGCCAAGCAACATGAACATCATGCCAGATACTTTGTAAAATTAGACAAGGAAGCTGTCAAATTACAAATAATAACTACATTATTAAGACTAGTTAGTAACATATTTATATAAGTTACGTTAAACTACCATAATGCTTGGCTGTCTCTAATTTCTTTCCAATTTTATGAAATACTCATGAGATGTGCCAACTATTTACTGTTATCTCCATCTTAACTTGAATGATAATGTTGAAGTTCTATGACTTTCAGTGGTCCACATTTCTTCACGATGAAATTGGAAAGAAGAATAACTGTGGCAAAAAAACCACTGAGCATATTTTTCAAAAAGTATACAAAAAATTCTATACTATTATGTGATAGTTTTCTACATGTTTTGAGACAAATGAATTAGTCTTAAATTATTGAGCTGTCTTGGCTCCATGTAATATGGACTGCACATAATTTTGGCATACGTACAAAGATCTGTGTCTTGATACAATACAACGCACACATTAGTAGGAATGAAAGTCTCACAGTTGGAACTATTATGAAAAAAGAGAAAATGGCATGGAACCAGCTCCAAGATAATTTAAGCACATTTTATGGCATTTTTCTATAATCAATCAGAACTGAAGTCAAGTAAACCTAAAACTCTTAGAAGAGAATAATTTTAAAAATAAGACCAGAAAATATCTTGCCCATAAGAACACAACATTCAGGCGTATTAAAACCAGATCATCTGTGCCTTGTTACAATCCTTTTTTTCCTTTTATTTCTTTTCAGTGAACTCTAATGTGAAGGATTAGAGTTACTGCTCTTTAGATACTAAATAAAGAAGATCCCAGTAGGGCAGTTTTGTGAGTTACATATGATGGCATAACTATATATCAAAGCAATTCAAGCTAGGAAACACATTATGTCCTAGGACAGGACACTCTCGTACAGTTATAGACAAAGAATTCTCTCTGGAGAGAGGAATAAAGGCCAACTGGACTTTGAGCAATAGTGAGGATTTTTCTGGAGGCTTTGAACATCATGAACACCTTGGATCTTAGGCTTGCCCACAACTCTCTCCTTTCTGGACTTGAATCATCCCTTCATTATTGTTTTAACAACCTTGAATACATTTGAAGTTCCTCAAATCTGCCTTGCCTTGGAAATAGTTTCCTGAGTGCTTGTCATTAATAAAGCAGATGGATAGTCTAAAGCATTATATTCTTTGGCATGGTGCTGAAAAAAAAAATAAGCCCATACCATTTGTCAATATAACAAATTCATGAACTGGAGGAAGTACTTTCCTAAGCTAAATTTAGGGAATATTATGTTTCTTTAGACAGACATATACTTGAGAAAAGGTGACCCTCCTAATATTAAACTTATTTCAACTACCCGCCAGAGGAATCACACCCCATGGGTCAATCATTTAGTGATAGGCTGTCTATTTGGGGACATAAATTCGATGCTGGCAATCATGAAGTGTTTTCATGGGCAGGCATGGGATTATAGTTAATGCAAAATATAATCTAATTATTTTCTTTTTTTTTTTACACTGCTGGAATCACAATTTTGTAAATACTATTTGAACATAAGAAATCTCTTGTCCACTGTTTGATAGAGAGTCATTTTTGGTTGATGGGCAGGTCCAAGTATTGGCTTCTTTTTAAAGATTAAGTAATTCATGTTACATATTCAGCACAGCTTTCCCTCCCTTCTTTTCTCCCAGGGCCCCCTCTCTCATCCCCTCCATTGACCCTTCTCATTTCTCCTCAGAAAGGAGAATGACTCACTCACCTGGATAGCAGGCAGCATTTTTATACTGAGTTGTAGTAAGACGAAGAACAACTTCTCCTATTAAGGACAAGGCAATCTAGTTAGGGGAAAGGGATCCAAAGACAAGGAACAGAGTCAGAGACAGCCCCTGCTGCTGTTGTTAAGAGTCGCACATGAAGACCCAGCTGCACAACTGTTACGCATGTGCACATGGCCTAGGTCCATCCCATGCATGCTCTCTGTTTGGCATTTCAGTCTCTGTGACTCCTTTTGGGCCCAGATTAGTTGATTATGTAGGTTTTCTTGCATTGTCCTTGGCTTCTCTGGCTCCTTCAATCCTTTCTTTCTTCCACAGGGTTACCCAAACTCTGCCTAATGTGTAGTTGTGGGTCTCTGCTTCTTTTTCCATCAGTTGCTGGGTAAATCCTCTCAGGTGAAAGTCATGCTAGGCTCCTGTCTGAAAATGTAACAGAATGTCATTAATAGTGTCAGGGGTGAGTTCGCATTCATGGAATGGATCTAAAGCTGGGCCAGCCATTGCTTGGCCTTTCATTTACATTCTTCTCCATCTTTCACCTCTGAAAATCTGTGTCTAGGTTTTTGTGGCTCGATTGGTATTCCAAGCCCTTCATTGGAAGTCTTGCCTGGATACAAGAGCTGGGAGGTGCAGCTAGGGTCACCTTCATGGAGTTCTGGGAGTTTCCACTGTTCTAGATTAAGTCCTGCTCTCCTTATCTCTTTGCATCCACACTTTATAAGCTCAGCCACAATTTTTGGTGCCTCTTTGTGGCATGAGCAGTAACAAGGACCTGGAGGCTCTTGGTTGACAGGTCCATGTTATCATGTTGAACCACCGCTGAGTCTGTCTTTGGCATAAATTCACAATATGTAACAAAGCATACCTGCTTCCCTATCAGTGAGAATATGGAAGGGACTTACGATCCCTGTTTCTAAATCCATAGGTCTTACCTCTTTATACACATTTAAAATTGATAACAACAGCACAGTCTGTAACATGAAGACCATTACCCAGGCTTTATGAGAAGGTTTGGGCCTAGTCTTCCAGTAACTTCTTATGCCATGTTTGGTTGATGTCCCTTGGGAGGCCTCCTGTACTTTTCTGAAGTGAAATGGAGAAGGAGTGGATTGGGGGGTGGGGAAGGAACTGGGAGAAGTGCAGAGACTGTGCTCAAGATGTACTGTATGAAAGAATAAATCTTTCAAAAGAAACCCTGCCAGAGTTCCAGAGTCTTTGCATTGTCTTCCAGTGTTAACAGATTCTAATTAGGACTTGGCCACAGTCTTGTATTTCATTAGTGTGATTTGTATAGTAATCTAACCAAAACCAGTTCTCTCCAAATGGAAAATAATGTAAGGAGCAAAAGGATGGATAGAGATGGAGTGCTTATCCTTCATTATTCCTTATAGCCTTTGTATATTTTTATGGAAAACTGCCAGGTGACTCAAGATTGCATTCATCATTGAAACTGTCCAGTGAGTTCAGTTTTGCTACAAAGAAGCAGGACCAGTACTTTCAATGACTTACTCAATTTTCTGCATCTCTTCTTGAATGTTTCTCAGGACTGTCATTCATTACAAAGCCTCCAGAGTCAAGGAAATACACATACTTCTGGGTATGCTTTCTTACAGACAAAGCCTATGTACTGAGAGGTCTTCTCTACTGTGTGTTTCCCCTACAACTGAAAGAACAGCTTGAGAAAGGTGTAACAATGTACACAATGATGGTGGGAGCCATTGCCTCATGGTAAAGGACAACTTTTACACTGTGTTTATGTCCGCATGTGGTGTATGTGAGCTGCTATAGGTTTCCTTATCGAATTATTTACACACACACTCTTCATTTCCAAAGCTATTTCATTATGGCTCCTCTATCTTTGGTTACACCTTCAAAATGTATTATCTTAAAATGTTTTCACAGAGAGGATTTCTGGCCCTACACCTTAAATATTTTTCCAAACCATGTAAGGAACAAGTGTGTCTTTAATTTTCTGTAGCTATTTATTTTTTTTAGCTGTGCACAGTATTTCCTGCAGGTACTTGATACTCATAGCCAGGTGAAGGGGGTTGTCAAATGCTACGTCAAGAATGAACTTTAAGAAAGCTCGGCACACACTCTGCTTGGAAACTATTCATTTGACCTTCAGTGACAAAGCTTATGCCTTGCAAATTGATTAATACAGATACAATATCAAATCATTTTTCATACAATTTTTTTAATGTTTGTTAAGTGCTGGCGCAGTATGTAAACAGAGTATTTGGCATTTTTATTAGGCTGCGGAACTCAGTCATTTCCTTTGCAATAACATCCCATAAACTATTTTGACAGTCTAATAAACTATAAAAAGCTGTGGTAAAAACTGGCTCTGAATGTTATAACCGTACAAAATGGAAAGAGCAAGAGAAAACATCTATCACCGGGATTATTATCACTGTTGCCATAGCAACCTGGTTGCAATGGCAATATCTCCACGGTTCTGCTGTTTGTTATCATCTTTCTTGATTTTACATCATTGAAATTGTAGTAATTACACTGTGCCTGATGAAAAATGCATGCTGTCATGGCAACTAAGTCAAATATTCTTAATCATTTCACCTCTTCAATCTAAAATGTAATTGTTTGTCAGTAAAATAGGTTATACAGAAGGCTTCCATGGACTTAGGATTGCTTTAAGTGTTTTTCAAAAAATGGTGTTTTTAGTCTCAGGACCTTAAGCTAAGCTAATAGCTTGAGATAGCAAACAATAACTCATTAGAATAAGTAAGCATAATTAATTGTAGTACAATGCAATTATAAACCATAATGACTTTACTATTTAGCATCAAAGGTATAAGATTTTTTCAATTGTTCTGATAGCATTAGAAAATCACTTGTACCAGATGTATTCGCATGCACTCCATTTGTGTTTCAGAAGTCGGTATTTTCTGGTGAATATATTTTAGGCTGTTTTCTTCTCCTTGGGAGTAACTAAGGTAAAGAGAAAAATATTCTCTTTGAAAGAATAAAAAATAAAATAAAAGACAAAAGATTATATTTTCAAAAAAGAATGACTTGTTATGAGCCTATGAGCTACTCTGAAAATTCAATGTTTTAGATAATATTATATAAACACATATTATTATTATTATTTATTATTAGTCACATCATATATATATATATATTCTATAAGATCAGACTGTCAGAACCAATGTAAAAATTTGTTCTATAAGATGAAAAATATCTGCCTGAGTAAGATTTTATACATTAATTATAAAACCTCAGCATTAACATTGTAAGTGTATTACAATTTTATAGAACTACCTAAGAGTTCCATTTTCCCCACAGGATAGACATTTTACTTGAGTAGAAAGAGAAAACCAAGTCGAAGTCCTTAGTTTTGATAAAAACAGAATTTTTATGTCATCTCCTCTTTTAAATTTTTATATAATGATGCTACAAATGAAAGCAGAAAAAATAAGTTTTTTTTTCTCTTGCAAGAACTTACAAGTGGTGTAATTACTTTCATTAGTGTCCTTGGCTGTGGGTACTTTACCTTTGGGATCCAAGGATAAGCTAAATGTTACATCCTCTCTATTTAGAGCCCCAGAAAATTACACACCTCCTTCTCCTCAAACACAGACAACCATAATTATCCATGTCGGCCCTTATAGCTCTCCTGTTTTGTTATTGTGTCATTATTCTTCCATGAAAAACAGGTACAAGCTGACTCTAATATGATTAATTTATTTCTGCCAAAAACAGATGTCTTTGCTATTGTAAGCTTCGATTTTATCAACATGAGGCAGGGGCAAAGCAACAAAATGCAAGAATGCATATTCAGAGAGCGTGTGTATCTAAGTATTTATAAGGAGGAGAGTAATTTGAGTGTGATGGAGCCTGATTGATTGCTCTTTAATGGATTTAATAGCAAAATTGCCTTGAAACTTATTAATTGCTCCAACAAGAAAAGAAAACATTACACAGATGATATAAATATAAAGCTACAAAGCATGGAACTAGAATTCTTACTAATATAGATTTAGCTAAATGTGGAATTTTTAAGCAGAATGAGAAATATACATGAAAAGATAGATAGAAGCTGGACATTTTCTCCCCATCTGCCATAAGATAACAAGGTTGCACAGCCAATCACTGCTAATGTGTTCTGCATTGTATAACTGAAAATAAGCAGTGGGCCATTACAGACCTTAAGGAAATTAAATAGAGTATAGTCAAAACACTCAAAATTATTAGGAATCAGTCCTTACCAAAGGTACTTTATGAAAAACTATTCAGACTACTGACTCTGAAGGTGGCCACGAGGACAAGCTTTGTTTGAAAATGCCGGTGCTGACCATATCCCTAGCTTCATGAAGAATATGTCTGTGTAGGCATGAATGGTGCTTCAAATATAGCTGCCACAGTGTGATCACATCCCCTCTCCTCCCACATCCCTCTCCAGGAAGATGATGCTAAAGGGAAAAGAGAAAGAAGAAAGAATGGGGAAAGGCTCTTGAGGCTGTTTTTACTTTAAGCATTTTTAAGACTTCTTTTTCGTATTGAGCCCACTCAGATTATGAATCAATCCTTTATTTTCTAATTAAAATTCTTGTGGGAGATGAATTGGCTTATCTCATCCTTATGTCACATTCCTGGGGGCCTCTTCGCCAGCTTCGGGGCTGCCCTGGAGCTAGATCTGTATGGAGGGATCATTGTTTTGGTCCATCCAGTTCTGGCCAGTGATGGTGGAGTCATAAGAACACAGTAGAACAACTGAGATCTGGCTTTGCAGAAGGCAGTAGATTAGAGGCCTCTATCAAATCCACGTGCTCCTTGATGGCCCTTCACTATATGAGATACTCGAATCAGTGAACAAAAAGCCTCAGGCCTCGCTCCGAGGGGGATGTCCCCCGAGCAACCCAGCTGTGTCTCTGTGGAAGAGCCAGAGCCTGTCAATTACCATTTGTTTTCCTAATGTGTACAACTCTCTATCTGCCTCATAGTGGTGGGGACTGACTTAGTGGCGAGGAACCAAATCACATTGTAAACGCTGAAGTGGTGTAGGAATACGAGCGATCATTATTATTTAATCTAATTTCTCCTTCCCTTCAGGAACATTTCTCCATTCTTCTCACTGTCAGTTGGGAGCTTAGGGAATTCAAATTAATTTAAAGATTAGACTGAGTAAAACATAATTAGGAAGGTAAATGTTCTAGGGGGAAAGGACGGCAGAAAATGTGTTCCAGACAGAAATATAAATGATGCTGGTGTTATCTGCCACTTCTACCTTGTCTGTCATTGTCCTTTTCCTTGGCACGGCTGATCAGAAGCTGACAAACATACAGGAGAAATCCTGCTACATAAATGATAACAAATAAGATACTAGGATATCCAGTGGAAATTTTAAAAGTGCCTTACATAGGGGTAATTAAAAGGCAGGTTGAATAAAGCTTCAGTGTTGTATTAGATATGTTTGACCGAATACAGTTCTTTTTTTTTTTTTTTTCTGAAAATAGAAATGCACTTGAATTTCAACTATTTCTCAGGACCACAGCTTTTTCCAGTTGTTTCCTTAGAATACATCAATACAGCCATGGGATATAGCATAGGATTTATAAGTGTTAAATAATTTAAACTGTGTGCTTAATCTGTAACAATGACTTCATGTGATAATAAATTTCAAATGTCCTTTGATACCTCAAGGAAAGCTCAAAAAACAAAGTTTTTTAAAGTAAACACCAAGAATGTCCCATAAGGATTGTAATTGGCCAATCTTTTAATCCTCTCTTTAAATAATTAAAATATCCAGGACAATACAGGCCTTAAACTTCAAACCCCTACCCAGATCTAGCCAATGGACAGGACATTCTCCACAGTTGAGTAGAGAGTGGGGTCTGACTTTCACACGTACTCTGGTGCCTCATATTTGACCATGTCCCCTGAATGGGGAGGCCTGGTGGCACTCAGAAGAAGGATAGCAGGCTACTAAGAAGAGACTTGATACCCTATGAGCAAATACAGGGGGAGGAGGTCCCCCTCAGTCACAATCATAGGGGAGAGGAGTAAGGGGAAAATGGGAGGGAGGGAGTAATGGGAGGATACAATGGAGGGGATAACCATTGAGATGTAATATGAATAAATTAATAAAATAAAATTTAAAAAAACAATTAAAATAGACCTAGTTAAAGAAAACTGCACTGGAAAGAATTTTACATCTGGTGATAAATTTCTGCACATTTTCTATGCAGTCTTTGCACAGAGAATGATAAAGAGACCTGGAAAAACACAAGGCCTTTGTGAATCACACATTAAACATTATTATTTCTTATAGCCTCTAAGACAAAAGATGGTTAAGTTATGAAAATATGAGCAACCCTTCTTGCTGCATTTAAACTTCACTGATGGAGTTCTCAAGGCACATTGAAACTTCAATATTTTATTACTTAAATTTCATTTTATTGTATCAGCTTCTAAGAGCTGAGAACAATGATATTTCTAAGAAATGACATACATTATAAATATATTGACTTGAGCCTACCGTTTACACTAAGAATTTGAAAACAAAACCCTCATAGTTTTTCTTGAACTTTTATGCTTATCTATTTACATACTGGACTCTCAACATAAAAACATAACCAAAACAGAACAGAAAAACTGGTGTAAACTTTCTCACAAACTTTAGAAATGCACCTGGCTTTTAAACTAATGTAAATATTTGTAAATCACCAATCAGAAAGCAGTGAGCAAAATCAGGATTCATCTGTTTAGTATCATTTATAATCAATTAGCATGTTTGTCCCCAACATAGAGCTAATGTCAGGAGTTCAAGTTCCATCCACCAGCAAAGGTAGTGAGAAAATATCACTGGAGAATCATGAAGCACAGCTGATTGCACAGAAGGAGTTGCAGTGTGTTGCAGCATGGGAAGATGATGGTAACCAAGCCCGATGACACAACTGCCATCCTTGGTGCACAGAAAGTATAAAGAAAGAAATAACTCCTGCCAGTTGTCTGCTGCTACATACATATATGTATGTAGACAACATGTAAATGCACACACATGTAACAAAAATACATTATAAGATAATGTATTGATTCACAAAAAATCAGTAAACGGCTTCAATATTAAAATGTGAAACAAGGAGAAGGCAGCCCACATTTGCAATTGTGTTGTAGACCTTCTCTTAGAAGAATTTTGGAGGACTTGTGGTGTTTTCTTTTTGGTAGCTTCTTCCCATACAGATTTAAGTTGAAGCCAAGCACACAAGAGAGGCCCAGGAAGAAACACAGTCACATGCATTAAAAATAAATGAATGACTGAATCAATCAATCAATCAATCAATCAATCAATTTCTTTTCTTCTGACATGAAATATTCTTCATAAACTGTCATTTGTATGAGGTCAATGGTATAATGGGTCTTGAGTGGATATGAGCAGTAGCCAAGTGAATGAGTTCATCGCTTGAGACTAGGCTCAGTTAACAGCTAAGAAAACAAAGCTGCCAGGCTTGCTGCCGTTTTCAGCACCACGAAATGCTCTCAGAACAGTATGTGATTCTTTCTCCTGGATCTACAAGATCCAAGATATTTACAAATATCTTGAACATACTATGTTGTCAGTGGGACATTTTAGTTTTAAGTAGTTAGGAGTCAAGCCCAAATTATTTTAATGAAAACAAGGAAATTAACTCTCTGGTGCCAGATGGATGTTCCCTGGACCTTAAGATCTCAGGTCTGCATTTCCATTTAGTCTCTGGATCTCAGTTTGTTCTGGTGGCAAAATGGCTGTCTCCATACCAGCAGAAAATATGGTCCTTTTTTATTCTTTAGAAAAAGAGGGAGAAAACTTTGAGATTTATTCTGCCTTTTCATTTTAAAACTCAGTATATCACTGGAAGGAGAGGAAACTGTTGGTCTGGTCTGGATGTGTATGCATTTCTGCATTTCTGATGACATAACTGCACTCCAATGTGAGTATTAGTCAGAGCCATGTAGGAAATCTGGATCCCAACAGAAGCTCAGTGTGTTCCTAGAAACACAGGAATGCATGTAGGGAGTCACCCAGCAGTGAGCCACAGCTGTCAATGTGCATCCTCAACTTTGCTGTAAACAATTACACTTGCTCTCTCCACGTTTTGTCTTCTGCATTAATGAGATTCCCATAGAGTAAAATACATGTTCTTTCAGGCTGTCCCCCATGAATGGTTTGATTTTGTGCTGCATCCCCTGCTCCGTGGTTTAGTGCAGTAAGTTAACTGTAAAGGGATGGTCTTCACAGGCAGCCACGGCAAGGAAGGTAAGATGTCTACCAGCCCTCGGGCCTGCAGTATTCTCAAAGGTGATAATAGTAGTAGGGCTGTGGGTAGCTTCAAATTACATTTTTTTCTAATTGGCAATTAGTTCTAATTAACTTTTAATTAATATTCAATGTTTTCTTTAACAAATGGAACCCTGGTGAGATCACATCTGTTAATACCACTTCGTTTCTATTTTGGTGTTCTTCAATTTTCCATTATGATTGTAGCAAATACAACTTCAGGAAGATGTGATCACCTTTAGTTAGGATGAGATGATGCCTAGTTTAAAGCCAATGTCCATTAAATGTAATTTTAACACATATATATATAGAGAGAGAGACAGAGAGAGAGAGAGAGAGAGAGAGAGAGAGAGAGAGAGAGAGAGAGAGAGAGAGAAAGAGAGAGAGAGAGGAGGGAGAGAGAGAGAGAGTTCATAAAATTGGATTTTACTCTATAATCTTAAGAGATAGTACCAGACATTAGAAGTTACAGCCCTTTATTTTAGTGTGTGAGTGTGTGTGTGTGTGTGTGTGCATGAGTGAGTGCGTGCATGCATGCCTGCGTGTGTGTGTGTGTGTGTGTGTGTGTGTGTGTGTGTGTGTGTGTGTG
>OU015743.1:69773634-69786780 GCA_907169655.1 Acomys percivali | reverse complement strand
GTGTGTGTGTGTGTGTGTGTGTGTGTGTGTGTGTGTGTGTGTGTGTGTGTGTGTGTAAGAGAGACGGGGGAGTATTCTCTTCAGGGAAAAACATTTTCGAGAATTGAGAACTATCTAAAAAATCTCCCATTTCCTGTGACTAACACATACAATTTAAGGAATAGAAAGATACTTAAAGATCACGACCATGTCCATGTAGCTACTTTAGCAATGTACCTGTCGTGCTATTCTGCACAATATTGAGTAACAAAACTAGAGAGCTCTCAAGATCATTTAAAGACAGTTTAATTTGCTAAGAGTCTCCGCTGTGTCTCCAGTCCACTTCCCCCTGATCCTGCCTGGGTTCTGTTGCTCTCTGGTGCTGAGATGACTGCATTTCCATACTGTGTGATTATGAGCTGCTATTTGGTCCAGCCCACACTCTGGCCTTTGACACTCTCTCATAATTATCATTCTCTTTTTAGTACATATTGCATATATTCTTTTGGATCATCTCACTCTTTGTAGAGTAGGGTAATTTTCAGATATGCTTCTGCAATTGCTCCTTATTAAACAAACCTAGAGCCAGTATTTACCATGATGAAGAAATTGAGCTGAATAACTGGGGTCCATCAAGTCGTTTATCAGTTTCATCCAGAGATCAGAGTGAATAAACCGCAGATGCAGTTTACCATCTTAGGGACTGAACATTCCATTTCCTTGTCCTAGTTGAGAAGCCAAGAAGCAAAAAATTTTATTTAAAGAAACAAACTTGAATGACCTTCCTAATACTAATGTTTGATGTAGAGCTGTTGTTTAAGGGCCAAATAATTTGCAGACTATTTCAGCACCTTTGAAGTAATAATTCAATATTTGTTTAGGTAAATGGGCTGTATTTATTTTTGTTTTTGAAAATAAAAAAAATTACTTACCATAGCTCAAATTCTCTTTTCCTTGGTAATCAAAATGTTTTCACATTTTCAAGGTGTCATAGTGATAGGATTCCAAGGAAATA
The DNA here is from genome assembly GCA_907169655.1 of Acomys percivali. Lineage (NCBI taxonomy): Eukaryota > Metazoa > Chordata > Mammalia > Rodentia > Muridae > Acomys > Acomys percivali. Next base: position 69,785,786 of record OU015743.1, on the reverse strand, counting down.
ATTTTTCTTAGCAAATAGTTCTAATATGCAGATTATCTTTTAGGATTTAGCAAAATAATATTTGATGAGAATTTATTCTTCCTTCCTGAGCACTGCTGTCTTACATAGATATATATGAAATAGCTCATTTTTGAATTCAGGATAATCATATCTAGGGACTACAGGAAGGGTGGAGTCTCTAGTCTCCATATGTTTTGAAGGCCTATGGCTAATGTGATTGTTATCTTCCAGGTCAGTTGCGTCTCAGACCAGCCCATCTTATGTTGAAAATTGATAGAGAGTTTTGTCTTTATTGGAAAGAATTATTAAATTGAACATTTACGTTTAATTACAGAAATCACTATTTTGCCCTAAAGTACATGCCAAATGCAGATGACCCTGAGGCAAAGTCTGGCTAAGGATCAAGAACCATTTTACTATTTTCTACAGACTTTTACACTAAAAACATTCTCTGCTTTGCCAACAATTTCCACTGCATTGCATGTGACCAGGAAAATTGGGATTTATATTCAACTGCTTTGCAACTGAAGGAGAATTATATTGCAAGTTCCTTTTTTTGGATCCATTCCCATTTTATTAGGCAAACACAGATGAGCTGTCAGTAACACATATTCATAATGTGATTTGATCTCTTTGTGTCTATAAATCGAAGGTATTGTATTCACTGAATTTAAATTAAATCGTACATTATTCTATGTAATAAGCTATCTAATATAACAAACTTTGAAACCAGTACCTCTCTTGCCAATTGTCTGTAGAGTGAAAAATAAGACATCTCTTTTATACTTGACAGATTAAGACAAAACATTATTTTAAACATTGCAAGTAAAAAAAATTATGCATGAGCTTCAAGGCTCCCTTGGCAATACAAATAAGGAGTCACATTTTGTTCATTAAACACAGTGTCATGTTAGTTGCATGGATGTAGAAATGGATTTATTTTTGAGTGCTAATACCATGTGCCTCAGAAAACTTCTTGAAATACTATGTTTTACAGAATGACCAAGAAATCAATAATTTCACAACTATTAGGGAAAAAAATCCACATCGGCTTCTAAGTGCTTGGCTATCAGCAGACAGCGTCAGCTACAACACACTTTAATTATTGCCATCTTATTTAGTGATTCGGCCTGTCGCATTAACAACCATTAGTCTTTATTATCTGATTTTTTTTTATATTTTATGTGCTCATACTTTTGTGGTATATGTCAAGGCACTGGAAACTGAAAAATAAATGCTTGGAAAAAAGACAGTTAGCTGACTTCTTCTAGGCATCCATCACTTCAGCTTCCCCATTGCTAAAGACAAAAGTAAGTACAAAATACGATCAATATACTGAAGGGGCCCTACTATAAAACTAAACAGTGAGCCAATCTACACCAAAACTTTGTCCCCCATCTTTTCATTTATTTGTGCCTGAAGATATAAAAGAGTAAGAGAAAGAGCTCAGCACTCCACTTTCTTCTTCCACATAACCCAGGTCTCTGAGCCTTCTGCAAGTCAACTTACAGATCAGTGCCCCACCTCCTTACCGTCAGGACTGGCCATCACTGGTCCACTCTTCCCTTAAGTCTTGCATGGAAGAAGCTCACTGTTCCTTTTTTCCTTCAATATGAAGTATCAGCTGTTTGATTTACTTTCCAAGCTGAGACAAGATGAAACTGTTAATAAGTCACATTCAGAAAACATTCAAGACTTTTCTTTTTGGTATTTCCCCATTAGCCTCTACTTTTAATTTTAATAAAATGTCATCTTTGAATCAGTTGGTGCCTAGTCTTCAGCCTGATAGATAATGCTTCAGAGGCTTTGCTTATTGACTTTGACTTCATTCTTCTAACAGCGACTCTCTACCCTTGAGCCTCTCTGCGGATTATCCTTGGTGCTAGGCCAAAGCCTTCATGGGGAATATTATAGATACACCCTTTGCCATGGTTCTGTCAACTGTTATTGTGGCCATCTTTGGAACATCACATAGTTGTAAACAAGGTGTTTCTGTTTATCTCACTGTTCTATTTTGGGATGAGAAGGTCCTTGATTGGAGTACTTGCTACCCTTAGTGCTTGGATTGTATCAGATCCCTGGGCTCATTTAAGATGGAAGGAGAAAGCAAAAGCTTAATAGTCTGCGGTGGAAACTCCAAGCAGCCTTGTTCATGATGGTTTCTAAGATCCTCAATCTATGATATTATCCTGCTGGGGTTACTGTGACAATGAAAAGAAAAGGAGCCATCATCGCTGTGCGACAGAATATTCCTTGTGTGTGTGTGCGTGTAAATTATAAATATTACTTTTCTCCCCACCTTCAGTTTTTAAAATGTGGTTTCACATTTCATTTAATGCTAAATGGTTCATTGCATAGAGTCGCAACTCAGTTCTCTTATTACAGTGTTATCTTTCACTTTGTCAAAATATGTCTACTTGATAAGAAATCTGACAGAAGTTGCTTATGATAGGATCACTAACAGCCATCAGTTTCTCTCTAGCAAATGAAACTGTAACCATGGTGACGGCCTTTTTTTTTTTTTTTTTTTTTCCAGAATGAAAATGAGACAGCACTCTGCTGCAGCCATTAGCAGAATACACAAATGTCCCTCAAGGCAAACATCTAAAGCAAATGGACTGCAAAGGAAGGAGCACTAATTTCTATTTATTTAGGATTTGTAAACCTAGCAGAGCAAGATATTAACAAAGGAACAAACAAAGACAGCTTTAAGGCTCCCTGCTGCTTGCGTTTTCCTTTTGGTTTGTGAAACTCCTTGTTTCAAACCTAGACTCCTTTGGTCTGATTTCCCCTCCTCTGGTGTTGAATAATACCAACAATGTGCCTTTGACGCTACCCCTGGATATTCTGTGGGCTTTCATTCCCCCACCCTTGCAGGAAGAGGGAAGGGGAACTTAATCAGGTAGAAAACATACTTTAAATGATAAGGAGTTCCTGCTCTCTCTTTTTTTTTAAAGGCACATTTTAGGGAAAACTATCAAAAAGTGAAATACAAGATGTCCTTTTTCATATACTTTAATTTTCAAAGAGGCATGTTCATTCTGATAAGGTGCATAGAAGCTGATAATAAGTCTATTCTAACACTATCAGCAATCAGCCGCAGACTGTCAGACCTTTCAAGTGTCACACTCTCCTCTCACTGTCTTCTTATTCACCATTAGACCATTCTCACTGCAAACTCTGCAGGGCATGCAGATATTCTCCTGACAGGCTCGGCTTAGGGGAAGTTTCTTCAACCATCTGTGAGACAAGAATACTGTTTTTTTTAGCTCTCTAACACCTAAAACAAAACATTAGTTTAGAACGATGTTTCTGGCTGCCTCTGATTCTCTTCCTTAAAGATGTTTCTTCCTTGCCTCCATCGTCTTACCATCATTCCCCCCTGGAATTATCCTAATGACAGACTGAAAGTTAATGTTTTTCAATATTCAACTTAGTAAGCTTACTGATTCTGCTGAAATATTTGTACAATTTTAAAGTCGTGCTTTGATCCACGGCACAATGACTGTTTTACCGAGTGAGAAAAGCTTCACAAAAGGCCCACTTACTTGTCTACATATTAGTGCAGATTCCCTGCTGCCGCCCCAGATTGGAACAAAATACTAAGATCATAGGAAGACATTTCTGTCAGGTTCTCCCTGAGAATCAGAGGCAGCTTTCCACTGAGATGTTGCTGTGGAAATCTGTGTCCGTAGTTACATAATTAACCTGTGGAATCGTCTCTTATCAACTGCAGTGTAGATTCTCATGTAACAAGCCCTAGATGTTCATTTCTCTGTTTCTGGGTTGGTTGCTTAGGTAAATTTTATCTGTAAAATTGGCTTGGCTTGTCAACTTTGAGTATCATTCTTGAGCCAGTATGGATGGAAACTGAGTTGTTTTGGATCTAGAAAATTATATTGTAGACCCCAGCATATGAAGATGATTTCTATAATATATAAATAGCTATGGGGCCATCCTAACAGTAGTCAGTATTTCTTAGGCATTTCACAGGTGACAGGCATTGGGCTGTGGTAGAGGAAGAATTAGAGACCCTAGCGCAACTGTTCAAAGATTGGTAATATCTGCTCTTGAGTAAGGACAGTGGACAAAGGAAAGGCCAACTTGAGGCAAGACATACCTAAAGAGCCAGACAAAAGAACTTTTATAAATAAGTGAGAAGAAGAAGTCATATACAATTTCCCAAAAAACCAAACATAAGTTTCAATAAGTTGCAAATGCTAGCATTTGTTCCAGACATGCCCATGTGCTGATGTGTGAGCGGGCACAGGCCTGTGCTTGTGTTTGAACCACGATTCACTATATCCATCATTAGAATGAATCTCTACTTCCTCACTACTGAGAGTGAGTTATATTAACTTTTAAAACTGATTTACACAGAGTACTAAGCAACTAGTGGTGTGTCTTCTGGCTCATTTACATCACCTCATCTTCTTCAGGAGTCACAAATTCTTCATATATGACACAGCCTGCTTTGATCAGGAAAGTCTGACTTACAAGGCAAAGTCATTCTGAAATCCCAAGCAAGGCTAGAAAAACTCTTGGAGCATTTTTGCCTAGTTTTAACCAAACCATTAAAAAAAATTCCCAATAACTGTTTGTGTTACTTATTACTTGATGCTGTTCATTTGAGCTCTCCACCATATAAAGTCTGCTGTTTGGTCAAGATAGAGAATAAAAGCCTTGCAGACTGTACTTACGGTAGCTTCTGGGCACTTTTCAAGCTTATCCGTAATAGGTGGCTTCACATGGAAGATAGATAAACATTAAAATGATTCAACTCAACTCAAAGTTCTTAAAAATTATACAAGTACTCTCTCTGAGAAAGTGACTCAGTCCTTCTTCATTAGCCATGACTTCAAGGCAGGAAACTTCTAGAAGACTTGTCCCTGGAGGGTTTTGCCTTCAAGGATAGACTTGGAAGTTTTGACTCAACAATCCAACTTCAAACATGTTCCAATTTTCTCTCTCTGTGTACTCACCTGGATTTTTTGTAAGTCTACCTGCTGGAACTACTTTCTCTAGATGAAAGCTAAAGGTTATTTTACATATAGATATAACCACTATATGTTATGGCACTTATATACTTATAGCATTTATAGGTGTAGAGTTTTTATAGAAAAGGTTTTATTTTCTCAAAAAAAAAAAGAAAGAAAGAAAAAACTATTCTGAGAATGAGGTAAAGATCTAAAGATGTTACCATATGCCCCACCATTAAAATACTTAAGAAAAAATGAGCAGGCCATCATCCCCACATAAACTACTTCTGAACCACAATGCAGATCTGACCTCTCAGTCAGATGAGATCCACACTAAGAACTCTGAAAGCCAATACCTCAACTAATGCATGCAGGGAGTGCTCACTCAGATTCCTACTCTACCAAATTGACTAGCCATGCAAAACATAAGATTAACCATCCAATTAGGAGCTCAAGTACTTTTTTAATACAATAGAGACTGCCTATACAAGGAAGTTATTAATAAAATGAGCCATTAAGTTCAAAATAGACAGTAGCTAAGTTAGGAACTTCCTTCTTCAACAAATCACATTTACCTCATATAAAAGTGACACGAAGCTTGAAGTTTCCAGCATGAATGAGGGTTACTAAAGAAATGTCTAACACCCATAAAAACATGTGCCAGGAGAGTGTTATTTCAGGCTGGTATTTATCTAAGGGGTGCAGTTTTATAGGAAGCATATGAGAAACATGAGTGAGTTTCAATGCATATCATATTTATTAAAATATTCGTAGCATTCTCATGCTTTTCTTGGCAGCGTAAACATCTATACATCAAATGAATTAAGCTATAGTTCTAAGTAAATTCATGCTTAGTTGGTTTTTTAAGGGTGAATATTCTCTGTCAACACATTTTTCTTTATAATTAATAACTCTTTTCTCTAATCCTAAAAGACCTACAGCCTTTATCTATCCACATTGGTTCACTAGTTTCAAATAGTCATAAAATAAGAATTTTAATGGTCTCAATGAAGCTAGAGTGAGCCAAGACTTGCAGGAAGCTGAACATGAGGCAGACCTTGGAACCTTATGTTCTCCCTCCTTCTGACATGTGAGTTTCTGAGTCACGGGGAAGATTGGAAATTTCTATATTTACTGTGAAGTTCCAACCTCTTCTTTTTTACTTTATAGTACCCTTTCTACAAAATTACAACCAGGACTCCTCCCCAGAGGTAACTTATATTCATTCTAGCCTATATTGCTACTACTCGTCTTAGTGGTTAAGGCTGAGCAATATATGCTTTGGAAATATTCATGGCTCCATGAAAAAAAGCAGAGACCACATATAATGTACTATTCATAGTTGTCACCATACCATTCAAAGTGAATTCAGTCAACTTACACACAGTAGATTTTATTTTAATTTAGAATCAATACAGTATTCCCTTATAATTGTAAAAGACACATCAAGGATGTTATTGGATAAAATCCATAAAATGTTAAAATAATGAAGGGCCCCATATGTTTATATGTTTTAATATTCCTATGTGTTTAGACTCTTAGCATGAGAGGGCTTGACAGATGAGAATTAGATTGTTGAAGATGTTCTTTTTCACTGTACCAGGATTCATTTTAAACTTAAGAGCACTGTGTCACCCATGACAGGACTCCAAGGCATGCCTTTCTCTTTTCTATGGAATTCCATGTAACCTTGAGGTAACATTAAAACAATAACAACAGCAGCAACAACATAAGACTCTCCATGATCTACTGCAGGCATTCTGAAGAAACTTTCTCAAGTGAAGGTATAAAAGAAAAATAATAAAAACAACTTTATGTACATCAATGTTCTTACCTGATAGACATTCCTTTGGTGCTTTATAGACTAAGCCATGACTATAATATAAAATATAGTTATCTCTGCATTTTTTAAAAAACTCATGTCTCTTGTGGGGACTGGGAAAAAAACTTAGTGAATATGTATGGAAGAGAATGTTGTGAGTGAATGCATATTGTTGACATGAGCACAGACAAATCAAGACTCAAGTGACTCAAACTCACTGGAAAATAGCAAAGTCTTTCTCTGGTCCATGTGCAGATGTTGATAGTGTCCAGAAAATGTTGACTGCAGTTTCCTGTTCCCAGATGGTTACATCCTGAGGCTGCTCCTCTACAGAGAGCCCTTACTGAGCTCGCTAAACTTGCTTTCTTGTTCAGCTGTATGATTAACCTGCTTTCTCATTCAGTCGTATACAATAACCCTGTGTCTCCTCTTAGCTGTCTGTATGAAACAACTCTCCATCCTCAATTCAAATAAATAAAATTAACTCACTGAATTTCTGGAATGTTGCTGGTGTCTCTCCATCTCTATCAGTACCAATTTGAACTTTTCTGTGTGGGTGTCTGCTATATATTTTTTTTTTTATTTCTGATCACCCTAGTTAAGTCATTCTCTAATCAGTGCAGGTCATGTCAAATCTAAATCATAAGAGTCTTAATATCTAAATACATGGGACAATTTTTTTCATGGGCCTATATTATGAATATATATAATACAAAATATATATTAATACAATATAGACATCATATAGAAATATATGATATTTATACAATATAATATATATGAACACAGTATGTATTAATAGATATAGATGCATATATAAGTCCATTTTACCAAAGGCATTTGTAATATCAATAAATAATGAATGTACATGTTCTAAAATTTAGTTTATTAGTTTGTTGTGGTAATGACCAAGCACTTTCTTGTGGGATTTAAGGTCTACTTTACAAGAGGAAATTCTTGTCTAGTACTGTAAATTTGGCCAAGAATTGTGGCTGAAGAACTCATAGAAAGAGTGATTCACTGACTATTACTTCTCCAAGTGAAAATAGAGTCAAACTGTCTTCTAAATAGCATCTTCATACTCATAGACTAATGTAACTGTATACTAACTAGAGAATCATTTTTGTGCAGTAGACAACAGTTAAAATGGAGTCTAACAACTGGTCAAATTGCAGAGTATACAAATGTATTCAGTGCGTACCCATAAACGAGACATCTCTACAGTACCACTCTTCTTAAGGCCCAAGGGACATTTTGGAATAAAAAGATTGTAAGAGCCAGAGATAAAAAAAAAAAAAAAGAACTATGGCAAAACAATGTCTTTTCAACAGTACGGACTGTTGCACTCATGACTTCACCAGCAGCTGTGGTGACCTGCATAAGACCTAAACAAGATCAATCCACTCTACACTCCAGTGTATTAGAGATGGGCACACAAGGTCCCACCAGTAGATAAAGAGAATTTGACAGTTGATGGCTGTCGGGTGAGAGTCATTTTCTTTAGGAATGTATTTTCTAATTTGTTGACCATATACCACTGGATACCCACATATCTATGCATAGAATGACAACACTGATTGGACTATATGGGTTGGTTTTTTAAACCAAGGACAGGAAGTAGAGAGGAGGGTGTAGGAGGGTAGACTTGGGACCATTTGGAGGATGGAGTGGAGGGGGAATATGACAGAGATTATATTGTATCTATGCATAAAATTCTCTAAGATTAAATAAAATATTATATTCAAAATATAAATATGAAAGCTAGACCACAGGGAGGAGACTATTTTCAAACTAACTCAAAACTTCTGAGTCCTATGTCTTAAGTTGGTGCTGCTTTCATCTACAGGAACTTACCTTCTACTTCTGAGAGGCCATCAAGGCCAAGAACAATAGTTTATAAGGTTTTGTGAGTCACACAGACTACATTGATCAACACAATAAAGGCAGTTTCTCAAGCCAGGTACTGGGATTTTTTTTGTTGGTTAGTCTGTAGTGCCCTAGGTAGTTGTTCAATATAAGCAGTCAGTCCTAAAATCATATATGAGTAACATACACAGCCATACAAAATGGTCTTAGCAGGTTGCATTTATGTATCTATGCATTTTTATGTACAATAATAATCCAAAATATGCTATGAATGTGAAAGGAAGTACAGGAGGAAAACAGGAGGAGTTGGAGGGAAAACTGGGAAAGAAGTGATGTAATTATATTTTAATTTAAAAAATAGTAGTGAACAATAAAAATAATAAAAATTAAAATGGAACATGTTTTTTATGAAAAAGGTAGCTTTAGCTACTTGTTTACTTCTCAAAATTGCTAACAAGAAGTCAGTTTTAATCTTTAATATAATTGGGTCATGCCATCCTAGGTTCTGTTCTTGGGGGAAAAACATTGTTCATAAGAGGAAAATACAAAATATAATATTTTTTCATGGGTTTTAGAATCCAAGGAAGGTCAAAGGTAGATTAAAATATTAAAGGGGTAAATTCCAGGTCTCCCATGAACACAGATAAGGGTAAACTGTACCACAGCATCATGTGGTCCTCACCTTTAAGCTCTTTTTGCATTTGGTGCATGATTCACTTTCACAAATGTGCTTGTAAGTTAGTCTATAGCTTTCCTTCTGCCATTGTGTTTGCTTCTGACAACACACAATAGTGCTCAGCTTGTTAATGCTCTCCTATGGAAGATATCAGGACTAGAGTCACTCTGATCTCCATAGCACGCATGTCACAGTCTTAAAATGTAACTCAGTTCCTTCAACAATTGAAACTCGGAGATTCTCAGTTTAGTTTATTTCAATTAGATGTAAGGGGAATGGATATGAAACATTTTTACTGACATGTGAATGATAGAAATGGTACGTAAATTTTGTGTGCAGTCATCTCTCTGTATCTATAGTTTGGGTCTAGAACCTGCATGGGCACCAGAATTTTTTGGAGTCACAAATACCTTACCTAAAATGGCATAGTGCTTTCACATAACCACCCATCTAACTGAAAGCTTTAAACCAGCCCCAGATTGGCTACAATACCCAACAAAGGTATTATTGTTTAAGGAATTATCACACACAAAAATTCTCTGTACCTGTTGAACACAGATGATTTTTTTTAAGATTCAATCTATGGATTTATTTAATCTGTGCATGTGGAATCCTTGAGTACAGCTGATCAACTATAGTTTCGCCCATAATGTATGTTTAAGTACAGTAGTAGAGGTGTGGAGTTCATTAAAATTACTAATTATACATTACTTTCTTTCAGAGGCAATTTCTAAGTGGTAGGCAGTGCTCCAGGAATGTTTTCATTGTTCTGTCTTTACATTTCTTTAATAACTGAAGGTGAATATATCACTTAAAATGCATTGCTTCAGAAAAATCTCCCCAAGTGTAACTTTTTGTGATTCTCATTGACAGTGAAACAGCATCAAACTTCTTTACATGTAACATCTCATTTTTTCTTTCAATTTATCCCTGCGTTTTTCATAAAAATGGGATTCCCAACAAAATTCTCAACTTTACCTTAATTAATGAAGATGCAGCTATAACCTTGAATATAGAAATTGTTCTGAGAGAGGTCTTCAGCCACAGTTTCCATACAATTCTTTCCCAACAGAAGAAAGGAATGGCAGTGTGTCTCATAGAGAATGGTATTGTGTGGCAATTTTTTAAATGTTTAGAACTTATTCTAGCTATCGTGATGCCCTTTTGCTTCCTGAGATATCATGTGATCATTCATCTGCTGTGGAGATTGAAACATCGCCATTTGGACTTAGTGGTTCCACATTACACTTCTAAGAAGTGCAACAACATGTGATCTTCATTTGATACTAAAAAGCTGAATGTGATGATGACCCACATGATGATAAATTTGCTGTTAATGGTTATGAGGCTCACAAATGTTGCTCATTAACCTGTCCCTGAGGGTCATGGAAACTAGTTACCTTTCTCAGAGATGAAAGGAGTTACCTGTAGTACTTTCTAAATCTGGCCAGACCACCATTCCTGTGACACTTAACAGTTTCTTCAGTGTAGATTTCTGTAGTGTTTTGAATAGGAAATATTACCTAGTGGCCCATGCTTGGTCTCCAGTTGGTGGCATCATTTGAAGAGGTTATGGAACCTTATTTTCTAGAGGAAATAAGCTAGTTGGTGTGGTAATGAAAAAGCTATGTCCTACTTACTGACGTTTCTCTCTTTTTCCAGGATGGATGAACTGTGATTGAGAAGCGTTCTACTCCTGAGGCCATGCCATGCTTTCTCTATTGTTATGGACCCAAGTCATCTGGAATTGCAAACCAAAATACCATTTCTTCTACAAATAGATTTTTGTCTTATTATTTTATCACATCAACAAAAAAAAGGAACTTATACAGTTGCTGATAACAGATTGATGATGTTGTTGCAATGAATAACCTGACATTGCTCTTCTTTAAAAATTGGTGAAGTCTTTGAAAGTTTTGCTTACAACAAGTGGATGTTATAAGTAAGATCTGGAAGATAGTAATACTGAGAGTAACAGGAACAGTGTGGACCTCGCTTCTGAGGTTTCAGAGGGGAACAAGGCAACTGGGCCTGAGACCAACCATGTAATATGGCAAAGAATATCTACTCATTCTGCCTATGTTTAAGAAGTTTCCTGAGTCTCCATTTTAAAGTAATGCACTAATTTCTTTGTTGAAGAAAATTTCATGGCAATTTAACATTGAGTGTGTGGATTGGTTATTACTGATTACTCTTCTGCAGATCTATAATAAAAAAGAGCAAACTGGTTAGAAAGAGCATTTGGTATCTGCAAAATGTGCATCTTGGAGAACAAAGCACACTAAGAGGCTTCAGGATGCCACAAGACACATACTGAAAGAGAGTCTATACCTATTAGGAAGATCAGTGTGATTAAGCGAAAGCTTCCTGTTCTGCACTGAAAAGATAAGATAGGCAGCCTCAGGTAAAGACCCCATCCAGTTGCTCTTCCAACTTGTGAATGAGAAGGCTTAACATGATTCTTGCTCATACACAGCAACACAACCCATTTCAGATGTGATCCAAGGGGTAGAAAGTCTTTCAAAAGCAGGCAGCCAAGCTAGCCAGGGTCTGTGACATGCTGCATGTGACCAGGGCTAGGGACTCCATCCCCAGTCACAACTTGTGCCAAAAAAATAGAAAGGACCATAAGAGACTGTAGTGGATGTGAACATGTTTTTGTTATGATCCCAAGTGTGGGAAGGGGAAGAGCCTTGTGAGAGAACAGGTGATGCTTATCCACTTAGAATTCAAACCACTTCATGGAGGTCTTGGTTTTTGCCAGATGAAACACATACTAGTACAGACTCTGAGAGGATATATATATATA
>OU015743.1:69756390-69773624 GCA_907169655.1 Acomys percivali | reverse complement strand
GCTCCCATTCCTCCTAAAACTTTGAAATATTTATAAAGTGACTTTGTCTTCTTATCGTTCATGACTTCTGCATGTGCCACTGTTCTGCTTTACCCTTGGTGGAAGCCTTGTATTATGAAACAGTTGTATTTTATTTAGTGTGAAAATATATAACTGCAACAAAGTATGACTATTACATGGACATTAAAGAAATGATTGACTTCTGGCATAGAAAGATTTTAAAGTAACTAAAAACTTTTGGAAGAATTAATAATTCTAGAAAATGCTAACTTCCACTACAGGAATTATGTAATTCAATCAAAATTAGAGGCCAGTGGGGCTGTCATGGTAGATTTTTGTTTTTATTGTGAGGTTTGTAGAACTGAAGGAGTTTATGGTTTTAAATAAGAAAAACCTCATGACAAAGGTGAAGTCTCATCCATTGGCTAGATCTGAGTAGGGGTTCAATGTTTACTGCATGTATTGTCCTTGGATGGTGCCATAGTTTGAGCAGAACTCCTGGGCCCAGATCTGCCCATCATAATGTTCTACTTGTAGGTTTCTAGGACCCTCTGGTTCCTTCTATTTCCCCATTCTCCCATACTTCTCTCACCTAGAGTCCCAAAAGGATGTCTTCACATCTATCTCACTTTCTTGGTAGGTGAAGACTTTCATGGGACAGGTCCCTTGGGCTAGTGTCTAGTTATAAGTGAGTATATACCATCTGAGTCTTTCTGCTTCTGGGTTAACTAAATCATTATGATCATTTCTAGTTCAATCCGTTTGTCCACAAATTTCAGGAATTCCTTGCTTTTAATAGCTGAGTAGTATTCCATAGTGTAAACAGACAGGACATTCTCCACAGACGAGTGAACAGTGGGGACTGACTTTCACATGAACTCTTGTGCCCCATATTTGACCATGTCCCCTTGATGGGGAGGCCCAGTGGCACTCAGGGGCAAGATAGGAGACTACCAAGAAGAGACTTTATACCGTATGATCATATACAGGGGGAGGAAGTCCCCCTCAGTCACAGTCATAGGGGAAGGGAATAGGGTGAAAGTGGGATGGAAAGAGGAATGGGAGGATAGAAGAGATGGGATAACAAGAGATGTAATATGAATGAATTAATAAATAAATACAATTTTTACAAAAGGAAAAAAAAAGATGAAATCTCCTAGATGAAAAAAAAAAACTATCTTTAAGACCTGAAGTAGGGTTCTCCATTCTCGTGACTATTAATGTAATAGTAAGCTTGACTATGAAATCAGGTATGCTTCTGTACTACAAAGACTCTTTGAAAATTTACTCGTGATACGATCCTCTGTTTACTAGTTTCATGAGGAATTTGTAACAAAGTGTTATGTAAGTAACATGTAATTATCTTTAACCATATTCCCCACAAACATCAGAGGTCTCCTCTGTATGAAAACAACAATGAAGAAAATGTAATAGCCTTTGAGAATTGGTGAGGGGAAAGCATGCATCATTCCTTTTTGAAGATATCTTCTAGCCATTAGGTAGATGTCATGGCATACTGATAATCATGTTCCTGGAGATATTTGCTGCTGTTCTCTCAGATGTATTAAGAACAGGCAATTAAATCATTATTTTCAATAAATTGCCAAGGGAAAAATCTCTACAATGTGTATTGCAGTGAATTGTATCTTTATCAACAGAGGTAGAGTACCAAATTAATCCTAACATAGTATTTTCTTATTGATTTATTTGGATAGTGTCCTCAAAAGGAATTTTAAAAATCAGATTATAAAAGAAATATCTAAATTTAACTCCAGCATATCAAGGAGGAATGGAGTTACAAAAACAGTGAAGTACACTTGGCACAGTGCCCACGGGACTCCAGAACCAACTCAACACACTTGCCAGGGCCTACTGGAGTCCAGAACAAACTCAACACACTTGGCAGTGCACACTGGATTTCAGAAGCAACTAAACACACATGGCAGTGCCCACAGGACCCCAGAATCAACTCAGCATGCTTGTCAGGGCCCAAACAACACTTCTGGAGAGCATCACTAACCAGTGTGAATCCCAACTTGTCCCTTGGAACACAGAGGTATTAGTTCCCTGTTTCTTAATGGAGAGCATGCTTCCTCATCCCTTAGAGATCACTCAGATTTCTGGGACAATTGTCGCTTCTGTTTCTGTGAACTATGGCTTGAGAATTTATATGTTAACCAGTTTCCCCAGCCACATTAAGTGTTCTGGCCCTGGAGTCATAGCTTCAGAGCCACAGCTCTGTATCAGAGGAAATTTCTGCTAATGAGCACCTTAATGTTTCACTAGGCTGGTTTATTCCTTTTCTCTACTGTCTGGAAGAAATAAAATATACCAGAAATGTCATGAGTTTTCACTAAGCATTTATGCTCCACATTGTGGAGTTCACTGATTTTCTGGATATATCCATCGGCTTCCTCTGTCAGGGCACATCTATTTTCTAAGTCTTGAATTCATGCAATTTAGTGAGAATGTTCTAAAAATAAATGTATAAAAATTTAAATAACTCCTTAATTACCAAGGAATCTATTGACAAATAATCATTAACAAGTTATGATTGAAACTAGTTTGGAAGTCCATCAATCATCATCATGACCTCCAAAACAAGAACTGGCTGCTTTAGCCTGTGTCTGGTTACATCTCTAGTCATCTCATACTTATGGTGCTGTCATTGTAGCATATGCATGGTGAATCACATATAGATTCAGCCTTTAGATTTGAATCATGAAGCCAACTGATTCAAGGCAGGGGGTTGGGCAGGACATGACTGGCAGTCACTTAGACAACTGACAGTAACAAAGAAGAAGCTTTAACAAGCTGCCTAAAAGTAATCCAATCTATCTAAACAAAATGTGTTCCCAACTCAGATTTTCCTTGATATTTCCCAGATGCTTAAATAATTCCAATTCCATGCTCATACAATTGGAAAAACGTAAATGGAAGAAAGCGTAGACATAATCAACCAGAAATAAATTCCTGATCACATGAACCCATGGTAAGAATGCGTCACAAGGACTTAGAGTGGTCCATTAGCATAGAAAACCAGAAACTGGAGCTAAGATTTCCAGAAAACTTAGGGAGAGAAAGCCAGAAGTAAGGCCATGCTCTGATCAGATCTAGAACTCTGAGAATTTCTGTGAACAGAGTTTATAAAGTCGGTGATTGACAGATAAATAGCATTGAAAGCACACCCAAGCCCCATAGGGCAACATCTGGCCTCCTGTAGCTGAGACGTGTTCCCATAGGCTGCTTCTCTTCTGCACCCACTTTTCTCTAGATAAGAAGGAGTAGGAAGGCCAGAAGGATAAAACCAGAAATTTTGAGAACCATCTCCATTGAAGTAGTATATCAGAATATATTCTGGCTGTGAAGTCATGTTACCTTGCTCTCCAATGTTGCTCTTCGGGAGCTGTTATCATCTGGCCATCTGAATCACTTAATCCATTTTAAAACAGGATTATTACTACTACCCCCTTCTTCAGGTTTCTGTAAGGAATTGAATATATACGTATATTATGTATCTATTAATTCAGTTAGTCTCTCTCTCTCTCTCTCTCTCTCTCTCTCTCTCTCTCTCTCTCTCTCTCTCTCTCTCTCTCCCTCTCTCTTTCTCTCTCTCACACACACACACATACACACCCCACTGGGTTCACAGTAACCACTTACTGAAAGTTAACCTATTATTTGGAAAGCCCTGGACTTTTAGAAGTGTAGTTTTCAAAGCTATAGCTGAATTTTTGGCAGTATTTCCGTTCTTCCTTTTAACACTAAAGTAAGCATCTTTCCAAGTCCAGTTCCTGGGTATCTGCTGCTGCTATTCTTAGCCATCTGTGATTCTCAGTAGCACTAAGTTTGGCGTTTCCAAACCACGACTAGGTTCCGTCACAACTCCCAGTGATCTGTTGTCTGTTTATTTGCAGAAATGGTCATAATTTAGCCCTTTCTGTATAAATTGTCTACATTAGCTCTTAAAGCTCTGCAGTTGTCTACTGGGGCGCCAGCATTTGGATGGGTGTTATAACACTACATTTTCTCTTCATTACAAGTCCTAAAAATAGGGTGTAACTGACTAACGTTTTCAGCCTTCACAGCATGAGTGTGTTCATCAGGAAACGGTGTGGGAGTAGTTCCCATATTCACTGAAAGTGCAAAGTGCAAAACAAAAATAACTCAACAAGAGTTTAACAGCCTTTCTTTATGTACGTTATTTACAAAGGCCACAATCTGGAGTTCCATGCACAGCCCTGGTAGGCTCAGGAGAGCCTTCTGGAAAGGGGAAGTATGCCAATACAGAGTGTACAAGGGGGGAAATGGGTGAAGACAGACAAGGCTGGATTGGCTGCCTCTGCCCTCTTCATCAGGACTGTTTTCCTGCATGTTCAACTGTCAACAGGACTTTAAATTTAGCCAAGTAAGAATAATGCCTCAATAATATCATCCCTAAAACACATGAAAACAGCTCTTCTCTGTTTTCATCCTCTTCATCTTTTCTTGTGTCTTCTTTGAATTGTCTTTTTTCCTCTGCAAAGCAACAGACATTGTATTAGTGGATCTTAATGTTTTGGCTCTTTCTGTGGTTTTGTATTTCTTAGGACAAATATTATTTTTAAAAAACATAGAGATAATTCAGAATTATCCTTCTTACTCTTCTGTAGAAATTCTAAATATAGGTAGGAGAAAACATTTATCTTCACTAACGTGACTTCCATAGCAAATAGCACTTGTTCGATTCATCTCATCTCTGTGCTCTAAAAAAATATATTCTCAATGTACCCAGAATTCTCAAATGAACATAATTAAATAATTTGCTGCTCTTTTGTTTTGCTTATTTTTCTACACTGCTCTTAGTCTTTCCTTATATAACTTAGAAGAAATTAGAAGAAAATTCTTGTACATAACATATCATTGGGGATGGAGTCTTTATTTTCATGCCAATAAAATATTGCAATAAACACATTTCTCAGGCAAGTGATTTAGAGCTGTTCGGCTCTGTCACAGCCTGCAGTGGAGTTGGAGTTAATACGGTCATGCAAAAAAAAAAAAGCAGAGACTTCCTGTTTTCATTCTGCGCTACCTTCTCATTAAAGGTACCCTTTGAATTTTACAATATGGACAACTTTTGCTTTGTACTTAAAAATCAGAAAGGGGAGAAGCAAAAGGGGGAAGAGTGAGAAACACTACGTTTCTTTCTGTGAGAGGCCAGGCACATGATGGATTAGAGAAGATGTAGAGTGTTTGCCGTTACATGAGACTATCAGAGACTCTGCTTGGTCTGGTGTTTGTAATTTGTCCACGTCCTACTTTATATAACTCAATCCATTGTGAGCCAAATGTGAAATAAGTGAATACAGTATTCCATATTTCACTTTGTCAGCAAAGTTTTTAAAAGTGTAGAACAAACACAGGAGCCATTATGGTTCTTGAATAGAAAGCGGAACATTTTTCAAATCCCGGGGAGTGGTAAGAAACACAAGGTTACAGAGATTAAAAACAGAACAACAATGAACAGATGTGTTTGTTGTTGCTGATGGAGGGGCCTATCCATTTACTTCAATTAACAACAGGCGTGAGCACATCAATACTCAAGCTTGTCTGATGCCTTGATTTTTTTTTTCCAATTTGACAGGTAATAGTGGGGCTGGGAAAATGTCACAACAATTTAGTGCTGCCTCACTGACCTTAACCAGTTCAGTGACAGTGTAAATATGTTTTACAGAGATTCCTTATGATTCATAATAATGCTGGGTCTATCTGCTCTCATGACTTGTTTACAACACGGTGGCAATTAACGGTTTTAACATCAATTCCTCTCATAGGTTGTTCATTTGGGTGCTAAATGAAATTAAGTTCAAATATTTATGAGTGGTGTAAAAATGTGGAAACTTTCTTTAGGAACATGTCATCTCACATTGAGTCATAAATGAAACCAACTATGTTTGACAAAGAAAGACCATTTCACCATGCACCCGGGTTGCTAACCGTTCCTGTGCTCTAAGACATCTTTTCTTAATTTGAGCAGATTATGTCACAGAAATTGAAGTATATGTAAAAAAGAAAGGCTCATGATTTCACAAATTTTATCATATGAGGGTAAATTATACCTTCAGCAAAACTGACAGTGGTAATCAAGTACAACTGCGTCTGCAAGTCACATGGATGCCAGCTGGCTCAATAAATAAATGCTTTCCTTTTAATAGGAAAACATGAATAAGAATCACACAGAAGAAGAGAAAGGCACTGCTATCTTTTAAGTGAAAAATAAGATCCTATTTGTCCAATTCTGAGAGGTAGTTCAGGAACCTGCCTAGGAGGCAACATGGAAGTATCACAGAACTCAGACAAAGCTGAGTCCATGCGCAGATTTCTCCCTTCATCAAAGGAGTATCCAGCCACCTGTTCAACTCCGCAGCTTCCGGCAACACCTTCTAACAGACAAGGAGCTCAGCTGAGGTTTTCTAGGGAGCAGCATGCTTCTAGGCTCCTAGCAGCCAGCTGACAGAATGTAAGACGAGATGCATAAACTATGAGGTCGGTAGGGAAGTTTTCCTTAGGTCACCCCAAAGCTAATCTCATCATTGTGTACACCCCACTTTACTCCATGTGCACTCAACTCTGTGAGGTTTTGCTGCTGACTCCAGTGCCATCGAAATGTGCCATGTGTTCTCACATCCCTCCTGCCACTCTACCGATACACAATGATTCTTTTTGTTTCTGTAGTCACAGGCAAGAACTATGACCATTTTTGTGCTGTTTTTTTTTCTTTGAATCATTTGATTTGGAAAAACAGCATGACTCTAGCCCTAAGTAAATACTCACTACGTGTTTGAATTGCAATGCCTTTGGATGCTGTATCTAAATCCTTTGGGCAATTCTGTCATGGAAGACCTAAAACTTAGTTATGGGTAGACAAGACAAAATAGAATAAACAACTGTTACACACTATGTTGTGTCCTGCCCCCATGGCAGGAAAAATATAATACTTATAGTGTGGAATTCTTAGGCCCATGGGATGCATCCTTCTTTGGAAATAGTGTCTTTATAAAAAGAATCAAGTGAAAAAAAAAAAGGTCATTAGTGCAGACTTCATCTAATGTGAGCAATATTCTTTAAGTAGGACAATCCGAACAGACATGTAGAGGGAGGGCACAATTATCGAGCAACCTGTGGTCTCTATGTCAAGGAAGAAAGCCTGGAGTAGGATCCTCCCTCCCTGTTCCCTCCTCAGAAGCTAGCAGCTCTAGAGCAGCTGTATCACAGGTTTCAAGTTTCTGGAACTGTGAGAAAAGATATTTCCTTGGTCTAAGACACCGTGTTTGTGATATTTTGTAGTCATGATCCTAAAAAAAAGTGAACAAGCATCTGATTTCATTGGCCTATTAATAAGAACAGCCTAAGAAAATAATGTGCAATGGTACGATGACATTTGTTACATTAGGTAGATGATGTAAGGACTCAAATGCAACCTCTACATAATGTGATAAAAATGGGGAGCCTGCCTTCTTCCCTCCTATAGGAAAATATTATCTCTGCACCATGACTACTCTACACTTGCTCAGTGTTCAAACGCTCTGTGTGATATGACAATGGATCTCAAGTAGAATGGAAAATTATATTTGCAATAATCAATCAGCCAGCTTTGCAAACCGGATTATTAAAAATGTCTTTATTTCGTTACCTGGGTGAAAATATAAATGGAAAATAACAATTCTCAGTGTAGTGGATGTATTGATAATGTGATAGCTGGAGGAACTGTATTCAGTCCTAACTGGAATACATTTTAAGATTTATTAATAACCACAATAATAGAGGTTTATTACACTAACCATGATTTACTTAGGCTTATCAACACAGTGACTATAGGTTAAGCTAAATAACTGTTTCCTGAAATGAAAATAGAGACAGAGGAACAAAGAGAGCCACATTTGCAGTGATAATACATCAGATGGCAAGGTGATGCAAAGCACATAAAATGCAAAAGTAGAACTTACTCATTTCCAATGACTGGGGTACTTTTTCTCAAAAGGAAAGATCTTTGATTGGTTTTGCAGCTTTGTTTTAAAGATTTGTATTTACTTTGAGCATCAGAGAGCTTAATACTTGTTTTCATTCAGAGAAAAGTGTAGCTCCTTTACTATGGGGAAAAAAGCATAATAGTAAGTAATTATTAAGAGCTGAATGGGGGAAATATACAAGGCTTGGCTTTAAAATAACACATATAAACCAGAAGGATAAAATAACACATATAAACATATTAAACCAAAGGAATCACAAGTACCCAGGTTCTATCCTTGGTCTGTATTCCTAAGCAAGGAACCAATGTGCCAATATATACCTTTCAACAATTTCTTACAGTTGTTTTGTTAGAGCCACATAAATCATCATTTAACAGACAAAATAGAGAAATAAAGATTGCTAAAAGAAGCTTTTGTGGACAGATGTGAAAATATTTAACATGTTAATTTGATTAAAAACATACATAAAGTAATAAACTCTCTATGGTCTAGCTTTTTGCCTCCTAATATACAATTTCCTGAAGTCAACAAATGATTATGAATGACAGAGTGACTTAGGTCTTTGTTCATCCATATATTGTGTTTTCATGTGCAAGAAAGCACACTACCTAAGCTCTTAGTTGATTCTAAAATGGAAGCACATGCTTACATTTTTATATTGATTATACTTTATTTCCATAGAAATACATCCTTAAACTACTTAAATATATTTAAAAAATCAACCTAAGAGTATTTTGAAAGCACAAATAGCGCCTATATCTTCACTGTAAGTAAGGGATAAGAGAATGCTCAGAAATAATTTGGGCAGAATATACCAAACCTATCTTAAAAATTTCCTGTAAGATATCTCCAAAGCTGTCACAAGTGACTTCCATTGATCCACATTCCATGTTCGTAGAAAGAAAAGATATGTTGGCCTATTATGAATAGAGGTTAAACTAATGGCAGCCAATAGAAAATGGGTTGGAGGAAATTTCAAGGGGATTCCATTAAAATCAGTTTTTATACTCTTCTTTTCTTGCACTCATCTCTGAAAGGTATACAGCCTTTCAGCAGCCTGAAGTCTTACTCATCTGCATGGGTGAGTGAGCACCTATCATATGACCACTTGGGCAGTAGTAACTGCCTTCAGTTGGGAGTTCTATACTGGCAAGTGTTCTTTCTTCAGGTCTTTCCTTAGATACTTTGGTTTCACCCTGTAGATTTTCCAAGCCTTGGTTTCTCCCTCTAACTCTGTCACTCCCTGATGACTTGGTCTCTACTCCCATGAGCAAAATCAAAAACTTTGAAGACTAAGACTGAAGTGCTTAACTCAGTGCTTCCAAGTGAAGCATATATCTGTTGCCTTTCCCTCTGTGCTAAAGGTTCTGAAGGTCTATTTACCCCAGGAACAATGATCGGTCCAATGACTTGGTGAATTCAAGAAAACCCACTCTGCTCATACTTAACAGTGAAACCACACAGACTAAAATCAGGAAAAGTAAGGTAGCGCACAGTTCAGGGATATAGGAATAAGGTTTCACTTATGTCTCCAAGGAAGGCATGAAGGATACTT
Source organism: Acomys percivali (assembly GCA_907169655.1). Classification (NCBI taxonomy): domain Eukaryota; kingdom Metazoa; phylum Chordata; class Mammalia; order Rodentia; family Muridae; genus Acomys; species Acomys percivali. Next base: position 69,764,060 of record OU015743.1, on the reverse strand, counting down.
ATATATCTTCCTGCTACTACATAGGACAGTACATGTAAACATTAATAGTTCTTACCCAACACTTGAGATCCAGTGTTATTATCAAGGAAACACATACAGGCCTGCAGAGCCATGGCACTCACATCAACTACTCAGATGCCAGCACTACCCTCTCAGCTCAAAGTCATGTTAGCAATAAATCACACCGCCAAGAAACTTACTTCTTCAAATTGGTACAACATGGTCCAAGCATGGAACATACAGTACCATGAACAGGGTTGTAGTATTTTCATGACAGAGTGTTTCCCTAGAATGTGACAGGCCCTGCGTCTGATCCAAATACTCTTATTGGAAAAGGCATTTGAAGATCTCACATGCTATCCTCTAAGAGCTGAGTCAGTCTTGCAATTCTTTGGAATCTGTAGGGTTTGAGCTAGAGCCTAAGAAGTTGACCTTTCCTGCCTATATTCCTCTACTTTTTAAACTCTCACACTTTTCCTTTTTCTGTCCAAATGTAATATTTCTTCATGTTTCTAATCACTTATTCCTATTCCTGCATTTTAGGCTATCTGTATTTCTATATTAAATTATAGTAAGGCTTCCATTTCAATCAAGAGTATATATGTTCAAAACTATCTTTTAAAAATTAATTAGAGACTCCTAGGTCCACCAAAATGAAGCATATCTTCAGTTCATCTAATTTAGATGCCTTAGGGAAACTTGAGCAAACAAACACAAAGAATTTCTAAACTTTCTATGTAAGTTGGAAAAAGAGTAGTGGCTGCCTAGGGACCTGCAGATAGGGGAAACCCTATTTCAGTAAACACTATTCCTACCTCTGTGTTGTCTTATTTTCCTCTGTAAATATCTGGGCCATATATATTAACAGTCAAAAGAGGCTCAAGATAAGCCAGTGTCCTGTACCCATAGGCCTCACTAATAGGTAGCCTATATAACAGAATTCTTGATTTTAGCAACAGCCATCCTACTTTGTACAAAATACACACACACACACACACACACACACACACACACACACAGTAGTAGCTCCTTATCTCTTTCTACCCCATCACTAACCAACCCATATGCAACATTGTCATGGTTTCAGAAAAATAGAACTATATTTGGAGGAAAACACTCCAGCCTACCTTCAGGACCGAAGGAAGCAGCTGGCGGGCTCCACCTGAACAGTGAGGTAAATCTTCTGTCTCTGCAGAATATGAAGACATCATTCCTTCCTCAAAATAGTATGAATGTGCACAAAAAGACAACTGATATCTAGTGCCTGCCTGGCAGTCAGGTTTGCTTCCAAACCACAGCAAGTGTCCGGAGAGAGGCAGAAGATCATTTCCCCGCCTCAGCATTGCAGAGGGTCCCATGGATGAAGATTGCAGGCTGCCTTACTACAGACCACACAGATGCCATGAGGCCTTGTGTACTAGGGTCAGCTGACCCAGAGCCTGTTCAGGTGCTACGGATTCTGAGTGCAACTCTGTGGCTCTTCTGGGACTTACTCTGACAGTATAAGTAAAATAAAATGTATTTTCTTCTATTGGTGAAAAAAATGAGTAGGGAGGCAGCAACAGGAAGATGCAGTCATCACAGGATGCTGTTCCATGTCTGAAAATAAAACTACCAATTACTCAAAAAAATGGGAAAATAAATTTTAAAACATATAAACAATCTTGATCAAAGAAGAAAATCTCAGTAGTTATTAAAAGGAAATTAAATAAATTGAAAATGGAAATATGCTAAACTTTGTCATATACACCCAACAGCATAATGAGAGACAGCTTCCAAGTGCTAAGTTATATAGACGAGCACAGACCTCAAAACATAAATTCTGGTTCCTGAATCAACACCATAGAGTAAGTATAGCAAACTAAGCTCTGGATGAGCAGTTAGGAGGTAATGTGAGTAAAAAAAAAATCAATGGCATTTAAAAAATTGAAGAATAGTAATGAAAAAAAAGCTGTTTCTTCAGAAAGTCCAATAAAATTGGCAAGTCCTTAGCAAGGCTGATGAGACACAAAGAAAGAAGGCTGGAAGTCTCAGTGTGAAGACTGAACAGAGAACACACTACAGACTCTTCAACTATTGAAGAAACAGCCACTGAATGTGATGAAATGCTTCATAGTAATAAATGCAACAACTTAGAACCAATGGACCAAGTCCTTAAAAAGAGTAGTGCATAAAATCTCAGCCAAGATGAAATAGGCAACCTGAATAGCCTTGTATTTAAAAAAAATCAAATGTATAATTTAAAATAAAGCTCTTAGAAATCTTCAGCAGTAAATGATTTCCCTACAGAATTCTTCCAGACATTTTGAAAATTAACATCAGTTTTACAAACGCCCTTTCCAAATGAATAGAAAGACTATTGCTGGTCCATTTTATGGAAACAATAGTATAATCAGACAAAAAGAAAACAAAGGTTATAAAGTATAAATAGCTGCCACCAATTTAAACACAAACTCCACACCACAGTATCAGCAAGCCCAGTTTAGGAATGTAGTCAAATGGTCATTCATTGTGACCAATGAGACTTACTCCAGCTCTGCAGACTAACTCAGTATTGAAACATGCACCAATTCAATTTGCATATCAGCCAATCAGGAAACACAGAATTCTGGGTATACCAATTGGCATAGAAAAAAATGTGAGACCCTGTCACCTCTTTGTGACTTAAAAGTAAAAAACTTCTACAAATCAGAGGTTTTCTTTTTCAGTGTTTAAAACACATAGTTAACATCTAAAAATTCTCCTCTAAAACTTGGAATATACTCAGTATAGAATAAAAATTAAAGAGAGTACTGTACATAAATGATATGGAATGTACATAGACTAGAAGTATTGGGGGAAAGTCTTCCTATTATCAATGACTGGACCATTTCTCACTAAATCTACAAACAACAGCAGCCAAAAAACTGAGATGAGCAAGGCCAGAGGACACAAAGTCAGTAAGTGAACAACTGTCAATATTAATTCTTTTTGTAATCATTCCTTGGGAAAGATATTAACTAATTCTTTCCCTAAAGTGTATGTGTGTGTGTGTGTGTGTGTGTGTGTGTGTGTATGTATGTGTTTGTGAGAGGGAGATTGTGTGTGTATGTGTGTGTGTGTTGTTTAGCTCAGTGTCTGGGTAAATCTTAATATTTTAGAAGATAAATATAATATTATTTATAAATTTATACAGAAATTCATTAATAATAGAACTAATGACCTTGCAAAAAATGAATTAAGGCTGACTACATAGCAGTGAAGACAGTGTGACATTTGCACAAGAATGGACGCCATGGCCAGTGGGACTGGGTAGAGTCTAGAAAGGTTCCCACACAAATGTGAAACACTCAGGTGAGAAAGGAGGAGCCCTATAATAAATGATGCTAACCTGAGGCAACTGGACATCAAGTACAACAAAAGTTCTTGACTTCACAACACATATTTTATAAAAGTCAGCTCAGAGTGTCCCCAGAACTTAAGTGTAAAATATAAAACTATAAAAACGCTTTGTTTAAAATTAAACAGTTCATAATCTGAGGCTAAGCAAAAAGAAAATCCTTAAAACTCAGCAATAAACAATGTGATTGCTAAAAGAATAGTTCATAAATCATATTCCTTTTAAGCATAAGGGGATGTAAAATACCAGCTAAAAACAGGGACAAAGTGTTCATCGGGCAAGTGTGTCATGAAGGACTAGCACAGAGTCTAAATAACTCTCTAATGTGAATATTCAAGTAAAACTATGAAGTCAGCAAATATAAACCCATGTACAATATGGTGATTATTTCAAACAAATATGCTACACACCTGGGCCTATAAGAAATGTAAGCTAAGACCATAATATAATCTATGACTATTTAAATGGTAAACAAATTGTAAAAACACACACACACAAAAAAAATGCTGGCAAGGATGAAGAAAACTTGATTAGATTAAGAATGACAGAAAATAAACAAAAACTGCAGATATTTGATCTTGTAAATCTAATTCAGAAACTACCTTATAACATAACAATTTATTCCTGCTTATCTATTCCTTTAATGTTTACATATAAAAATAATGGACATGAATGCTTATAGATACGTAGGTCCAAACTATAAAAACTCTCAGTCTTTCTAAGTATGCATGTTTACCTAAACTGATAGACTACATAGTCACCAAAGAATTCTTTATATAGCTACTGCCTGATATAATTTGTAAGCAATTACCCCATGTCACAAACCAAAACATACTCCTGGAGTAATTCCTCCTCACCTACAAATAACCAGTGATTACAAAACCAGGAATCTGTTCACATTACACTATGTTGTTAGTAACCAATGGCTCCTTTGTTTGAAATTAACTTTCTAATTCGTAGTTTGGTATCTGAAGGTCATTGCAGTTTATCTCCCAGCATTCGCCAACTGTCTAACTTCTAGAAAGTCTGCCCTTGAGTCACGTGAAGTACATGTTTCCCACCTACACATTTTGGTAAATAGTTTTAGATTATGTTCTCATTTGCTTCCTCATTAAACAGCTCCCATTTATTCTGTAATGTTGCTCCGACATTATCTTTCTACAGATCTTTATACTCTGTGACTTCATTTTCATATCTTCTCTGTTGTTGATGGCCATTTTTGAGTGAGAGTAAGACAAGTACACACAGTATCACTTTCTTCAGAGATAAGATGATCAAGAATTAGTGCTGTGATTTAACTTTTATGTATGTACAGGACCTGCACAGACGTAAACCAGATGGTGTCACAGCACGGAAAAGGAAGTGGACTGAACCCTAACTCAAAAATAATCTCTATTGATAACACCTTGCAAGTGAAAAAATTCATTTCTTCAATGGCGTCTCACTGGGTATATAAACTACACTAAAGGGCAAGCCCCATGCCTAGCAGTAGATGGCCAAAGTAAAACACACTCGATAGTATTTTGGAGGGTTTTGTTTTGGTTTTTCTTTGTTGTTGTTGTTGTTGTTGTTGTTGTTGTTGCTTTGTCTCGTGATGCTTTGTCTGGGGTTTAAAAAAAATTGTTTTACTAGATATTAGAAAGTGTGGGGGACTATAGGAAGAAATGGGAGGTAGATATGATCATTTTGCTGCATACGTGAATGAAATTCTCAGAATAGAGAAAAAAAATAAAAAATAATTATTTTAACCTTGCAGATGTTTACTTATATATCATAGTTTCTGAGTTTTGGGTGTTTTCTGCGTGTGCTGATGTGTGTGTCTCAGTATCTGTATGTGTTTCTTATGATTTCCTTTCACTCTTTTTTCTGTTGTTTTTTTCCCTATTCCTGTTGGCTTTTATGCTGTTGTTTTTTGTTGTTGTTGTTGTTGTTTTTACTAGTCTGTTTGTATTATAATGGATAGAGAAATAAAGGAGGTGAATTTGCTTGGATGGGGAAGTGGGGAGAATCTTGGAGAAGCTGCGGTAGGCTGTGATCAGAATATATTGTATGAAAAAAATAATTTTTTTGTTGTTGGTTTTGTTTCTGTTTTGAAACAGGGCTTCTCTCTGTAGCCCTGCTTGTTCTGGAACTTTTCTGTCTCTAACCAGGATGGCACTGAACTCAAAGTTCTGCATTCCTCTGCCACCAGAGCACTGAGGTGAAAGCTGTGCACTACCACCGACCAGCTGAAATTTATTTTTAATAAAATAAATAAATAATACACTACTGTAGATTTATCCCCACACCCTACTGCCAAAACTGATCTCTTCCGCTGGGCTCTGCCCATAGCCTTACTCTGAGCTTCCATAGTATAAAACTTTTCTCAGTGCTTTCATAGCACTGTCTCAATTGGCTTGAGACTATCATGGCTTTCTCTCCAGAATTACCCTATACTAGCTTTGGCTTAGGAAAACCTTCCTTCCCTCACACCAGAGCTGATTTTCACACTGTTATGTGTCCAGGAAAGCTCCTGGCTGGCTGGTAGCTGTGTCTTGTGTACTCTAGTAGACCCACAGAAACGCTCTCCTTAAAGTAACAAAAATGGAGGGACCAACCCATTTGTTCTCTAGAAATAATTTTATCTCCATTAGTCTAATTATACACAATGACAGTAAAAGATAGGTAATCCAATAGAGCAACAGGTATTCATTGAACACTGAGTTCTGTCATCTTCAGGTCTACCCAGCATCATTCAGATGTAAGCACCCAAATATATGCAGAGGTTTACAGTTTTATATATTTCTAATTTTGTCTGTTTAAAAGGCTACATATTTCATATGATGCTTTTATGAATGATAACTAAATATAGAAAATTTTTAAACGTTTCACTGAAATTAGCTATACTGAACAAATCTATGGCAAATTTTTACCTTTTCTTCTCTGTGCTTAAATGTATTCTTTCTATTTTCTGTTGGTAACATTTATGTAAATTTAAAAGTAAATATGTGTTTTCTCAAAATGTATTTTCCCTTTGAAGTATTTTTCTCCTATAATTACTTACAAAACTAATGTTTTATCTTCCCTACTAAAATACATCAGTAAAAAATGCCAATTAACACAAATTACCAGTGATCTCTCTTGCTAATAATTTTGATGCAGATGTTAAAATGTATATCTAAAAAGAAATATTGATAATTAGTGAAAAATATACAGTCATAAAAATGTACTTGTGATAAAGAGAATGTATAAACAATAAAATAATTTCACATTCATTACAAGGAAATTTAGCATATACTTTATTAAAGCATGAAATTAAATATAAATCTTTAAAATTATTGTTTTTAAGAATATTGCTTACCAAGAATAAAATCTTTCTATTTTTCTAGACTGCATTAGCCAAGTTATTTGGAGGCATTAAAACCAATAAATATTTTAATTCTATTCTATATAACTATAATAATAACAGCACAAATCAAGTATAAGTGAAAAATAACGAGAAAATAAAAGCAAGACTTAAAATGAACTTGTTTTTAGTCTCTCAAGGTCATTAATGCCACAATAGAATGGAAATAAGCTAAGAATACTGGGCAATAAAAATCCCACTTGATTTCACAGGGCTTAACCCCAGCAAATTACATCAGATTCATTCACTTAAGAGAATTCTTAATACTAAGTAATAGTTTTAAGAACATAAAAGGCAAAAAATTAGCATTTACTCATGCATTTAATTTCCCATTCATGAGCGTAGTTTCTATTATTTTCAAGCTATGTAAAGGGGAAAAGACAGAGAAGAAAAGTAATACAAGTGAAAATGGAGATATATTTTCCTCTAGCAAAAGATTAATAGCTCAGGAAATAATCTGGAAATTAGGACAGGCAGAGACAGATGCCCATTTCTGCAGCACCCTGAGCTCACCGTGGCCTGAGCAATCCACGCTTGCTAATGGAATATGGTGGCAATTGATCCTTGCTTTTTCTCGTTGGCTTCGTCTACAACACAGAAGAGCAGTTCTCAACCTTCCTAATTCTGCAAGTCTTTACTTAATAAAGTTACTCATTTTGTGCTGACCCTCAACCTTAAAACTATAATTTTATAACTTATTTTGCTACTGTTATTAATTGTAATGTAAATTTCTGATGGTCTCAACCCACAGGTTCAGAACCAATGCTCTAGACCACTGGTTTGTTCCTTATTAAGGCTACAGATGAGAGTTGTTGAATAGTAAGCACATTTCTGGGTATTTTACTTCACCAGTCACCATAACAACATTCTCTCTCTCTCTCTCTCTCTCTCTCTCTCTCTCTCTCT
>OU015743.1:69741381-69756380 GCA_907169655.1 Acomys percivali | reverse complement strand
GTGTGTGTGTGTGTGTGTGTGTGTGTGTGTGTGTGTGTTGGAGGTAGAGTGGATAGCCAACTGCTAAAATTCTAAAAGCTCTGAAATTATTTAACCTAAATTGTTATCATTACTAAAGTGACATTTTGAAAACACCTTCATCTCTATTGCTGTCTGACTTTGATTATGGCTCTTTTGGACAATTGTTTTGCATTTTGTCAAAATAGGTGAAATGACAGTGTGAGCGAAAATCTGTGATCCCGTGTCTGTTTCTCCACTTAATCTCCAACTCTAGTTGCACGTTATTTAATTGCTAAAAGAGAAGAGTACACATGATATTTTGGGACAAAGAAACTCCAGACATCAATAAACAAACAAGGCTTAAAAAATTGAAAAGACAGGGGAATTGTTTCCACTGACAGTATTAAAAAACACAACACCATTCTCTGGTTTTAAGTAGGATAGTTTTTAATACAAAGGCATGGACTAGTCACTTATGTTTATCTCACAATTAAATGTTTTCTGGACAGAATTCAAATACCTAAAGACACAGACACTGCATGCACTAGATGTCAAAACCCATAAAGTAACTGACATTGGTCAGAGAGGGAGTTGGTAACACAGGCATTCACTCTCCAAGTTTCGTGCCAAAAAGCCAGTTCAAACATTTATTAACTTTAATTTTTCAGACCAGTGAACATATAAAAAGACCTCTCAGTAATTTTTTTCAAACTGACAAGCAAAACATAATGGGTAAGTAAGATTAATCCAGATAACAAATAAGTCATAATATGATTTCCTTGTAAATGACATAAAAAAAAACCAAAGAAATACCTAAAATATATTAGGTACAGTAATACAACAAACACACACACACACACACACACAAACACACACACTACATAGAACCACAAAGTAATCATAGAATTGGCATCATAATTTCTTATAAATTTGATTTGGATGTTATCATATAATAAAGTTTTAAAGCAGAACAAAATAAGTATTTTCAAGAAAGCAAAGTTTAGCAAAATGAATACAGTAGTGACTGAACAAATAAATATACTCATACTCATGAAAAATAATAAAACCTATCAAGAAAAGTCATTTAAAATACCCCATGCTAAAAAAAGTAAACAGTTTTTTCAAGATCTAGTGGCTTTGTAGAGAATTCTAATAATATTTTACAGAACCTAGAACCCCAGTTGGTTCCAGACTGAAGGAAAACTGGACGCTTTCTATTTATGTCTATATTTTTGGTTGTGAGTCTAGTTTTTACAGCTGAGCCATCTCTCTAGCCCTCAAGTTATTTTTAAAAGTAACTTTTAATAAATTAATTTGTTCTTGAGTGATGGCACCCAACTTCTATGCATTCTGATTGCTGTAGCCCTGACCTCTTCTCACATTCACATGTCCTTTGTTTTGTTTGAGAATCACTGATTTTAACCAGGGCCATCTGTAACTATGGGTTTGAAACGATCCACTGCTCAGACAGTGGTACACACTTTTGATCCCAGCATTCAGAAAGGTAGAAGCAGGTACATCTCTGCGCTTGTGGCCAGCCTGGTCTACAGAGTGACTTCCAAGATAGCCAGGGCTACAGAGAAACCCTATCTGAGAAACCAAAACAATAACAAAACAAATTACCCACTGGTGCCCGGAAGGCTCCTAAATGTGTACACAACTGAAGACAATGGCTGCCTCTCTCAAAGTTCATCAGTAGCTAATATTTCAGCAGGGACCCTTAAGACTCCATTGGCCCTTTCCCTTCCATTATTGATTATTGACAGAGTGTGTCTTACTTAAGCCTGTTGTAAGTAAATCTTCTTACCTGGGTTTGTAAGTAGCACCCTCTCAGTTGGTTCACACTGGACAATAACTCCAGACCCAGACCCAGTGCCCTCTTCTGGGTTCCATGGCATAAAGCACACATGCAGTGCACATATATACATCAAACAAACATTCATGCACATAAATAAAAGTAAATTTTTTAAAATTATGTGTAAAATGTCAACAGGAAGATTGAAAAATAACCGTGTGAGACTCATATTAAAATCTCAATGATAGTTTTATTAGGAAATAAATGTAAAACACACCACAAGGGAGAGGTGAAGTTTCATTAGATAAACAGCCAATCCTGGGCTTGACCAGAAAAAATATTAAATAAAATCAAGTAGAAGATAATGAAAAATTAATGGTGCTATGTCAGAAGGACAAAGAAGATGGTTTCTGGAAATCCTTTTGGCCAAATTTGAAGGAATGTGGGCAAAAGAATGATAATGACAGTGATAAATAGAATCTATTAAATATAGACCCATGTGTTCCCAGTGATATTCATAGGAAATATATTTTGATAGTTAGAGGGGGAATAAATAACTCCCACAATGAATAGCCACAAACAATAAATAGAGAAGATAAGAGAAAGAAGTATATTTTGCAAACTCTAATATAATGGCTTAGGGTATATTATAGACAAATGCTAAAATTATTAGGTGGAATTTTACTGAAAACAGAACAGTTCATAAGTCCTTTTATTTAGTAGTTTTATTGGCTGAAGTATTGACTGATATACCTATTATGGAAATCATAATGGAGGTTTAAAAAAAACCAAAAAGAGAATTATCATAATATCCAGCTATACCTTTCTGGAATTTCTATATCCTACCACAGAGATACTTAAACACATACATTTATAGCTTTTCTATTTAAAACAGGAAAAGAATGAAATCAATCTTGATGTCCATGAACATAGGAATGGCTAAAAATTAGATGGTATATATACACATCTGAGTATTATTTGACCATAAAGAAATGAAAAATTATAACAATAGCCAAAGAATGGTTGGGACTGGAAAATATTCTATGAAGTTAGGTAACCGGTTCAGAAAGCAAATACTACGGGTTCTTCCTCACATGTGGATCCTACCTTTTAAGTTTTGTATATGTGCATTTATGTGGGACAGATGTGTGTAGAAGCCAGATAACCAGAAGGTGCCCATGAGAGTGGGAAAAGAAGCTTAAAGGAGTGATAAGGAAGAAGATAATTAAGTCCATAGGACATGGAAATGGGAGGTGAATGGAGGTGGTAGAACAATACTAACAATACAAATGGGGAGGGGCCTCGGGGCCATGGGGAGGGGCCTCGGGGCCATGGGGAGGGGCCTCGGGGCCATGGGGAGGGGCCCCAGGGCCATGGAGGAGAGTCCAGCGGCTAACTAGAACCAGGTATGTGTGAAAATGACATAAGGAAACTTGTCCCTCTACATGTTAATTAAAAAATAACAAAAAGATCTTCACCAATTACAAAAAAAAAGTCACTCCCCAATAGCATGCCAATACCAAGTGCCTTTTATCATAAAATGAAGAATGCACATTTCTCAAACAGTTACATTACCTTGTCAATTACAGCACAAACTAGTGCTCGATTTTGCAACAGAAGTAGTGTGACATTGATAATGCAGGAGTTTTGGCTCAACACAGATAATGGCATAGAGGAAGGACCATGAAACGCCTGGCTTCCAAAGAGCCATTTTCTAAAGTTTGCACCCAGCTTATCTCCAGAGCCAACACAGGTTACAATGAGAAGATGTGATTGATCTATGGATTAGGAATTTCCATGAAATCGAAGCACCTTAGAAGTCAAGCTGCACTATTTCAGCTCTGTGGGAACAGTTAGTGCTTGATCGCCCCAGGAATGGACATTGCTGCCTAGATTGCCATCTGTACTCATTTGGAACCCATATTTCCCATTCTTCTCCATCATCTGTCCAGACATACAGCAAAGGAGATGTGATCTATGTCTTCCTGCATGAGATACCAGAGGAGGCCTTTGTTAAAGGGTGATATTTAGATGACTTCGTCATAATTTTGAAACGAGGGATCATATATTCAATGCCTTGGATGCAACCTGACACAAAGGGAGCTGAAAGAATTATTTCCTGCCTCTAAGAAAAGGCATATTTCTTCTTACCATATTGTACTCTATTACTAAAGGATGTGCCAACTCTTTCTTGGAGATTACTCAAGGAAAAACCTGAGGAAATAAAAATATCTCCCCACTTGAGAGGAATCAGATATATATTTTTTAAATATTTTATTAATTTATTCTTGTTACATCTCAATGATTATCCCATCCCTTGTATCCTCCCATTCTTCCCTCCCTCCCATTTTCACCTTATTCCCCTCCCCTGAAAGCCTTCACTTACAAGGAAACTGGGACAGAGGGGAAGACATCCTATTGGGACATAGATGAGGGAATCAGATATATTATAAGGATAATTTTCTTATTAATGTACTGATTAAATTAGCCTGCAACTCGGAATGGGACTGACTTCATCTCTCAGGTTCTTTTTCTTTGCTTGCTATAGAAATAGTTTTAAAAAATAAAACAGATGACCAAAAATAGAAAGGAGTGATTGTGCCTTTGCCAGAATGCTCTTAAGCACTATGCTGAGCTGGGGGACAATTACCACTAACTTCTTCTTTCCTTGTGCTTCCAAAGACTCAAAATCTTGCTGAAGCATTTGACCTCACTGCATGCACAACCTGCTTCCATATGGGTCCTTAGATACATATTAACATCTTGAGTAGGAGACATGTTCCACCTATGGCATAGGCCATTTCCCAGTGCAATAGCTAGCCTGGGTTGGGTACTCAAGCGCTGCCTGTAGAATGGACATCTATTTCCTTCATCCTTCTTCCCTTCCCTCATTTTGGTCCCTCTTATCTCTAATCTGGATCTGCTTATGTATTTTCTGTCCCATGGCATTAAAAGGGCATACAGCTTTATTTGAGTTTTAAAGATATTTCCATTTTCTGTGAGCTCATAAAATAGTTCACAAAATGTCTGCTTTATCTTTGTTCAGTATGCCACCTATCAGAATTTACCACTGTGCAAAGAAGATGTGGCTCATTAACAGTTGACTTTCTTTCTAAGAAGAACAATGCAGTATAGCTTGGCACCTGTGTCATATTTAGCAGACCACATGCTAAAGCTAGCAAACCATGCTCAATGTTTAAACACTGAAACTTGACTTTTAATTTTGAGGATATGATAATGTTCCATGATTTCCAAATATGCAGAGAGTACTTGATATGAACCCAACAGGTCAAATGAGTTGAAGGCTATAGAGGTATGAGTTTGACAATCAGGATTATTTGTCAGGATGTAAATATAATGTAAAATGCATTTTAGCGTGTTATGATTGTTATCAAAATACCATTGTTTAACTGATATTTATGCACTTATTTTGTATTTATTCTCACACACATATGCATGCACACACACACATGCACACATGCACAAACAATGTAGAAAGAATAAAAAGAAATTACCCCTACCCCCAAAAGCACGCAGGGTTGATTTTCTCTCCTTAAGAAAACTTGGGAAATGCTAAATTTAAGTCAATTTTTCTCTTGAAACTTTTTCAAGTTATTTTTATATGCCATTGATTTTTCCCTTTCTTTTAGAGCTAAGATATGAAGAACAGATAGATGCCTGGTAGGCTTTACAAAGGCCTTCTAAACCATTTGCTTTTTCTCAAACATTTATAGTTGCCTTAACAAAGAGAGACACTGGGAAGATTACAGTTCTTCTAGTGTGCCCCACTTTTCCTCTGCTGTCCTTAAAATGTCTGTCATTCTACAGGTCAAAGACTAGTGCACTAGGAGATGTATGATGTTCACAGAAGCCTGAAACACCAAACAAAAGTTCTATGTACATGAAGCCAATAGTTTTAATTGCTGAACTAGATATTTTAATGTCAATGTCTATAGAAGTTATATGTGTTGGATGTATTCTTGAAAGTCTTGTTCAAAGCATGTGGGAAATAAAAGCTCGAACCTTTCATATTTCTACACGTGGAGCAGCTTCTCTCAGTGTGAGGCCTCATCCTTAGTCTGCATTCATGCTCATTTAGCAAGAGAATGAACTTCTTTGATTTTTTTCCAGCAGAATATTTCTAGTAGGGATTCTAAAATTATTACTGCATTGTTCAGGAAACAGGATTGCTATAGAAACACATTATACAAAGGAAGAGCTCAATATTATGAAAATTATATATATATATATATACATATATATGTGTGTGATTGTAATATAGGAAATATATAATTGTAATATACAATATATAATATTATATATTACCAGAAGGTCAGTAAAGATGATGTGTCACTTTACTCTTTCCATGCGTTTAAAAGTTCTTTCTGTATGCATCTGGTTATCCTTCAAATAGATTTTATCTTTACACATATTTATTTAAAACTACACACCTCACATAATGTATATAGTAAACTATATTAATTTGGACAACATTAGATGGTGAGGTAATTATTATTACTTGGCCACTCAACTGTAAATTTCTGTCATAAGCCAAATCACACTGAAGTGCTCCTATTTTAAGTCAAGAAATTTCCAGTTGGCAATTATCATCATTGGGAGCTTCCTTGAATTTTCTAGAATAAAGGGCTCTGCTGTGTACTCTATAGGGGCTGAAAAGCATAGCATGATGGTTCTTCAGGAAGCCACCACCCTGTATAAAGCAAAATCTATAGAAACCCTATAAACAGTTGCTTGTGACTATGTCCTCATCATGGCTAAGATTTGAGCTCTGTTTTAGGGTTAATGCCCCCTGGAACTAGCCTCTCAGTTTGCGGGAATTTAATTTCAATAAGGCATCATGCCCATAGACCAAGAGTAAAAGGTTCCCACTTGCTAGTGCACATGGTAGAGGGGAGAGGGGAACATAGTCCAGCACATTGGCTTATTTGCTTGATAAGGGATCTATGTACAGAGAGCTTGGTGGCAAAAGAAAAGAAAACCAGGTGGGTTCACTAGTCAACCAACTCCATCCACTTATGAGCTTTAGAACTCAGGTGCATCAAAACTCTCACAAAGCTTTGCAAGACAGAACTTGACCCACATGTTCTGGGTAGATGAATGGTCTATCCACATACATGAGTCACTTTTATACTAATAAAATCATATATATATATATATATATATATATATATATATATATATATATGTATTCATAGACTAAGGTTTTATGGAAACACATGTGCTTTTATAAAATTATACATCAGCGTTTTTATATGAATGAGGATAAGTCCTCATACTCCTACAGGTTAAACTGGAATATAAAGTAAAACATTTCCCAGAGCTAACACATTAAAATTGAGACACAAGAAATAAACAGACAATGAAATGAGTTGGCAACAACCAAAAATGTAAAAAACAACAAAAAACAAAAAAAAAAACCACTACTCCCACTTTATAGTTTATCAATTCTTAGAGTATTTCATGCAATATATCTCAATAATTCATCTTTCAGTCCTCCCTCATACCCTTCCCGATCTCACCCACCTTTTCCTTTTGCTACCCTCTGTTTTGTTTTTAGAAGACACTGTCTCACAGCAGATGTCCTCCTGTCCTCACATCTTCCACTGACATAGAAAGGCAGGCTAGGTGGGCTGATCTTCATTAACTCTAGAAGTTTTATTTGTATATTATAAAGCAAAAGTCTAACCTGAAGTCAGGCCTGTTTGTACGTGTCTTAATTCCAAGTACTAGATGGGCTGAGGCAAGAGGATAGCAATATCCAAGATTTTCTAAGCTATGTAATGAAAATTGTCTCAAAAATATCTGTCAAATTAAGGCGGAACTGAAGATATATCTCAATGTTAGGCAATTTGCTTAGCATGCATATAATTCAATATCCAGTATCAAACACAGTTAATAAAATATAGTAAAATTCATTTTCAAATAACTTGGAATTGCAAAATCAAACTCAGACTACACCGTTGTCTTACACAGAAACTAATAAAATTAGTTTCTAATATGTTATATATTCCAATATACATTAGTTAGGAAAGGTTTGGCTAGACTAGATGACTGATTACTTTGTTGAAGGTAATATAGTAAACCAAAAATATATGGACAGATTTATTGGTTCTAATGTGACAAAATATCAGGACAGGGAGAAAACCTTGGTTTTGTCACACACAATGATTGTGTCCTAAGACATTAATAGACGTTTAGATTAGGCAATATCATATGCTTAATAAGAATTGTTTCCTTTTTGGTCCAGAATAACCCTTTTCTATTATCAAGCCTGCGGTGAGATCTTTTAGCTATTAGTTTGTCCATGTTAACTTAGAAAATGGAAAAGGAAGAGTGGTCAACTCCAGGGGAGAATCTAAGGAAGGGTAGTAGTTGCAGGAGGTGAAATAGTCTGGGTTACTGATTGAAAATGAGAATAAAAATGATAAAAAAACACATGCCACTGTGAAAAAATTCCCAGAATTTAGAAGCTGGCTCTGATTTCCTTAGGCAGTTAGGAGGTTGAGCACTTTACAGAAAAGGCAACATACCAGAGGAAATAAGATTTATGGATTAAAAACTCACTGTACCATCTAACTCATACATCAAGTAAGTCAGGTGTCTGAATGGGACTGAAGGACATGTGTATGGTAAGGTAAGTCGATGAAGAAATATAAAACACCAGAGGAAAATGACATGATTGCATCTCAGGTGTTCAGAGTTGAAGAGAATGTGAAATGTCACATATTGTACATCTTTCCCAGCTCATCAGAATATCATCTGAAAGACCTGGAAGAGTATTTTTTTTTTATCTTATGTAAAAAAAAAAAAGATATGGAGTTCATTTTGGATTTCTGTTAATATAACAAAATATTTGAAAAAATAAATTTACAAATGGTAGTTAAGAGAAGATGTTTATTTTTTCCCCTAGCTTTGGATGTTTTGGCCAATACTTGCTTGGCCCACCCATTTGAGTCCTATGCTGTAGTAGATCATCATAGTACCAGGTGCTTAGTGCAGGAAACTTATTAGCCTCAAGAAAGAAAAAACAAAGTTGCACCACGCCCACAAAGGTTGTCTCCATGGTGGTCAGAGGATCACACCTATGGTCCCTCCTCCTTAAAGTTTTAGCACTTTGCAATCATAAGAACTAGAGAGTTAGCCCATGAACATATAGGTCTTTTAGGAGATATTTTAAATCCAAACCATCCATATCTTTTGTATTAAGAAGGATTTTAATAAACAGATGATGTTGTAAAATCATCCTTTTCTCTTCCCTATTCCAAAGGGTAAGAAAACATAACAAAAGTAAGGATAATTTAAAAATAATTTTTATTCAATCTAAATGTAATTTGTGTTCTAACAAAATCAAGTTAACGTGGTTTCATTGTATAAATTGTAGTTACAAATAAATGAAAATTAAAGAAAGAAATAATATTTTGAAAGAGAGTTATATTTGTTAAAAATCCGCTGTTTTGACCAAATACCCAAAATACCCAATAGGACAAGCGAGTACTATAAACAGAAATGGGGTGTTTGATGCAAACCATAATCAACTTCTAGAACCAATAAAGAAAAATACATGTGAAGAACAGAAATTTTGCTATGTTTTTCAAAAGATTACAGGCATTTCCTAAAAAATAAAATCTTATGATAATAGATACTTGTTTAGTGTTGTATCAGTGAATCAAAAAGAACACAGAGATCTCCTTCAAAATGTGTTCAACTGCTCTGGAAATCTTGGGTGCACCAGACACTTAAAGCTAAGAATTAAGTCCAGAATATCTTTTGAGATGTTTGTGATGATGCTTTAACAGCAACAAACAAGTAAATGCTCATGCAATGTTCAAATGCATTTGATGTTCTCACAAGAAAAGAAGAAAGAAGCCTTGAGGCCTCCCTCCCCTTCTCCATGCAGCCCTAACCCAGAGTGAAAGCAGTGCACTCTTTCAAGTTCCCATCTCACCACGGTGTCTTTGTGCAGGCCTGTGCTAAACCTCTTCAATACAGATGAACACAGAATACCGACATATTTCTCATTATGCAAGCAAGCTCCCACATACAAATTCGAAAGGAAAGCAGAGAACAGCTGCATTCCACTTTTTCTTCTGGCATGAATAGGGCCTTTAATATCAATAGTGAAATGGAAGTGATTAGTACTATTTACTGAATTTTAAAGCACCTTGGGATGTTCAGCCAGACATTTTATTTGATTGGCTGAACATGCGGACACCTCATTTTGGGGAAAATACATTGGCAGAGGCAAAGAAACAGCTATCTGGCTGCTTCACACACATTTTTCAAAGGACCAGAACTGGTTTTTTTCTGCTTTAAAATGATGTTCTTACAAATAATAACATGCTCTCTCAAGCATTTAGGGTCGTTTCTACCTAAGCACTCTTTTTACTTTAAAATTAGGAATATCAAAGACAATCATTTCAATTGGCTCAGCTTACAGAAAGCTTTTACCCATTTTGCTTTAAAGTAAAACAACCAGGGTTGAAATTATCCATTTAGGTGGTGGAATACTGACATAATGAATATTGCAGGTTAGTACCTCTGTGTAATATGCTGATTGGATTCAGTTCTGATATTAAATGCTTGTTGGTAAATGATTTGCTTTTAAAATACATTCAATCTTTTTATTTTCTCTTTCTCTTTATGGGTATTTCACATTTGTAGCTATAGCATATTCAAGTGGTCCAGAAACAGGAGAGGCAAAGGTCTAACTTCCCAGAAGCCCTTGTTAGAAAGATGCTACCTTGGCAAAAATAATGGCAAGGAATAGGGTGTGTTCTCCACATCCTGAGAGCTTTCAAGGGCCATGGTTAAAGGTTTGGCTAATAGGGGACTTCCTGGGGTGATGGTGTCAAAAGGATGTGAGGAGTTAATGACCTTACCTCTTTGTTTTTGAATTGATCTGGATCTATTTAACCAATATGTCATTTAAAGCCTGCTGGAATTTAAATACTGGCTTTGCTAGTATTTAATTTAAATACTGTATGCATTGCTAAACAGTTCAAAATTGAAAAATGAATGATACCAAATGTAGAAGATAATACTTTTGCCACCGGAAAGTGTCATAGAGATTTTATACTTAAACGGTATAATAAATTCATAAACTTAGCCAAAACAGACAAAATATCAAACCAGAGATTATGGGAACACCCACATATACTGAAAAAATTAAATCTGTGGTTCTATCCATGCCTTCTGTTAACTGTAGTTCACCCATCCATAGCTAAGAGACATGGTAATATACTCAGCCTCCTAAATTTTATGCTACTCTCATGGGGAAATGAATAGAATAAGCTTTGATCAAATATTTGAGCACTCTCACCCTCTGGATCAGCCAATTCAATAAAATAAACCATCAGAGTTTGGTATCTGATGACCAATATTTACCTCCAATATTTTGAACAGATTGCATCACACTGTTTTTGGTTACCAAAGAAAAATCTTTCACTCTAGGTTTCATACTTTATAGCTACTCTTGTTGTTTGATCTAAGAACTTATAATCACCTCAAGCATACTTTGTTGTTTGATCTAAGAACTTATAATCACCTCAAACATACTCTCAAATCACAATGAAATCCAATCATATGTTAATAAGAGATATTATGGAAATGTCTAAATTCCTGAAAATTAAAAAACATTCTCCTAAATAACTAAGTGCTCAAAGTAGAATGGAAAGCATACCTCAGGTTTAATTTTTTTTAAAGTTACTCAAACACTCAATTGAATAATACTTCACAATGCTGCAGAGGAAATAAGAGTTTTGTAGGAGGTTTTGTTGCTTTGGGGAATGTGAGAAGAAAGAACATTGTGACTTGGACACAAGGAAAGGCAATTACTCCCCAAGAATGCTGGAAGGCATATAGACACAAAAAGATTAAGGCTTCCATTCCAGGTTTCCCTTTCAAAGCAATGTCCCAAGTGCCTTTTTCTCTCCAAGAAAGCTCCACACCCTTCCAGTAGCTTCACAAACTGAAACCACACCTCCAATACAAGACTCCTTGCCCTTGGATGACTTTCTAGATCCAGGCCACACATGCACAGGGGGAATATTTTAATAACAAATAGTCATAATGAAGAAAGAAAAAAGCTTAAGCCAAGAACAGACCATGGCCAGTTTATATAACTAGAAAATTAAAAGCAAACTCAGCGCAAAGTGAGCATAAGGAAATGATAGATACTAATGCAGAAATTAAATACAAACTAGAAAACCAATAAATTCAACATCACTAAAACTTGGCTCTCTGAATTGGCAAACAATATTGGCACAACTTTAGCAAATGGTGAAGAAAAGACAGAACTTAGATCAGAAGAGTGAGGAATTAAAGAGGGTAAATGGTTTTTATTTCACAAAAAAATAAAATGGAATGAGAGACACTGAAAAAGTGTGTACTGTATTCAAAAACTTTAATGGGATGGAAAAAGACAGAAACTGACTAAAAGCAGTGAAGGAAGAAGCTACGTAAGTAAAACCTAATCTAAGGATAGCTTAGTCATTAAAAGGACCAGAGTGAAGAATCATCACCTGAGGCCAAATGCTACCCTCATGTGGAAGGCAGACCAAGAGAACAGAGCTATACATTGACAACCATTGACTAAAAGGCAACATAGCAGTGATGTACAAAAACTGAATAAAATACTCGGAATTTGACAGCACAGATGAATTAATGGAATGTGTCCCATTGATAAAGTGAAAAGGGAAACTCACTCCCTGATATTTTCACATAATCGAACTCACTTTCATGGAGAAGAGCACACAGAATCTTAGAAGACAACTTCAATTTGGTGAAGGGCATACACATAAACCAATGCTAATGCATCCATGGGTGGAAAAGAAAATTCCTCCCCCACTTTAGAATAGTCAAATACCATTACCGCCCCCCCAGTCTCCATTTGTATTCTATATTGTGTTAGAAAATCATAGACACAGAAAGTGGATTAGTATTTCCAGAGGTTCGAGAGCCAGTGAATTGACAAAAATTGCTGATGGGCACAAGTTACTTTTAGAAAAACTAAGTAGTATAACATCACACAGAAGCAATAATCTCACAACTCTGCAATTATACTAAAAAGCTACCAAATTATACATTTAAAAGAGCAAGTTGCATTCTCTTTGTATTACTTCTCATTTGAAAGCAGAAAAACAAATATGATAGACTTCTAAAACTGTCAATATAATTTGTTTTTAAAAAGCTACACTTAGCATAATGCATGTAATTTATTTAACTAATACGTAGTATCATGTTTCTGTGTCATGTGCCTTGAAAGTTATATATTAAAAAATACTTGAGAAAACTGCTGAGGGACAGTGGATAGATACATAGTCAGGACCTATGTGAATATCATGCATGGCTGAACATTTTTAGATTTTTCTATAAATTCTATAATTAAATAATATATGCAGGAATTAATGCTTCTAGTTTAGAACAAAAAGAAAACCATCAAATACAGGGAAATATTTGTATTAATTAAATATTTTTTAATAGTTTACACATGCATTTATATTATTACACATACATGCAATAAACTACCTTCAGCAAGAAGAACCGTGAAAGAATCAGGAATTATATACATTTTACATTCTAAGTGTTTTGGCTATTTTTATTTGGCAACCTTGAAGTAAACATCTTTCCTATCTTTGTGCATCTAAAATTCTGAATGTGAACCAGGAGCTATCATATCTCTATATCTTCATTATCAACTTGAAACATCTATCTAGCCCTAAAAACATCTTAAACCCTGAACAACTAAGCTTAATTGTAAAACTTAGCTATTTTGTTTTCAACCCCATCAGAGACTTGAGAAGGAATAACATTGATTACCTGAGTACCAGAAGTGTAGATTAATAGCTTTCCAAATGAGAAGATGACAGAGATAGTTTGCTACCTGAATAGTCACCCAAAACTCTTTATAACATTGGAGCATCATCTTCAGTCTTCTGGCCCAACATGTCTGACAGACATATTTTTGAGGCAGGAACTATTGAGGACTTGCTTACCCTGTCTTGGCGAGTTTGGTCATCAGCTCTGCCTGCATCCAAGTTTGCCCTTTTTAGCAAGAATTCTGTCTGTGGTAGAAATGAAGACATTTTCCCCAGTGGCTTATTTGCCACATTTGAAGCCATCTCCATAAGAAGGTTCTTTGATGCCTATCATCGTCTATGAGGTGGGCTAAGTGTTGCCAGGAACTAACCTGCCTCATTGTCAGTAAATCTTTAAAATAATATAAATTTCTTTAAGTGTCATATTCTGTATATTTGTGAAGTTTCTGAAGACCTTATCTATTTTACCTTATCTTTCTATAGAATCATATCTATCTATTATACCTAGGATGTAAATTCTTGTGATAAAATAGACTAGTAATTGATATGACCATGATTTGATGAACTAACAATTAACATTTTAATGTATCTTAATAAAATGATGAAGATGATATTTCAAAATAAAGCAACAATTTGAATAAAACTTAAACATTTAGATTTACCCATAAAATGGAATAATATTATGTTTAACATAAAATTATGTGAAAATTTTACATAAAAATGACAAAAATTAAAATCTAGATTAAGTGAGAATTCTAGAACTAAAACAAACCTGGCTATTAATATACATTGAAATGATACAGAGATTAAAGCACAACAGAAATTGTAAATAAGAGGGAGGCTCCCAAGATGGCGTCGACCAGTAGGCACCATAGCTGATCTACTCCGAGGAGACCAGGGATGTGAATGGAGCCACAGACTGCTGGATTTTGAGAACTGTAGGTGAGTGGGGCCCCAAACGCCACAGACCACCAGGGGGTCTAACCCCGGGACAAGCAACAGTCCGGAGGAGCTAAACGCACTCCCCAAACCCTGAAACGGAATCCACAACTAAGCTACAGCGGACACATAAAACCCAAACTCGCCATTTGGGGAGGAGATTCTCCGGAGCCCCCAGCCCGAGGAGTCTCAGCAAATAGGGTGAAACCACCAGTGAACCTCTCCATCCACACCACGCCAAACTGTGGAGGTCACTTGCCTAGCCCGGGAGCATTCGGGCTAGAAGATACAGGGGACTCCCGCCAGCGGCCTGAATCGCCATTGTTGCCAGCTGCCCGCCTGGGCTGCCGGCACTGACCCGGCACTCCCTAAACAACATAACCTAGCTGGGTCCATTCTTGCGGGCCCGCGACAGGACCTCCCATAAT
>OU015743.1:69695738-69741371 GCA_907169655.1 Acomys percivali | reverse complement strand
GAGCATTCGGGCTTTCACTGGCGGAAAGAGAAGATACAGGGGACTCCAGCCAGTGGCCTGAATCGCCATTGTCGCCAGCTGCCCACCAGGGCTGCCGGCACTCCCTAAACAACAGAACCTAGCTGGGTCCATTCTTTCGGCCCGAGACAGGACCTCCCATAATATAGGGAGCCGTGGGTCAACTTGCAGTGTCTATCTGCTGACCTAAAGTGACCTGGGAGTGTCCTGGCATATAGGGGTGTGGAAACTGCTGCCTCCTTGGATATTGCCAGTGGCCTGAAACCATACTGTCTCAGGCCCACCAGGCACTGATCCTATAATTTCCAACAGGCAGATCCTAGCTGGGTCAGCTCCTGCAGACCCAGCAAGAACTCCCAAATTTATGGGAGAGGCTGGAAGCTCCTAAAGAGTATAGAGGCAGAGCTAAAAGACAGCTACAACCCAGAAGATCTGATACACCTGTAATCTTGGCTACAAAGTAACAGGAAAGACAGGCAGTTGGGATCAACCTACATAACCAGAGAGCTTGTGTGCTGACCTTACTCTAGATCCCAAAACTGCTGATCTGAATTACAGCAATAAGGTGAAAAGGCCCAAACAGAAACCTACTTTGCATGACTCAGCCTGGTGCCTAAGGTGTTGAGAAAAATCTCCAGGAGTAGAACCTGAATCACCTGCCGGGTCCAGGGAAATATTCCCTGATCCCCACAGGTAAGGGCACCCTACCTATAATTAGACACCAACTATCCACTCCCAAACAGGGAAGGTCACTACAAACTACCTCCCAACATCAGAGTCACCAAAATGACAAGGGGACAACGAAAGAACGCTAACAAAAACCAAAACAGGATGGCATCACCAGATCCCAGCAATACCAATGAAAACAACATGGAGAACCCAACAACAATTGATATACAAGAAAACTACCTCAAGTCCTTAGTAAGTAAGATGATAATGGAAGAAACAAATAAAATCTGTAAACAAATGCAGGAGGAGGCAAACAAGAGGGCTGAAGACTTAAAAGAGTCATATAAAGAGGCATTTGAAGAATATCAGAAAAATACAAATACCCAGATGAAGGAAATCATTAAAACAGTTCAAGACCTGAAGATAAAAATGGAAGCTATCATAAAAGAACACACGGAAGAAAAACGTGATCGAGAAGCTTCAGAAAAGAAAGCAAGCATCTCAGAGGTGGCCTTATCTAACAGATTGCAAGAAATGGAAGAACGAATATCGGGACTTGAAGATACAATCGCAGAACTGCAAACATCCGTCCAGGACAATGCTAAATCTGAAAATTTCCTGACACAGAGCATCCGTGAAATAAAAGACCACATGAAAAGACGAAACTTGAGAATAATAGGGATAGAGGAAAGAGAAGGCAACCGACTCCACACCCCAGAGAATATCTTTAATCGAATTATAGAAGAAAATTTCCCCAATTTGAAGGAGATGCATACAAGCATACAAGAGGCCTACAGAACACCAAATAGAATAGACCTGAAAAGAAAATCTTCCCGCCACATAATAATAACAACACAAAATATACAGAACAAAGAAAAAATATTAAAAGCAGCCAGAGAAAAAGGCCGAGTAACATATGAAGGCAAACCTATCAGAATTACTCCTGACTTCTCAGAAGAGACCATGAAAGCCAGAAGGGCCTGGACAGAGGTTCTGCAAACCCTAAGAGAACACAGATACCAGGCAAGAATACTTTACCCAGCGAAATTATCAATAACCATTGATGGAGAAAACAAGATATTTCATGACAAAAACAAATTCAAACAGTACCTAGCCACAAATCCAGCTTTACAGAAGTTACTACAAGGAAAACTCCACCCCAAAGAATCAAACTACAACCAAAACTACATAGGAAATAGGTAACTATACCATCGCAAAATCACAACCTCACAAAATCTCGACTGTTACAAATACCAAAAATGAAGGGACTTAGCAATCACTGGACATTAATATCTCTCAACGTCAATGGTCTCAATTCTCCAATAAAAAGACACAGACTAACTGACTGGATGCATAAACATGACCCAACATTCTTCTGCATTCAAGAAACACATCTCAACCACAAGGACAGACATTGTCTCAGAGTGAAAGGTTGGGGAAAAATATACCAAGCAAATGGTCACAAGAAACAAGCTGGGGTAGCCATTCTAATATCTAATAAAATAGACTTTCAACCAAAATTGATCAAAAGGGATGAGGACGGACACTTCGTTCTCATCAAAGGTAAAGTCAATCAAGAAAACATCACGATTTTGAACATCTATGCTCCTAATACAAGGGCTCCCACATTTGTAAAAGAGTTATTAACAAAGCTTGAACCACTCATTGATACCCACACATTAATAGTGGGAGACTTCAACACCCCACTTTCACTCAAGGATAGGTCCTTGAATCAAAAACTAAGCCGGGAAATAACTTCATTAACCAATGCCATGAATCATATGGATCTAACAGATATCTACAGAACTTTCCACCCAAATGCAAAGGAGTATACCTTTTTCTCAGCACCCCATGGAACGTTCTCCAAAATTGATCATATAGTGGGTCACGAAGCAAACCTCAACAGATACAAGAGGATTGAAATAATACCTTGTATCTTATCAGATCACCATGGTCTAAGGCTGGACTTCAACAACAACAACAGAAATAACAAAAGGCGTACTAACACATGGAAACTAAACAACTTTCTCCTTAATGACACATCATGGGTCATGGAAGAAATAAGGGGAGAAATAAAAGACTTCCTGAAATTCAATGAAAATGATGGAACAACATATCCAAATTTGTGGGACACATTGAAAGCAGTGCTAAGAGGAAAATTCATAGCACTAAGCGCCTTTAAAAAGAAAATGGAAACATCCCACATAAACAACTTAACAACACATCTGGAAGCTTTAGAAAAAAAAGAAGCAGAAACACCCAAGAGGAGTAGACGCCTAGAAATAATCAAACTCAGGGCTGAAATCAATAAATTAGAAACAAAGAGAACAATCCAAAGAATCAACAAAACCAAGAGCTGGTTCTTTGAGAAAATTAACAAGATAGACAAACCGTTAGCCAATCTAACTAAAAGACAGAGAAACACTATCCAAATTAACAAAATCAGAAATGAAAAGGGAGACATAAAAACAGACACCGAAGAAATACAAAGAATCATAAGAACCTACTTTAAAGGCATTTATGCCACAAAATTTGAAAATCTAAGGGAAATGGACAATTTTCTCGACCGATTCCATTTGCCAAAATTGAATCAAGACCAGATAAACAAATTAAATAGCCCTATTTCTCCTATAGAAATAGAAGCAATCATTGATAGTCTCCCAACCAAAAAAAGCTCAGGGCCCGATGGTTTCAGCGCAGAATTCTACCAGTCCTTCAAAGAGGAGCTAATACCAATACTATTCAAGCTATTCCGAAAGATAGAAATGGATGGAATATTACCAAATTCATTCTATGAGGCCACAGTCATATTGATACCCAAACCCCACAGAGACGCAACAAAAAAAGAGAATTTCAGACCAATTTCTCTTATGAACATTGATGCAAAAATACTTAACAAAATACTCGCAAAGCGAATACAACAGCTTATCAAAGACATCATTCACCATGACCAGGTAGGATTCATTCCAGACATGCAGGGATGGTTTAACATACGAAAATCCATCAATGTAATCCACCATATAAACAAACTGAAAGAGAAAAACCACATGATCATCTCTTTAGATGCAGAAAAAGCATTTGACAAAATCCAACACCCATTTATGTTTAAAGTTCTGGAAAGATCAGGAATACAAGGCACTTTCCTAAACATCATAAAAGCTATATACAGCAAAGCAATAGCCAACATTAAATTAAATGGAGAGATACTCAAGGAAATCCCTTTAAAATCGGGGACCAGACAAGGCTGCCCACTTTCCCCATACCTCTTCAATATAGTTCTTGAAGTTCTAGCCAGAGCAATAAGACATCAAAAGGAGATCAAGGGTATCCAAATGGGAAAGGAAGAAGTCAAATTATCCCTATTTGCAGATGATATGATAGTGTATATAAGTGACCCTCAAAATTCCACCAGAGAACTCCTACAGCTGATAAACACCTTCAGCAAATTGGCAGGATACAAAATAAACTCAAAAAAGTCAGTAGCTTTCCTATATACAAATGACAAACAGGCAGAGGAAGAAATTAGGAAAACTACTCCCTTCACGATAGCCAAAAGCAATATAAAATACCTAGGAATAACCCTAACCAAGCAAGTGAAGGACTTATTTGAAAAAAACTTTAAATCTCTGAAGAAAGAGATTGAAAATGACATCAGAAGATGGTGGGATCTACCTTGTTCGTGGATCGGGAGAATTAACATAGTAAAAATGGCCATTTTACCAAAAGCAATTTACAGATTCAATGCAATCCCTATCAGAATACCTACAAAATATTTTGAAGATATTGAAAGAACAATCCTCAACTTCATATGGAGAAACAAAAAGCCCAGAATAGCAAAAACAATCCTATACAATAAAAATTCCTCTGGAGGAATCTCCATACCTGATCTCAAGCTGTACTATAGAGCAACAGTAATTAAAACAGCATGGTACTGGCACAGCAATAGGCTAGTGGATCAATGGAATCGAACTGAAGACCCAGAGATGAATCCGCACACATTTGGTCACTTGATTTTTGACAAAGAAGCCAAATCCATTCAATGGAAAAAAAACAGCATCTTCAACAAATGGTGTTGGTCTAACTGGATGTCTACATGTAGAAAAATGCAATTAGACCCCTATTTGTCACCATGCACAAAAATCAAGTCCAAGTGGATTAAAGACCTCAACCTAAAACCAGAGACATTAACCCAATTAGAGGAAAAAGTGGGGAAAAGTCTGGAACACATAGGTACAGGAGACAACTTCCTGAATAGAACACCAACAGCCCAGGCCTTAGCATCAACAATTAATAAATGGGACCTCATGAGGCTGAGAAGCTTCTGTAAGGCAGGTGACACTGTCAAGAGAACAAAGCGACAGCCTACAGACTGGGAAAAGATCTTCACCAACCCTTCATCTGACAAAGGTCTAATATCCAAAATATATAAAGAACTCAAGAAATTAAACACTATCAAACCAAATAACCCAATAGAGAAATGGGGCTCAGAACTAAACAGAGAATTCTCAATAGAGGAACATCAAATGGTGGAGAAACACTTAAAGAAATGCTCGACCTCCTTAGTCATCAGAGAAATGCAAATCAAAACGACACTGAGATTCCATCTTACACCCATCAGAATGGCTAAGATCAATAATTCAACTGACACCACATGCTGGCGAGGATGTGGAGAGAGAGGAACACTCCTTCATTGCTGGTGGGAATGCAAACTAGTACAACCACTTTGGAAATCTATCTGGCGCTTTCTCAGAAAAATGGGAATAGGGCTTCCTCAAGACCCAGCTATTCCACTCCTTGGAATAAACCCAGAAGATGCACTACCACACAACAGGGACATATGCTCAACCATGTTCATAGCTGCCTTATTCATAATAGCCAGAACATGGAAACAACCTACGTGTCCATCAGTAGAAGAATGGATAAAGAAACTGTGGTATATTTACACTATGGAATACTACTCAGCTATTAAAAACAAGGAATTTCCGAAATTTGTGGACAAATGGATCGATCTAGAAATTATCATAATGAGTGAGTTCACCCAGAAGCAAAAAGAGTCAAATGGTATATACTCACTTATATCGAGACACTAGGCCCAGGGGTACGCCCCCATGATAAACTTTACCTACCAAGAAAGTGGGTCAGAGGGGAGAAAATCCTATTGAGACTTTAGGGGTGAGAAGCCGGGAAGAATGAGGAAATAGAGGGATCCAGTGGGTCCTGGAAAAATACAGGCGGGTCTGGGCCCTCTAGTCCTCCTCAAACTATGGAACCAGCCAAGGAAAATATAGCAGTAAACTTCGAACCCCTACACAGTCTAGCCGATGGACAGGACATTCTCCACCGTTAAGTGGAGAAGGGGATCTGACTTTCACACAAACTCTGGTGCCCCATATCGGACCATGTCCCTTGGATGGGGAGGCCTGGTGGCACTCAGAGGAAAGATAATAAGTCACCAAGAAGAGACTTGATACCCTAGGAGCATATACAGGGGGAGGAGGTCCCCCTCAGTCACAGACATAGGGGAAGGGAGTAGAGGGGGAAATGGGAGGGAGGAAGGAAGGGGAGGATACAAGGGATGGGCTAACAATTGAGATGTAATATGAATAAATTAATTAATTAATTAATTAATTTAAAAAAAAAGAAATTGTAAATAAGAGAAATAGAAAAGCCATCCACAAACAATGCAAATAAGCCTTGGATATATTTTTTAATATAAGCTCAAACTATACAAATAAAATGAATTGCAAGGGTAAACTGGAAGGATCTATATGTTATTTTTTTTTTTGCTTCTAGATTTCAAACATATTCAGTGGGAAAAAAGAGTAAAATATAGATTTATGAAGGACTATTCACATGTACATCCATGAAAGAAATATTAGGTAAGAAAGAAGTTTGTGTACAAGCAAGAAAATGTATAATCTACAAAGAATAGACAGTCAAAATTCACTCCATATATGTTAAAATGTGTACCAAACTAAATGTTCTAAGCAATATACAACAATTTATATTGCAGTAAAGATTATTTATTGCCTAAGCCAAATTTTTAGTATCTAGAAATATCATGTGTACATATAAGTTTCTACATACTAGTAAAAATATATATCAAGATTATTTACATGTGTTTATGAACATAATATTTGTATAATAATGTATTACTTAATAAAAGATAAATACATAAATATTATTTTTATGAGTTATAGAGAGAAAGACAGGCATAGAAACAGTGGGAGATAGAAAGAAAATTAAAGTGCAAGGATATGCCAAACTTAAGTTATTTAAACTATAAAAAGATATTTAACTGCTCTAAACTTTTAAAATCAATTTATATATTTGTCTATAGTATCAAAAGCATTTTAAATACTTTTCACAATTCTTTGATAATTTCATACACTGTAATTTGATCATATTCACTCCCAACTCCTCCTAGATTCACCCATACTTTCTTGTGAGTCTCCAGCTTTTGTCCTCCTGATGAGCTATAGATAGCTTATGGTTTCTCCAAAATTGACCATATACCTGGTCACAAGAAAACCTCAATAAGATATAAGAAAGTCTAAAGAATCCCTTGCATATTATCAGAATACTATGAATTAAAGCTGGAACTCAACAATAACAACAACAACAACAACAACAACAACAACAGAAAGATTACAAAGTCATGGAAACTGAACAACTCCCTACTCAATGACCTCTGTGTAAAGTAAAATATAAAAAGAGAAATTAAAAATTTCCTAGAATTCAATGAAACTGAAGGTACAACATACTCAAATTTACAGGACACAATGAAAACAGTGCTAAGAGGAAAGTTCACAGCATTAAGTCCCTTTATAAAGAAACTGGAGAGATCCCATACTAGCAACTTAACAGCACACCTGAAAACTCTAGAATAAAAAGAAGCAGACACACCCAATAAGAGTAGATAGCTGGAAATCATGAAACTCAGGGATAAAATCAATAAACTAGAAATGAAGAAATCAATTCAAAGAATCAATTAAACCAAGAGCTTTTTCTTTAAAAAAAAAAAAAATCAACAAGATAGACAAACCCTTAGCCAAACTAACTAAAAGGCAGAGGAAGAGCATTCAAATCAATAAAATTAGAAATGAAAAGGGAAATATAACACAGACATGGAGGAAATCCAAAGAATCATCAGGTCTTACTTCAAAAGTGTATATACCACAAAATTGGAAAACCTAAATGAAAATGACAATTTTCTTGCTGGCTACCAATTCCCAAAATTGAATCAAGATCAGGCAAACAAACTGAGCAATCCTATAATACCTAAAGAAATAGAGGCACTCACCAAAAGCATCCCAAGCAAAAATAAAAATAAAAATAAATAAAATTTTTACAAAGGCCGGGACCAGATGGATTCAGTGCAGAATTCTACCAGATCTTCAGAAAAGACCTAATACCAGTTGTCTTCAAACTATTCAACAAAATAGAATCAAAAGGAACATTATAAGACTAATTCTACGAGACCACTGTCACCTTGATACTAAACCACAGAAAGACTCAACAAAGAAAGAGAATTTCGACCAATTTCTCTTAAGAATATTGACACAAAAATACTCAACCAAATACTCACAAACTGAATTCCAGAACATATAAGATAATTCACTATGACTAAATAGGCTACATCCTAGGCATGCAGGTATGGTTTAATATATGGAAATCCATCAATGTAATTCATATAAACCAACAGAAAAAAAACACATGATCATCTCCTTAGATGCTTAAAAAGCACTGGGCATAATCCAGAGAACAAGGATACAAGGTACATACCTAAACATAATAAAAGCAATATACAGCAAGCATATAGATAATATCAAACTAAATAGAGAGAAACTTAAATCAATTCCACTGAAATCAGGGACAAGACAAAGCTGTTCACTCTCTCTCTATTTCTTCAATATTGTACTAGAAGTCCTACCTCATGAAATATGGCAACAAAAGGGGATAAAGTGGATACAAATTAGAAAGGAAGAAATTAAACTATCAGTAATCACAAGTGACAGGATAGTATAACTAAGTGATCCCAAAAATGGAAGTCCAAATGGATTAAAGAAATCAACATAAACAAGACACACGAAACCTATTAGAAGAAAAAGTGAGGAAGAGCCTTGAGCTCATTGGCCCAGGAGACAACTTCCTGAACAGAACACCAACAGTTCAGGCTCTAAGATCAACAATTAATAAATGGGACCTTATGAAATTGAAAAGCTTTTGTAAGGCAAAGGATACTGTCAGCAGAACAAAATGAC
This sequence comes from Acomys percivali, assembly GCA_907169655.1. Lineage (NCBI taxonomy): Eukaryota > Metazoa > Chordata > Mammalia > Rodentia > Muridae > Acomys > Acomys percivali. The sequence goes on along the minus strand of OU015743.1, from coordinate 69,732,420 downwards.
AGCCTACAGACTGGGAGAATATCTTCACCAAGCCTACATATGACAAAGGGCTAAAATCTAAAATATATAAAGAACTTGAGATATTAAACACCACCAAAAAAATAAACCTATTAAAAATGGGAAACAAAACTAAACAGAATTCTCAACAGATGAATATAGAATGGCTGGGAAATACTTAAAGAAATGTTCCACATCCCTAGTTATCAGGGAAATGCAAATCAAAACAACTCTGAAATTTCATCTTGTACCCATTAGAATGACTAAAATCAAAAACTCAAATGACAGCACATACTGGCAAGGATGTGGAGAAAGGAGAACACTTCCCCATTGCTGGTGGGAGTGCAAACTTGAACAACTACTTTGGAAATCAATCTGAAGCTTTCTCAGGAAATTGGGAATAATTCTACCTCAGCCAAACCATTCCTGGGCATATACCCTAAAATGTCCTTACAACAAGGACACTTGCTCAACTATGAAAACTTATACAACCACTTTGGAAATGTTTCTGGTGTTTTCTCAGAACTAGAAATAGGGCTTCCTCAAGACACAGCTATTCCACTCCTTGGAATATACCCAGAAGATGCTCCATTACAAAAGAGCAAATGCTGAACCATGTTGATAGCAGCTCTATTCATAATAGCCAGAACCTGGAAATAGCCTAAATGTCCCTCAATAGAATAATGGATAAAGAAAAAGGACATCCTATTGGGACTCTAGATGAGAGAAGCATGGAAGAATAGCAAAGTAGAAGGATCCAGAGGGTCCTAGAAACCTACAAGTAGAACATTATCATAAGTAGATTTGTGCCAAGGGGTCCTGCTCAAATTAAGGCACCAGCCAAGGGCAATACAGGCGGTAAAATTTAAACCCCTACTCAGATCTAGCCAATGGTCAGAACAGTCTCCACAGTTGAGTGGAGAGTGGGATATGACTTTCTCACGTACTCTGGTGTACTCCAGGGTACTCCATGTACCCTGGAGGGGGAGACCTGGGGGCATTCAGAGGAAGGACAGCAGGTTACCGAGAAGAGACCTGATACCCTATGAGCATATACAGGGGTAGGTAATCCCCCTCAGGAACAGTCATACGGGAGGGGAATAAGGGGAAAATGGGAGGGAGGGAAGAATGGGAGGATACAAAGGTTGGGATAACCATTGAGATGTAACAAGAATAAATAAATAAATTAATTAATAATAATAATATAATAATAATGATAATGATGATGATAATAATAGTAATAATAATAATAATAATAATAATAATAATAATAATAATAATAATAATAATAATAATAATAATAATAATAAATTGTGGTACATTTACAGTATGGAATTCTACTCAGCTATTAAAAACAAGGAAATCTCGAAATTTGTGGACAAATGGATGGGACTAGAAATTATCACACTGAGTTAACCCAGAAGCAGACAGACTCACATGGTATGAATTCACTTATAATTGGACACTAGCCCAAAAGGGATGTCCCATGAAAGTCTTTACTTACCAGGATATTGGGACCCAAGGTGAGAGAAGTATGGGAGAATGGGAAAATAGAAAGACCCAGAGGGTCCTAGAAACCTGCAAGAAGAACATCATGACAGGCGAACCTGGACCCAGGACATGTCTGCACAAACTACTGCACCAACCAAGGCCAATACATCCAATAAACATTGAACCCCTACTCAGATCTAGTCAATGGACAGGATATTCTTCACAGTTATAGGGAGAGTGGGGACTGACTCTAACATGGACTCTGGTGCCCAATATTTGACCACTTCCTCTTGTTCAGTGGACCTGGTGGCATTCAGATAAAGGATAAACAGGCTATGAAGATGAGACTTCATAAATAGCCTATGACCATATAGTAGGGGTGGAGATCCTCCGGTCATAGACCTAGGGAAGGGGATTAGGGTGAAAGTGGGAGGAAGGGAGGAATGGGTGGATAACGTGAAGCAAAAACAATTGAGATGTAACCTGAATAACTTAATTACATAATAAATTTTTAAAAAAAGAACAAGGAAATCTTGAAATTTGCAGGCAAATGGATGGAAGTAGAAAAGATCATCCTGAGTGATATAACCCAGAACCAGAAAGACATGATTGGTATACACACACTCATAAGTGGATATTAACCACATAATACAGGATAACTACACTACAACAGAGACTGAAACATGAACCAAGGACTACGTATGGTGTGGACCTAGCCCCACTGCTCAGATGTAATAGCACAGTCTGCTTGTGGATCCCACATGTGGAGAGTAAGGACTACGTGGGACATGTACTCAGGCCACTGAACTTTGATCACTTCCCATGGCAGGGTAGCAATGCCAGGCTACAGAGGAGATTACACCTACTACAAATGAGACTTGACAGAATGAGGTCAGATGTTAGAGGAGGATGGCTCCCCTTTCTGAGGACTAGGAGAGGGAGGAAGAGGGTATGAGGGAGGTAGGGGGATTGGGAGGGGATGACGGAGGGGATAAAATCAGGAGGTAAAGAATTTAAAGTGCAGAACAAGCAGGTAATTTATATTGCTAATCACACTACATGTGTGGATAGCTCTGAGACTGGCAGAGCAACGGCTATGCATAGACAATGCTTCTGGTTTGCTGCAGCATCCCTGTGAGTTATTAGAGACCATTCTTCAAATGGCATGAATGAAAATTTACAGATGTCTTTTTTCTGTGCATAAAAAGTGCAGAGAACCAGCCTTAATTGTTCTGTGTATCAGGCACAACTTACACATTTATAATTTGGGGACTGTATAGTGCTTGTGAAAAATTATATGTCATCAGAACAGAAGAACCAGACACTGATGTTGGATCAGACCTAACAGGAATCATTCTTCTCAGCATGCTGGACACTGACATCCTGCATCCTTCAAGTTCCAGGACCAAATGCTTCATTTGCTGTTCCTCACCAGAACAGGACAGCTTGTTCCCAGGACACCTTCGAAGAAAGCTTCCAATTGTACTTGGTCCAACATTTCAGACTATTCTACACAGGACTGTAATTAAGCCTGGAATTTCTCAACATTTAGAAACTGGACTACAGATGCTATTCCTAGCTTGTTTAACCATTTCGCAATTTTATTTTGGCACCACCAAAGGTATTAATTATTCATATAAAATCACCCAGAAGAAACCTTAAGATAACTATGCCCATTCCATTAAGAGGGTGAGGGTTGGGTAGGGTTTTGGTTGCTTTCTTGGGAATAGATGCTTAATTTCATTTGTAGTTGGTTATTGATCTTATTTAGAGAGAATACAAGCTTGGATGTCAGGGATGTCTCTCTTTTTCATCTTTCATTTTTAGGTATTGAGATAGTGGTTGAGAAGAAAGAAGGGGGAATACAGAACTGTATAGGGATGACAGGACAAAAAGTAGATGATTGAATCTACTCCTCTACTTAATGCCTTGTTACACACAAGGTTATTTCTAATTCACTGGTATAGAATTTTGTATATAGATGCAAAATAAGGTTAATTTTAGATCCATTGGTATAGAATTCAAATATGAGATTATTCTTCACACGTTATCTATCTTTATACTCTAATGTGCTGTTTTGTACCCATACAACTCAATTATAGTACAAGGTATTCTTTCAATACTTTGAAAGTGCTATTGCAGCCTGTTTAGGATAAGTAAATTCTATAAGTTGTTAGTTGATCAAATCATGGTCATATCAATTACTAGTCTATTTTTATCACAAGAATATACATCTTATATGTAACAGATAGATATGATTCTATAGAAAGTTAAGGTAAAATAGTTAGATAAGGTCTTCAAAAACTTCATAAACATACAGAATATGGCATTTACAGAAGTTTTTATTATTTTAAAGATTAATTAACAAGGCAACAATTTAACTCTTGTCAAGACCCAGCCTACCTCAAAGAGGATGATGAGCATCAAAAAACCTCCTTATGGAGATGGCTTCAAATGTAGCAAACAAGCCACCGGGCAAAATGTCCTTGTTTCTAACACAGACAGAATTCTTGCTAAAAATAGGCAAGCTTTGATGCAGGCAGAGTTGATGACCAAACTCTGCCAAGACAGGATAAGCAAGTGCTCAGTAGTTCCTGCTTCATAAATATGTCTGTCAGATATAGTGAGCCAGAAGGCTGAAGATGATGCTTCAACCTTATAAAGAGTTTTCGGTGACTGTTTGGTAGCAAATTGTCTCTGTCATTTTCTCATTTGGGAAGCTGCTAACCTGTACTCCCTATATACTCAGGTAATTAATTTTGTTCCTTCCCAAATCTCTGATGGGGTTGAAGACCAGATAGTTTAGTTTTACAATTAAGCTTAGTTGTTTAGGGGTTAAGGTGTTTTTAGGTCTAGATAGATACTTTAAGTTGATAATGACAAGATATGATAGAAATTGATTTACATTCAGAGTTTTAGATGCACCAAGATAGGAAAGATGTTTTCTTCAAGGCAGCCAAATACAAATAGCCAAAACAGTAAAAATGTAGCATATGTATTTCCCAATTATTTTGTGGTTCTACTTACTATAGGTAGTTTATTGTATATAAGGATAATAATATAAATGTATATGTAAAAAATAAAAAATTAATAAAAATTCAGGAAAAGAGAAATAAAATGAGATACTAACATACATTAATATATTATACAGTGTGGAAATAGTTGTTCATGGCACTAGGTATGTAAATTTCAAGTATAAGCAAATAATGCAGTCTCTGATGTAGGGTCATCCCTAGAAATGAAGTGAAAATGAAAATTCAAAGTTCTTCTTTGTTACTTTAGAGAATTACATCACAGGGGCAACTGCTGACTACAAAATAAAAAATAAAGGAAATTGCAAAAATACCAGTTCACCAGTAAGAAAGCTAGCCATGGATGCAGTATTTGGGAGGGAAGTCAAGCCAGCTTGCCATTCATATTTTATCAATTGCAGAAGGCAACATGAGGACAGTCATGAGACTTAACCACACCGTGGAAGCCAATCAAAAGAGGGAAGCACAGTTTTGAATATTTATCTAAAATAGTTTGACAATAGTCTCAGAATACAGGTTAGATTTGAATGCCCATCAAGTGCGAGGGGGAAATGTACCTAAAAATTGCCTGCCGTATGAGCATATACGGGGGAGGAGGCCCCCCTCAGTCACAGTCAAAGGGAGGGGAGTAAGGGGAAAATGGGAGGGAGGGAGGAAGGAATGGGAGGATAGAAGGGATGGGATAACAATTGAGATGTAATATGAATAAATTAATAAAATGTATTTTTTAAAAATTGCCTGCCTTTGCCTTTCCAGTGTTGCAATTAAAGGCAAATGCCACTATGCCTGGCCACAAAACACATTTTTAAATATGACAAACCATGTTCAGCCTCACATGCCTGAAACCTTGTTCCTCCTTAAAGAAGCCCAAAGACAACTCAGAAACAGACTTGGGCAGCAGAGGAAACTAACGAACAGCCGTGTTCTGCCCCTGCACTAAGGGGTTGCTGACCTTGCCTACTCTATACTGAGTAACTCGTCTCCACATTCCACAACAAACAACAAGATCATAAGGTTTCCTAGCAGACCAAGCAAGAAGGGGATAAATTGTAGAGACACAGCAAACATCAAAACATCTTCATACATGGCAGAATTTGTGGGGTTGTTAGTTTCAGGCAATAGTCATAGAAATTTCAAAAATAGAGGAAAAACACCAAACTACAAGTCTCCAGAGCTCCATGAGGAGTAAGCAGAAGTAAACACACACACACACACACACACACACACACACAATATAAAACATCCCATAGATATATGGTCTTCAAACTGCAAAAAATAGAGGATAGGGATAATTTTGTGTGTGAGGAAAGCCAGCAACCTTATCAGCTTTGAGTGAATTGTTCTAAATTTTTCTTAAGAGTACATTTGAACTTTTTAAAAAAGCTATTGAAATTTTTTCAGTTCTGTAAATGAAAAAAATACATTTGAGCCATGCATTGCCTTCAGTTTTAGGCAAATATTTGACAGGCCAGCCAGCCAAAAGAATCCACATTAAAGACCTACAGAAGTATCAAGGGATGACCTTTGCATAAATTAACACCAAGAGAAAATGAGCACATTACTGACACCAAAGCCTTATAAAATATGGCCAAATATCCCCATTCTGTCTTTGTTTTAATCTTTATCTTAGCATATATTTTCTCCATTTCAGAAATGAGAAATTTACACATTCCTACTTAAACATTATTAGTGTTAAGCCCTTGTGAATCTATCTGAAAAAAAAAGACACAGTAGAGAAACAATGAAGCTTCGAACTAAAATTTTAAAAAGAGAAAAGGAATATATTCTCTAAAACCATATGACAAAAGAGGACAAATGTGCAAAGAAGACTGGTGTAAAATGGGAAAAGTGTAAATGGCAAAAACCAGCATCAATTTTGGTTTCTATGGTCAGTGAAACTATCCCTGACCAGCTTATTAGTCAGGGCTCTCTAGAGGAACAGAGATGATAGAATGAAGTTATAACGTATGTGTATGTGTCTAGGTAGGTTTTATTATAGTAACTTTATACTTATACACGGTACAGAGGTGTATGTACACACACACACACACACACACACACACACACACACACACACAGATGGGATTTATTAAAGTAGCTTACAGGTGGTGACTGAGCTAGTTCAACAATGCCTATCTTCTAACAGAAAGGCCAATAATTCAACAGTTCTTCAGTTCACACAGCTGGATGTCTCAACTGGTCCTCATTATATGTTGGAATCTCAAAGGAGTCTCTAATGCCAGTGAAGGGGTGGACTTCTTAGTGAGAATGTGGCCAAGCAAGCAAAAAGCAAAAGTGTCCTTCTTCTGTGCCCTTTTTATAGGCTGCCACTAGAAGGCATGACCCAGATTTAGGGTAGGTCTTCTGGCTTCAAGTGATGCAATGAGGAAAAATCCCTCATAGGTGTACCTATCTGTTTGGGTTTTAGTTAACAAAAAGATGTGGACAAATAGATGAGAATAGCCATCAGAACAGGTAACGAAATCAATGTTTTCTCACATAACAAACACAGAGCACATTTACTGCTAGTAGACAAGGAAATGTGAATGGGGTTATTCAGATTAGACACCCAAACGTGCAAGCAGGAAGAATATTATGGAGGAAGTAAAGAAAGACAAACAAAAGTATTATTTATTTATTTTTTCCTTATTAATCTGGTAGATTGCTGTAGCTGTTAAATAATACTACTACGCATCTGTGGCTAGTGCTGCTGATTTTACTTTTCAAAATGTATGCAAAGTATTATGGACATGATGTGTCTGAATGCTATTAGTCTATAGTCTCAGCTTAGTTTTATCCATTCATTACAGAACAGTTTTAATATATGTCCCTTCTAAATATGATGAGAGATAACAGCAATGCCATGAAAATATCCTGTTGTTGGAATTATAAGTGAATTTACAGTATTTCAGAGCATACTCAGATTTACCCTAGCAGGTATCTGAAAACACATCACTCTTTTTATTTCTGAATATATGAAGAATAAACTCTAAACCCATTTTCTTTGGCTTCAGGGAAGGAACAAAGCATGGTCCATGCAGTAGCTCAGTCTACTGAGCTACTTTTCTCTTGATTTGGGTTCCTTAGACTGTAATTCACACAGAATATCTACTATGTTCCTGTAGGAGCTTGAGTGCTCCAAAGAGGACTAAATCTACCCTTTCTCAATTAATACATAAAAAACTTTCTGAGAAGTCTCATCTGATTATGAGTGTGTGGAAAGCTTATTTTTTGTCTCAAGGCACAGCCCACTTATTCTGCAATATTTGATTAATCTATTATCACATAGTAACATAACAAAACAAAAATAACATGCTATAGAAAATACTTTAGACACACATCCTCTCCTCTGTGTGTATGTACATAATAGACACAGTAGTAAATAACATAGTCAAATGAAAAACTCACATTTTACATCCATTAAAAAGAAACATGGGCAAAAATAAGATCATTTATTTTGTTGAATTCTTGTTTATGTATCACATATTTAAAAAATGATGCTAGGTGTAGCAAGTTGGTTCAGTGGTTAAGAGGACTTGCAGCTCCTGTAAAAGATCTGAGTTCAGTTCCCAGCATCTATATCAAGTGGCCCACTTCTAACTCCGGCATTTGGGGAACCACACAGTCAATGCATAAACACATAAAGAAAAATGCACGTATACATAAATCTTAAGAAAAGAATTGGTTCTAATTTTGAAAAAAAATATGCTATCATTATCCTGCATATTAAATCCCTAAATAGACCAACTCATTACAAACATTATTGTTAAAATCTTAATGCAAAATTAACTCACAATTATAATTTTACAGCAGACAACATTGGATGAACCAGTTGGCTGTGTATTCTGATCAGTAATGGTTAAATATATTCATTGCCAAGCAAAAAGAGAGCGGAACTACATGTGATAGCACAGGCCAAATATAATATTTGAAATATGCAAAACCTATATGTCAGAGTTTGGTTTTAAACTATAGATAAAACATACTTTATAATTTCAAGTACAGAATGATATTTACTATAGAAAAATGAATAAAATTCTTAAAATATGCAAGTTCATTCCACAAATTCTCCTTTAAAGGTGCATACAAAATAACTGGTATGAATTAAATACTCTGAAGTAAATTCCTCCCTCTCCAAGTCACTATCAATGGCACAAATATATCAATGTTGACTACCTAAATAATTCCACTAAATAAATTAACATTTAATTTTTCCACTTTCTTAAAAGGCCATCTTACTGCAAGTACATTGTAGGAAAAAATCATTCTCTTAAATCTTGAAATAATTCAAGCCAAGACTCATATACTAGATCTTAAACTTTTTAGGCTGTACTCATTTGGGGGTATATAAGTCTTGATCTCCATAATTTCCAGAAAATGTAAGAGGAACAAATTAAACCTGGAATACTGTTTTTATTAAAAATGTCCCATATTTGCCTGTGACTCTCTGGTTACATATTTCTTCAGTTATGACTAACTACTGTGTTATTGGGCTTTATGTGGGTAGTGGTAAGTTTCCTTTTATTCATTTATGTTTGATAAATACCTTTGCAAGATGAAGAGTGAATAGTGAGGGTAAAAGAAGTTGATAATCAAGAAGTTCTATTTTTTTTCTGTTATAGTGGACATAACCCTGAGCTGGATGATGAAGTATTGTCCTCCCTAGTTCACCTATGAGTTAGAATTGGCCTTATGAGCCAAATTAAATCATGCACATGGCCTGCTTTGGGCAGTATGTAAAGAGACTGGAAAAGACATTTAAGTTTTTACCTATATGCTTCTAAGAACCAATAATATAGTGAAACTGATATTTTTATTTTTATGCTACATAACAATTATAAACTACAAAAGCCTCATTTATAGTTTGAAAACTAAATACTAAAATATTTTAACATAATTAAAACTACTATAACTGCTAATTCTACCCTATGCCACTACACCTTTCCTTGCCATGGTAAAGTCATTTAATGAGTTAAATAGAAGGAAATAGAATGACTTGGGGAGGGCGCTAAAGGTTTAGAGAGTCATCATCAGCTAACTCATTAATTTGAAATTAATGTTACACTCTGATGAAAACCAAGTCACATGAGGTAAGTTAATAGCCTAAGTCTATATTTCCGAGCTGAATATCCATGATGTCATCCTCAATTCAGACACCTCTGAGCTCTGAAATGATGCAGTGATCAGTGTGTTGGCATTTTTTCCATGGAAATAATAGTTTTAGGTACTAGGTCAAGGATTAAGTGGGCCTGGAAAATAGTCAAACTTCTTAGAAGTCCCAGAAAGAAAATGCAGCTCTGAGGACAGAATAATTCCCTGGATATTGCTTAAGGACAGGCATTTTTAATTTTGAAGAAATCATTAGTGAATAAACTTACCTTATAGAGACATGCACATTGATAATTAAGATTGCTCTGATTATCATGTGAAAGATACTTTCTTTTTAATTTTTTATTAATTCATTCTTGTTACATCTCAATGGTTATCTCATCCCTTGTATCCTCCCATTCATCCCTCCCTCCCATTTTCCCCTTATTCCCCTCCCCTATGACTGTTCCTGAGGGGAATTTCCTCCCCTAGTATATGCTCATAGGGTATCAAGTCTCTTCTTGGTAACCTGCTATCCTTCCTCTCAGTGTCACCAGGTCTCCCCCTCCAGGGGACATGGTCAAATATGAGGCATCAGAGTTTGTGTGAAAGTCATACCCCACTCTCCACTCAACTGTGGAGAATGTTCTGTCCATTGGCTAGATCATAATGAGTGAGTTAACCCAGAAGCAGAAAGACTCAAATGGTATATACTCACTTATATCTGCATACTAGCCCAAGGGGCATGTCCCATGAAAGCCTTCACTTACCAGGAAACTGGGACAGAGGGGAGGACATCTTATTGGGACTCTAGATGAGAGAAGCATGGGAGAATAGCAAAGTAGAAGGATCCAGAGGGTCCTAGAAACCTACAAGTAGAACATTATGATAGGCAGATTTGGGCCCGGTGGTCCCTCTCAAACTAAGGCACTAGCCAAGGACAATACAGGCAGTAAAATTTAAACCCCTACCCAGATGTGATGGATACTTAACATGAAAAGTTAAGGCAGGCTTTAGAGTGTGCACAGAAGTATTGATATTATTCGTGTTTATAAACACACTAGATACAGTTGTTATCATGATTAAAAATAGATGTGTTCTTATGTCCCCAAAGATACAATTATTCTTTGTAATCGCCATGTACACTGGACTATGAAGAATGCCAGCACCTCCAAATGCAAACACAGGTATTGTGTCAAAGTGAGAATGTAGAGCAAACCCCCAAAGATGCTGTGTTTAATGGCTATTTGGCAAGTAGGACCTCTTCTAAAAATTGACAGTGAACTCTTAAATTTAGAGAGGCTTATAACATTATTGTCAAAATCAATAAAATATCAACCACAAAAGGGGGGTGGGGTTGGTGAAGCTGCCAGGAGTCTCTGCTCTGATGTGGTTGTGAAAAAACAAATGAAGAAACATAGGCTGATTGTTTTGGATTGGAGTCAAAATATCTCTTCTCATCCCATCATAGATCCTTATTGTTGTTTCCTTACTAATATTTATGGCTTAGCTCCTTGGATGATCCATTGATTCTGTTTATCTTTGAGAATGTAAAATTTCCCCAGCACACACACTAGTAAGTTTGCTAAATGATCACAACGTTGACTTTATTGTGAAAAGTAAATAAAAACTTAAAATATTTCCCTGAAAGATGCAAATAATTTCACTAATACATGTTATAAATTTACTTCCAGAAGCTGAAGAGAAAAGTATTTATAAGTGCATCTTCTTCAGTTCATTGCTGTCGGGTCTCTTATCTGGCATGTAGGGCTGGAAATGGAGAGCATTTGGACCTGCTGTTTCTTCTCCCTGGGGCCTGAGCAGGATGGTGAGTGTCAGTGACCCATCTGCCTCCTACAACACCTGGAGGAAAAATACACTGAGTCAGGAGTCTCGTCAGAGTGTATTCTTAACTTTATTGTCGTGGGTTTCTCTTATATACAGTATAGGGAGTGTGCACGGCATAAGGCGTCAGGAGATATGATGTCTCCCAGGACATAAAGTAGTCTGATATTATGGGACCAATTGGTTTGTGTTACATGGCTGTTGGCAGGCAGGGTTCACACCAGGATGGACCATATTGAGTTATTCCTATGCGGAAGTATTTACCAGAGACTGTTGCTGAAACTTGAGTCAAGTTCGGTTTTGTCCTCAAGGCCTCTGAGGGATGACAGATTTGGCCATAGGGCCCAGCATCTTACCCTTTTTGTTTTGTTTGATGGACATCAGGTCGTAGCCCCTGTCTTAGGTTGCCCCTCACATGGAGGTCTTACCCATCATTGGGTGCCAACACACCATCCTCCTAGGCTCCTCCCTTGTCTGTCTTAGGTGGTCCAGGATCCACCTGGATTTTACCTGTCATGGATCAAGTGGAGGGCAGGGGGCAAGGCCTTTGTCCTTAGAGCCCTGATTGGTCATAAATGGAAGCGGCTTCATGCATAGCAAGTCTCTGGTAACGTATCTCTACCCGGTGGAGCCTTATTGTCTCAAGCCTCTGTTAATAAACTGTACCAATTTGGTCACAATGTACTGCCCAAGAGTAAGAATGAGAATAGAAAGCATCAGGGGCCCAAGCAGGGGAAGGAGAGGGGACAAAAAGTCACTGAAGCGGGTCCAAAGAGGATTTTCTCGGATCTCCCGTCGGTGCCATTCCAGGTGCTCTTGGAGCTCTTTAATCTTTTCCATGAATATGTCTGACTTATTGGCATATAAGCAACACTTTTCCTGTAAAAACAAGCATATCTTACCTTCTCCGGCTGTTAGTAAGTCTAACCCTCTTCTATTCTGCAAAACCACCTCTGTAAGGGAATCTATCTGGTCTTGAATATCTTGAATTGTGCTGGAGAAGCCTCCTAAATCTTTTATCAATTGTTTGGAGTGTTTAACATGTAGGTGAGAAGCCAGACCCATCCCAGCTGTGCTGATGGTGACTCCGGCGCTGACTCCCCCACACCAATCCGGATGGGGATCATAAGGACGGCCCTTTTTTGGCCTACCCCCAATATAGTCAAAGAAGGATAAGGAGACCGGCTCATCACCAGGAATCATGTTGATGTCTGGGACCAGCATGGTGGACACGCAGAGCCCAGTCCAATTGGTGGGCAGGTATGTATAAGCGAGTCCTCTGTCCCACCTTCCACAGACCAGTAGGGTTCCAATTAGGGGGCAGGCTGGAGACCCGTCTAGGGTGATATTGTTCCCGCAAAATGAGGCATGAACCTCTTCAAGATCGAGACTGTAAATCCCATTGCTGGGTGGAGCATGAATACAGGTTCCAAGATAATCAGTAGGTAAAAGTTGAACCAAGAAAAGGGGAGGGAGTGTACATGACTGCTGCAGCTACTACACTTCCCCCAGTGAGTGCGGTCAGAAAGGCAGGGTCAGGTTGGGAAAGAAAGAGTCAGGGTGGTATTGGAGCTCTGGATATTGTGCTGTAATGAGCTGTTTAACTTGATTTTGTACCTGTGCCTCCCTAACCTAAGCCTGGACACCGCCACCATCTCAATAGCCAATAGGTGGGGCGAAATTCCAACAAACTATTTCCCTCCCTCCCAAAAGCATGATGACCTTAGGGCAGGCTAGGGGACCATCTGGGCTCAGCCCGAGGAAGGGCTGTGATGTGTCTGTTGTCCTTTAGACCCAAGGACAGGCAGCGGGGTTTTGTTTACAGACCTCGTTTACAGCCACCCTCAGCCTGTTTTTTCTGTCCCCAGAGGGCTAAGCCAGCTATATGGACCCAGCCTCTACCAGGACTTGGCCATTGGGCTCGCAGTGCAAGCGGGGCCTCCCTGGATCCTGGGGCTTTGTAACCAATTTTGGCTGACAAGGAGAACAGGGCCTCCAGCAAGGCCTTTGCTCAAGCTTCAGGAACAGCCTTTGGGCAGAACACAGTCTTTCTATGCATCTGTTTCCACAGCTCCTGGGGACTCACTAGGTGGAAAGGCGGGCCTGGGGACCGTCTTGTCATGAAGACTATCTTTACTGAGGAGTGCCAGCGTTTTGGGGGCCACTCTCTTTTGTCTGAGGGCTGGTGCTAGCAGTATGCAGCCCAAAGCCCTGCTGTTGGGTAAGAGGACCAGGGCTGCCATAGCCAGTGCCACTGCCTGTAGGAGAGGCTTCTCTTTGTGCTTTTTCCAGCAGATCAGCCAGCAGAAGCCACCAAGGCTCCAGCCCAGGTTTTTTCAGGATACAGGGGGTGGGAGTGGAGTGGGGGTAATGGACGATGAGGGGATGGTGGTGTGGGGGTGGAGGATAAGGGGGGTAGGAAGGGAGTCAAGGGGATAGATAGGGTAGGTACAGTAGATGGGGGGAGGGGATTAGCGGGCCAGGGAGCACTAGGTTTGGGGAAGTAGAAGAACTGTCCCATCTTTTATGGGAGTACACTCATCCACAGACCAATTGGCCCGTGGAAGAAGATCCTCACACGGGGCAGCAGTTTGTCACGTCTCTTACCCGGCAAGTAGGGCTGGAAAGGGAGAGGATTTGGACCCTGCCGTTTTCTCTCCCTCCAGGCTGAGTGGGATGGTGAGTGTTGGTGACCCAGCCTCCTCCCACACCCAGAGGAAAAATACACTGAGTAGGGATCCTCATCAGAGGGAGGGCTCACCTTTATTGTGGCAAGTTTCTCTTATATAGAGTATAGGAAGTGGGCAGGGCATAAGGCATCAGGAGATATGGCATCTCCCAGGACGTAAAGTGGCCTGATATTATGGGACCAATTGGTTTGTGTTACATGGCTGTTGGCAGGTGGGGCTCGCACCAGGATGGACCATGCTGAGTCATTCCTGTGCTGAAGTATTTACCAGGGACTGTTGCTGAAACTCAAGGCAGGCCGGTCTTGTCCTCAAGGCCTTAGAGGGCTGACAGATTCGGCCATAGGGCCCAACACATTGCCCCCTTCAATCCATTTTCTTACCTCTGTTAGACCTTTAGTGAGAATCTGATGACTGAATAAGTGTTTTTGAAGAGTACCACAAGGGTAAGTAACCTGGTTAGCTTATTACTTACTGCATCATCGGAAACGGTGTGCATAACTTGGGAAAATGTTTGTATGTATCTCCTATTTCTATATAGTCCAGCCTCTGCACACGTTCTACAATTCATTATAATCCCTAGACATATGTTAAAAAATCCACGATATTAAGTAATTACACTTTGTTCAAATGAAAGTTTAATAATTGTAATCCTTCCTGAAATTAACCTTTGATGGATCAAGAAGTAGAAGTGACTAGGTAGAAATTATTTTTCAATACCCTGCTTAAAATTTGCCTCCCACGTGACAGTAAGGATACATGCTTTAAAAACTGTGTCATCAGAAGTGCATGCTGTGCAAGAACTTATATATTTGCATATAATAGCTGCAAAGAGAAAAGAAAAGCTCTACTATGGGTTTAATATTTCTTATTTCCTTTTTTATAAATTTGTTCAGATTACAACTCAATTGTTCTGCCATCATTCGAAACCTTCTGTTCCTCCTATCCTCCCACTCTCACCCTACTACCCTCCCTTAGGTCCATGTCCAAGGGAGATCTCCTCCCACACTATATGGTCGCAGGCTAACAATTCTTATCTTGGTAGTCTGTCTATTGTTTCTTTGAGTGCCACCAGGGCTCCTCTCCAAGGGGAGGTTGTCAAATATGGGGCACCAGAGGTCATGTCAGAGGTAGTCCCTCCTTTCCACATAACTGTGGAGGATGTCTTGTCCATTCACTAGATCAGAGTAGAGGTTTGGTGTTTATTACTTGTATTGTCCTTGGTTAGTGCAAAAGTTTGAGCAGACACTCCTGGGCCCATTACGATGTTCTTCTTGTAGGTTTCTGAGACCCTCTGAATCATTCTATTTCCACATATCCTATACTTCTATTACCTAGAGTCCCAGTAAGATGTCCTCACATATGTCCCAATCTCCTGGTAAGTGAAGACATTCATGGGACATGCCTTTTGGGTTAGTGTCCAATTTTGAGTATATACTGTGTGAGTTTTTCTGTTTCTGGGTTAACTCACTCAGTATGATCATTTCTAATTCCCTCCATTTGTCCACAAATTTCTGGGTTTCCTTGTTTTTAATAGCTGAGTAGTATTCCATAGTGTAAATATACCACAGTTTCTCTATCCATTCTTCTACTGAGGGACACTTAGGCGGTTTCCATGTTCTAGTTATTATTAATAAGGTCGCTATGAACATGGTTAAGCATATGTCCCTGTTGTGTGGTGGAGCATTTTCTGAGTATATTCCAAGGAGTTGAATAGCTGAGTCTTGAGGAAGCAGTATTCCCAGTTTTCTGAGAAAGCGCCAGATAGATTTCCAATGTGGTTGTACCAGTTTGCATTTCTACCAGCGATGAAGGAGTGTTCCTCTTTCTCCACGTCCTTGCCAGCATGTAGTGTCACTTGAAATTTTGATCTTAGCCATTCTGATGGGTGTAAGATGGAATCTCAGTGTCGTTTTGATTTGCATTTCTCTGATGACTAACAACATTGAGCATTTCTCTAAGTGTTTCTCAGCCATTCAATATTCCTCTATTGAGAATTGTCTGTTTAGTTCTGAGCCCCATTTCTCAATTGGGTTATTTGGGTTAGTAGTGTTTAATTTCTTGACTTCCTTATATATTTTGGAAATTAGACCTTTGTCAGATGTAGGGTTGGTGAAGATCTTTTCCCAGTCTGTAGGCTGTTGCTTTGTTCGGTTGACAGTGTCTCTTGCCTTACAGAAGCTTCTCAGCCTTATGATGTCCCATTTTTTAATTGTTGACCTTAAGGTCTGGCCTATATACAGCAATTTGATAGCCAACATCAAATTAAATGAAGAGATACTCAAGGAAATTCCTCTAAACTCAGGGACAAGACAAGGCTGCCCACTATCTCCATATCTCTTCAATACAGTTCTTGAAGTTCTAGCCAGAGCAATAAGACAACAAAAGGCGATCAAGGGGATCCAAATAGGAAAGGAAGAAGTAAAATTATCCCTGTTTGCAGAGGATATGATAGTGTACATAAGTAACCCCAAAAATTCCACCAGAGAACTCCTATAGCTGATAAACACCTTCAGCAAATTGCCTGGATACAAAATTAACTCAAAAAAGTCAGTAGACTTCCTATATACAAATGGCAATCATGCAGAGTAAGAAATTAGGAAAACCACAACCTTCATGTTAGCCAAAAGCAATATAAAATATCTAGGAAATACTCTAACCAAGCAGGTGAAGGACATGTTTGAAAAAAAAAAACTTTTTTTTCTTTTTTTTTTCTCTTTTTTTAAATTAATTTATTCTTGTTACATCTCAATGGTTATACCATCCCTTGTATCCTCCCATTCTTCCCTCCCTCCCATTTTCCCCTTATTCCCCTTCCCTATGACTGTTCCTGAGGGGGATTACCTCCCCCTGTATATGCTCATAGGGTATCAAGTCTCTTCTCAGTGACCTGCTGTCCTTCCTCTGAGTGCCACCAGGTCTCCCCCTCCAGGGGACATGGTCAAATGTGAGGCACCAGAGTAAGTGAGAAAGTCATATCCCACTCTCCACTCAAGTGTGGAGATTGTTCTGTCCATTGTCTACATCTGGGTAGGGGTTTAAAGTTACCGCCTGTATTGTCCTTAATGTCAACAATTAATAAATGGGACCTCATGAGGCTGAGAAGCTTCTGTAAGGCAAGAGACACTGTCAACAGAACAAAGAGACAGCCTACACACTGGGAAAAGATCTTCACCAACCCTACATCTGACAAAGGTCTAATATCCAAAGTATATAAAGAACTCAAGAAATTAAATACCACCAAACCAAATAACCCAATTGAGAAATGGGTCTTGGAACTAAACAGAGAATTCTCAACAGAGGAATATCAAATGGCTGAGAAACACTTAAAGAAATGCTCAACCTCCTTAGTCATCAGGGAAATGCAAATCAAAACAACTCTGAGATTCCATCTTACACCCATCAGAATGGCTAAGATCAAAAACTCAAGCGACTCCACATGCTGGCGAGGATGTGGAGAGAGAGGAACAGTCCTTCAATGCTGGTGGGAAAAAAACTTTAAATCCCTGAAGAAAGGGATTGAAGATGATATGAGAAGATGGAAGGATTTCCCTTGTTCGGTGATCAAGAGAATTAACAATAAAATGGCCATCTTACCAAAAGCAATTTACAGATTCAATGCAATCCCTATCATAATACCTACACAATTTAAAAAAGATATTTAAAGGTCAATCCTCAACTTCATATGGAAAAACAAAAAACCCAGAGTAGCTAAAACAATCCTATACAATAAAAGATCCTCCAGAGGAATCTCCATTCCTGATCTTGAATTGTCCTATAGAGCAACAGTAATTAAAACAGAATGGTACTGGCACAACAATAGGCTGGTTGATCAATAGAATCAAATCAAAGTCCTAGAAATGAATCTTCACACATATGGTTACTTGATTTTTGACAAAGAAGCCACATCTATTCAATGGAAAAATGATAGCATCTTCAACAAATGGTGTTGGTTTAACTGGATGTCTACATGTAGAAAAATGCAATTAGACCCATATTTGTCACCATGTACAAAACTGAAGTCCAAATGGATTAAAGACATCAACATAAAACCAGAGACATGAAATCAGTTAGAGGAAAAAATGGGGAAGAGCCTGGAACACATTGGCACAGGAGACCACTTTCTTAATAGTTCTTTTTAAATGTCACTTTTGATTTCTCCTTTTACATTAGCCCTGTGTTTGTGACTCCTCTCTTTTACCTTCAGCTCAGTGATAATGGCTTTTATTACTTCTTACTGTTAATAGCATGCCTGTGTATGTTTCTGAAGTTAAGGGATAAGCTATTTTTAAATTTTATTTATTTATTCACTTTACATCCTGATCACTGCCCTCTTCTTTTTTCCCAGTCTCCCTTTACCATTCCTTGCCCCCATTCTCCTCTCTACTTCTCCTCAGAGAAGGGGAAGAGTCCCATAGGTACCAAATCATCTTTGCACATTAAGACACTGCAGAACCAGGCACATCTTCTCCTACTGACATCAGGCAAGGTGGTCTATTTAGGGAAACAAGATCCAAAGGCAAGCATCAAAGGCATTTGCTGGGGGACCCACATGAAGACCAAGCTACACATCTACTACATATATGCAAGGAGCCTAAGGCCAATCCATATATGCTCACTGATGGTCAGTCAGTCTCTGTGAGCCCACATAGGCTCCAGTGAGTTGACTCTGTATGTATTCTTGTGGAGTCTTTGACCCCTCTAGCTCACTTGGTTATTCTCTCAACTCTTCCATATGATTCCCCAAGCTCTGTCTAACTTATCTGTATGTCTCTACGTCTGTTTCCATCAGCTGTCAGTGAAACATCTCAGAGAATTTATGCTAGGCTCCTGTCTACAAGCATTCTAAAGTGACATTAATAGTGCCATGTATTGGTTCTCTCCCATGGGATGGGTCTCAAGTAGAGCCAATCATTGGCTGGCTATTCCCTCAATCTTTGCTCCATACTTGTTCCTGCCCATCTTGTAGATAGGACAAATTTTGGGTTGAAGGTCCTCTTGGGGGGGTTGGTGTCCCATTCCCCCTACTGGAAGTACTGCCTGGCTACAGGTGGTTCCATATCCCCTATTGCTAGGAGTCTCAGGATGGTCCCATAAACTTCCTGAGGGCATCCCCTATCCCAGGTCTCTCGGATATCCTGGAGATGCCAACCTCCTCTGATTTCAATTCTATCTCCTACACTCTCTTTTCTCTTAATCTCCACCCCAGATGCCCTCCCCATCTCCTCTCCTACCCAGTTGCCTCCCTCCCTCCTTCCATCTCCATTGCCTATTTTATTTCTCATTCTGAGTGAGATTCAAACATCCTCCTTTATCACTTATCTTCTTTGGGTCTGTGGATTATACCATGGTTATCCTGGACATTATGGCTAATATCCACTTATAAGTGAGTGCACACCATGTGTGTCTTTTTGGGTCTGGGTTACCTTACTCATCATGATCTTTTCTAGTTCCATTCATGCATTTGCCTGTTTTTAATAGCTGAGTGGCATGCCATTGTATAAATGTGCTAAATTTTCCTTATCCATTCTTCAGTTGAGGAACATCTTGGTTGTTTTCAGTTTCTGGCTATTGCAAATAAACATGGTATAAGATTATATATTTTCATGGTTTCCCTAGTACACTAGCCATCTCTCTTTCAGCCTTCCATGACAACAAAAAATAACAAAAGATATATAACCAGCCATTAGGACCTTCTTTCAGTTCACAAGTTATATGAATGTCAATATTTCCTGTTGTGTTTTTATTATCTTTCTGCAATAATCACCAAATCAAATTACTTTTATATTGTACAAGCAAGAATATATTCCTTGTGCTGTGTTTTTGTGTTATATCAATTCTTTGGTTGTTTGACATATACTAGATTGCAACTGGGGTCTGCTTTCTTGGTATAACACATAATACCAAATTAGTCTAATACACTAATGGCATCATACTGAGTGGACATCATAACAAGTAAATATACTTACATCTGTGATATCTTTGTTAGGCATGATTATGGCATGGAATGAGAGATCTACTGTGAATGTTGGAAAAGTATCCCTTTGGAAGCATAATTGGAACACATTAGGACATTCCTTTTCTGAAAGGAAATACTGTTTCTGCCACTTATATATGGTACTGTAGATGTTAGACTAATCACACATCAGTTTGAATTGTGCTGCCTTTAATTACTTAGTAAAAACCTTTTATAACTGCTGGTTTTGAGCTATATCCAGAGAAAATCACTGTCCACAGTAAGCCTAAGGCCCAATGCAGGATGTGCCAGCCCTGAGTACTTCTGAACACCAGTCACCTAATAACGGATTGGTGAAAATAATGCTGTGTGGAGTCATTCACAGGCTCTTAGGACTCACGCATGGAAGCCTAAGGATTTAGGAGAAATCCTTCCATCCCTCTGTAGATTACTTTTCTCTATTCCTTGGAGAAATATTTCCCAGGTTGCTGATGGGCCACTGGGGAGATGGATTCCATGACTATGCCATGAGTGAATGTCAAACTGAAAAAAAAATTCCACAGCACAAATTTAATCAAGAACTTTTGACGACCCATGTGCTTCATACAAGCCACGGTGAAGAACCACAGGTCTTGTATCATGTATCATTTCATATCTTCAATCTACATCAAGATCATGTATGGGTTTCTCATGTATAACTATGACTCACTGACCACTCTATTCATTTTTCCATGTGATCACACAAAAATCTGAAAATTGAGATATAGATATGAGAAGTGTAAGAATTATTTATATTCACAAGTATCCATTACTCTATTTAAAATATCTACTACTTCCAAAATTTCACATTACAATGTGAATTGTATTACATGGTCATTATTTCTGATAATATGATAATTGTATATTTACTTCTTGGTCACAGGAACTACTCTTTCATTAGTATTTCATGCACAAGTAACTTATTTTTCTAGTTAAAGGTACATCCCTATTATGCTTTGTTGTTTCTACTAATCCCCTATCTCAGAAGTATACTTTTTGTAAATTTTTTTCCTTTTTTATCATTCATTTGGGATTTATATATTTTAAGTACACAAACATTCAAAAATTGACTCATATTAAACATTAAAATGATATGAAAATGTGTTTGTTGTTGCTGATTTTATCTATCAGCAAACTATAAAGTTGGCATAGGAAGGCCTGCCTAGTGATTCAGTTTTATGCTTCTATGTAAGAACTTTCTGTCTGTCCTCTTCTTCTAAGAATGTGGCAGTTAGTCTTTGTGAAGAGTTGTTTTCTTCAAAATATAATTTACTAAAATATTAAATAAATATTGGAGCAAAATGTCCCCTCCCATATTGTGAAAAATTAAATGGGTTCATAGACATGTTCCCACTTTTCATCAAATGAGCTAAAGATATGGGAAGTTTTATTCTAAGGACAAATCACAGAAATGATCAAAAGTTCCTTGCTGGATTTCTTTCACAGAGATCCACTTATGTTTTAGGGATAAGACAAAAAGTTTAAGGTGTAAACACAGCTTCAGATTCCCCTTTTGAATTTATAGATATATTTTATTGAACTCATATAATATATTTTGATAACAGGTTACCCTTTTCCAACTTCTGCTGGATCTTTCCTACTTTCCACCCACCTAACTCCAATTCCTTTATTCTTTTTTCTCTTTTTATAAAAGACAGATCAAATGGAACAGAAAAGAAAAGTTTGATTTAAAAAGCACAAAATACACATAAAAAATCCCATCCAAAACCTATAAAACAGCAGAGTCATAGCCCATCATAAAAAAGTAAAAGACAAATAAGACAAAAAAATGACAAAACAAAGCAATATGGGACAAAAGCTACAAAAAATATCATTTGTAGTCTTCCTTTAGGGTGGTTAATATAGTAAGTGAAACTCCACTGGAGAAAACCAGCATTTCCTTTGTGGGTGATTGTCAATAGGAGATAGGATCTTGGTTAGGGATGCGACTTTGTGTTTTCTTTCCTCTTGATGCTGAGACTCCATTTGAATTAAACTTATGCAACCCCCATGCATGCTGCTTCAGTCTCTATCAATTCATGTGTGTCAGTCATATGTTAGGAAAACACAGTTTTCTTGGTATTATCTATCCTCTCATTTTGGCTTTAAAAATACTTTTTTGGTTATTTTTCAAGACAGAGTTTCTCTGTGTAGCCTTGGCTATCCTGGACTTACTTTGTGGACCAAGCTGGCATCAAATTCACATTGGTCGGCTTGCCTCCGCCTCCCTGAGTGCTGGGATTAGAGGTATGTACCAGGACTCCAGACTTTAAAAATCTTTTAATCTCCTCTTCCACAAAGCTCCCTGATCCCTAAGGGGAAGGTTTATATAAAGACAATCCCATTTAGGACTGATTGTCCCAAAGTCTCTCACTCTCTGCACATAGTCCAGTTATGGGTCTCTGTGTTACTTCCCATACACTGCGAGGGGGAGCTTCATTTGGTTCTGGCTGAGAGAGGCATTGATCTATAGGTAGAGAGAAACATCATTAGAATTAATTTTATTGTTACTTTAGCCGAACAATGGTATTTGCTTTCACCTAGGCCTGTAGCCTATCTAATCTCAGGTTCTTGAACATCTGAGCAGTGTCAGAATGGGCTCTATCTCATAGTGTGTGCCTTATGTCCAATCAGAGAGTGGTTGGTTGCTCTTACAACATTTGTTCCACTATTGCATCAGCATATCATGCAAGCACATCATTATTTACACTTGTGTAGATCACAAAGCTTATAACTGGCTTGGCGGTTGCCTTTTGCCAACTGGTAACATGCAGAGGACATTTCAGTACAATGAACCTGAGTCAGTAAGGGTGAAAACTGCTTGGGTACCAGTTTAACTTCTTTGTGTTCATTTAGTTGTGCCTTCAACAATAAAGACTCACCATCAGTTTGTGGCAAGTAACAAATAGCCTTGCCAATATTCACATATTTGGGCATTTTCATCGAGTTTCTTTGGACTAAAACTAAATTAGATATAACCCATTCCTGGGCTTGGAGGTTTCACTTGGTGGCAAAAGATATCTAGTTGTAGCATTGTTTTCATCACTACTTGGTGTCTCCATTTAGTGTTATTTAATATACGTACACATTTAAAAATCTTATATTATAGTAGGTCCATATGATCAATCAAGTGACCCTTAGTGCCAATTGTTTATCTCCTCTTCTCCCACTTCCACATTTAATTCCTCAATCTAGTTTTCCTCGTGTCTCTCTCTAGCTATATATTTAATTTCCTCTTCCTTGGAATTCTCCTCCCCGGTAGTCACGTACTCTATACCTAACCCTTGTGGCTATGTGAACTGTGGCATGCCTACCTGAGGCTTTATTGCTTACATTCACATAAAAGAGAATGCATGTAATATGTTTCTTTTATGGTATATTACCTCACCTGGCATGATTTTTTTCTATCTTCATCTAGTCATCTGCAAATTTCATAACTTTGAATACTATTCTATTGTGTAACTGTACCACATTTTTAATATTCATTCTTTAGTTGAGAGACATCTAGAGGGTTGCCAAATTCTGGCTATTATGAATGGAGCTGCAGTAGACATGGGTGAGCAAGTGTCTCTAAGATGTACAGTCCTTTGGGTACATGCCCAAAAATGGTATGGATGAATTTTGAAGTAGTTCTGTGCCCAGCTTCCTGATGAACTGACACATTGGTTTCAATACTGTCTGTACAATATTGCACTTCCATCAGCCATGAATAAGTGACCCTCTCCTTACATTCTCCCATCATGAACTATAATTTGTCTTCCTGATCTTGGCCATTCTGCCTGGTATAAGATGAAATCTCAGTGCAGATTAGATTTCCATTTCCCTGATGGCTAATGATGGTGAACATTTCTTTAAGAGTTTCTCAGCCATTTGTGTTTCATCTTATAAGAATTCTCTGCTTGTTTCTGTACCTAATTTCTTAATTGAGTTATTTGTCTTCTTGATGACCATGGATTTTTTTAGTTCTTTTATATATAGATATAGATATTAGATATTAACACTATATAATATATATAATTAGTAAAAGTGTTCTCTTTATTTTGATTGATTGTCAATCCCTAAGCCATTGAATTGTGAAATGGATTAATACTCTATTTCTCTTTTCAGTCTGAAAACTTCTCTTTATTAAGATTTGCAAGAATTGATAGTTTTATAGTAGGAACTACAGACATATTTTAATGATGATCAAGATTCAGTTACAGAAATATTTAAATGAACATACAAATTCCATGCAACTATTATGAGCAATATAAATGTCCAATGTGTCCATAAAATCATAAGTATAAAAAATATTCTATTTTTGTAAAGAATTGTGTAGGTATTTTGATGGGGATTGCATTAAATCTGTAGATTGCTTTTGGTAAAGTGGTCATATAACTATGTTAATCCTACTGATCCATGAGCATGGTTGTCATTTATATACTGATTTTTAAAAATTAATCTTGTATCCAGCCACTTTGCTGAATATGTTTATCAGATGTAGGTGTTCTCTGACAGAATTTTTTGTATCTCTTATGTGCACTATCATATCATCTCTGAATAGTGAGACCTTGATTTCTTACTTTATTATCTGTATCCCTGTGATTTCCTTTAGTTGTCTTATTATTCTAGCTAGAACATCAAGTACTATGTTGAATAGATATGGACAGAGTAGATAGCCTTTTCTTGTCCTTGATTTTATTGGACTTGCTTTTAACTTCTCTCCATTTAATTTGGTGTTGAATATTGACTTGATGTATATTGCCTTTATTATGTTCAGATATGATTTTTAAAAATTTTATTAATTTATTCTTGTTACATCTCAATGGTTATCCCATCCCTTGTATCCTCCCATTATTCCCTCCTTCCCATTTTCCCCTTAATCCCCTCCCCTATAACTGTTCCTGAGGGGGATTACCTCCCTCTGTATATGCTCCATAGGGTATCAATTCTCTTCTTGGTGACCTGCTGTCCTTCCTCTAAGTGCCACCAAGTCTCCCCCTCCAGGGGACATGGTCAAATGTGAGGCACCAGAGTACGTGAGAAAGACATATCCCACTCTCCACTCAAATGTGGAGACTGTTCTGACTATTGGTAAGATCTGGGTAGGGGTTTAAAATTTACCGCCAGTCTTGTCCTTGGCTGGTGCCTTAGTTTGAGAGGGACCCCTTGGCCAAAATCTGCGTATCATAAAGTTCTACTTGTAGGTTTCTAGGACCCACTGGATCCTTCTACATTGCTATTCTCCCATGGTTCTCTCATCTAGAGTCCCAATAGGGTGTCCACCCCTCTGTCCCAGTTTCCTGGTAAGTGAAGGCTTTCGTGGGACATGCCCCTTGGACTAGTATGCAGATATAAGTGAGTATATACCATTTGAGTCTTTCTGCTTCTGGGTTAACTCCCTCATTATAATCATTTCTAGCTCAATCCATTTATCCACAAATTTCGGGAATTCCTTGTTTTTAATAGCTGAGTAGTATTCCATAGTGTATATGTACCACAGTTTCTTTATCCATTCTTCTACTGAAGGACATTTAGGCTGTTTCCATGATCTGGCTATTATGAATAAGGCTGCTATGAACATAGTTGAGCAAATTTTCCTGTTTTGTGCTGGCGCATCTTCTGGGTATATTCCAAGGAGTGGAATAGCTGGGTCTTGAGGAAGCCCTATTCCCAGTTTTCTGAGATAGCACCAGATAGATTTCCAAAGTCGCTGTACTAGTTTGCATTCCCACCAGCAATGAAGGAGTGTTCCTCTCTCTCCACATCCTTGCCAGCATGTGGTGTCGCTTGAATTTTTGATCTTAGCCATTCTGATGGGTGTAAGATGGAATCTCAGAGTTGTTTTGATTTGCATTTCCCTGATGACTAAGGAGGTTGAGCATTTCTTTAAGTGCTTCTCAGCCATTTGATATTCCTCTGTTGAGAATTCTCTGTTTAGTTCCAAGCCCCATTTCTCAATTGGGTTATTTGGTTTGGTGGTGTTTAATTTCTTGAGTTCTCTATATATTTTGCATATTAGACCTTTGTCAGATGTAGGGTTGGTGAAGATTTTTTCCCAGTCTGTAGGCTGTCGCTTTGTTCTCTTGATGGTGTCTCCAGCCTTACAGAAGCTTCTCAGCCTCATGAGGTCCCATTTATTAATTGTTGACATTAAGGCCTGGGCTGTTGGTGTTCTGTTCAGGAAGTTGTCTCCTGTGCCAATATGTTCCAGGCTCTTCCCCACTTTTTCTTCTAAGTGACTTAGTGTCTCTGGTTTTATGTTGAGGTCTTTAATCCACTTGGATTTGAGTTTTGTGCAAGGTGATAAATATGGGTCCAGTTGCATTTTTTTACACATAGACATCCAGTTAGACCAGCACCATTTGTTGAAGATGCTACCCTTTTTCCATTGAATGGATTTGGCTTCTTTGTCAAAAATCAAGTGACCATATGTGTGTGGATTCATCTCTGGGTCTTCAATTCGATTCCACTGATCAACCAGCCTGTTGCTGTGCCAGTACCATGCTGTTTTAATTACTATTGCTTTATAATACAATTTGAGATCAGGTATGGAGATTCCTCCAGAGCACTTTTTATTGTACAAGATTGTTTTGCCATCTTGGATCCTTCTAACTTTCTTTCAAGCAGCTTCTGTTGGGTGCTCACAATCAGAACCAAGACAAGACCCTCTCACTGTCTCAAGCCTTTGGCTAAGATGCCCTCTTTCAACATTCTCTGTGCAAAAAGTTTTCCATGTAAATTTCATTAGGGCTGAGGATTAAAAAGAATGCCAGCTTTAAGAGAAAAAGCATATGCCAAAGTAGTTTTTAGGTAAAATTACATCTGGATCATAGGCAATTGTTAAGGGCAGTGATGATCAGCCAGTGATCTTTGGAATTTTGTCAAGCAAAGCTTCGACAGTTTTTCTGGATGTAGAACAGTCATAGGGGAGGGGAATAAGGGGAAAATGAGAGGGAGTGGAGAATGGGAGGATACAAGGGATGGGATAACCATAGAGATGTAACAAGAATAAATTAATTAAAAAAAATTCTACTGGTGTCTGAAGTAAAGGGAGAACAAATGGAAACTTGTAAACCACTGAGCATCTCTGAGATGCCACAGCCTATTAGTACAGACATGCCTGCATTATTCAACTACAATCAATTTTTCTGTAAATAACATGCTTTAACCACTGCACAGATACAACCAAACCTCTGTTATGAAGTGCTAACAAAAAGTTAAACACAGGGCTCAGTTCAAAAGTTAATTTTGATTTCTAAAGTTATCTCCATCTTGGTAAAATATTCTTTCATTCTTAGATCATATTAATACATGATATTAGTTACAAACTACATTTCTAGCATTCCAGTACACAGATGCCTTTAGTCAATGTATAATGTCTTAGTAAAAGTTAGATGGTTATCATAAAAATATTAAATATTAGATATCTTAAAATTAAATGTATTACTTTTCATAATTTTTTACAAAACTTGTTATGTACTACATATGATGTATCTTCATATACAGAATAATGTAAATCACATCATGGCTCTTCATTCCTATATTGTAAGTATGTATATTCAAATAAATATAGCATCTTAGAAGCATGTTGTATCTAAAGTAAAATTTCTTTGAAGTAAAAACCATTAGTCTCTTGGTATACATATAAATCAAACTCAGCTTCTGTTCCATGTATTTGTAAGATCACACTTGTCCCTAAATACTGGGAGCAGTATACAAGAGGTATTCAGACCATGAGATGATATACCAAGGGAAGCACATAGTCAAACCTCTACCCACTATCAATACATGTGAAAGTCAGTACCCACTCTCCACTCAACCGTGGAGAATGTCCTATCCAACGGCTAGATCTGGGTAGGGGTTCGATGTTACTGCACGTATTGTCATTAGATTTAACTTTGGTAAGTGAAATCTATCAAGAAAAGTATCCATTTCTTGTAGATTTTTCCAATTCTTTGGAGTACAGGATTTTGGAGTAAGACATAATGACTTTTTTTTTATCTCGGTGTCTGTTGTTATGCCATGCTTTCCATTTCTAATTTTGTTAATTTGGATACTGTCTCTTTAGTTAGTTCCTAAGAGTCTGTCTATTTAGTTGGTTTTCTCAAAGAACCTGCTCTTGGTTTCTTTCTTTTTTATATTGTTTCTTTATTTCTAATTTATTGATTTCATACCTGATTTTGGTGATTTTTCTGTCATCTACTCCTCTTTGGTGTGTTTGATTCTTTTGTTATAGAGATTTCAAGTATTCTGCTAAGTTGCTAGTATGAGATCTCTCCAGTTTCTTTTTTTTTTATTTTATTAATTTATTCTTGTTACATCTCAATGGGTATCCCATCCCTTGTATCCTCCCACTCTCCTCTCCCTCCCATTTTCCCCTTATTCCCCTCCCCTATGACTGTTCCTCAGAGGGATTACCTCCTCCTGTATATGCTCACAGGGTATCAAGTCTCTTCTAAGTGACCTGCTGTCCTTCCTCTGAGTGCCACTAGGTTTCCCCCTCCAGGGGACATAGTCAAATGTGAGGCACCAGAGTACATGAGAAAGTCATATCCCACTCTCCACTTAAGTGTGGAGACTGTCCTGAACATTGGCTAGATCTGGGTAGGGGTTTAAATTTTACCGCCTGTATTGTCCTTGGCTAGTGCCTTAGTTTGAGCGGGATCCCTTGGCCCAAATCTGCCTATCATAATGTTCTACCTGTAGGTTTCTAGGACCCACTGGATCCTTCTACATTGCTATTCTCACATGGTTCTCTTATCTAGAGTCCCAATAGGATGTCCTCCCCTCTGTCCCAGTTTCCTGGTAAGTGAAGGCTTTCGTGGGACATGCCCCTTGGGCTAGTATGCAAATATAAGTGAGTATATACCATTTGAGTCTTTCTGCTTCTGGGTTAACTCACTCATTATGATAATTTCTAGCTCAATCCATTTATCCACAAATTTCGGGCCATGGGTCAAATGGATCTAACATATATCTATAGAACCTTTCACCCAAACAAGAAAGAATATACCTTCTTCTCTGCACCCCATGGAACCTTCTCCAAAATTGATCACATCGTAGGTCACAAAGCAGGCCTCAACAGATACAAGAGGATTGAAATAATACCATGTATCCTATCAGATCACCATGCTCTTAGGCTGCAATTCAACAACAACAGAAACAACAAAAAGCCTACACGCACGTGGAAACTAAACAACTCTCTGCTAAATAACACATGGGTCAGGGAAAAAAATAAAGAAAGAAATCAAGGAGTTTCTGAAATTCAATGAAAATGAGGGAACAACATACCCAAATTTGTGGGATACATTGAAAGCAGTGTTAAGAGGAAAATTCATAGCACTAAGTGCCTTTAAAATGAAATTGGAAACATCGCACATAAGCAACTTAACAAAACAGCTGGAAGCCCTAGGAAAAAAAGAAGCAGAAACACCCAAAAGGAGTGGATGTCTGGAAATAATCAAACTTAGGGCTGAAATTAACAAATTAGAAACTAAGAAAACAGTCCAAAGAATCAACAAAACCAAGAGCTGGTTCTTTGAGAAAATCAACAAGATAGACAGACCGTTAGCCAAACTAACTAAAAGGCAGAGAGACAGTATTGAAATCAACAAAATCAGAAATGAAAAGGGAGACATAATAACAGACACTGAAGAAATACAAAGAATTATAAGATCCATCGTGGTCTGATAAAATGCAAGGGGGTTTAAGTCTTCTTGTATTTGTTGAGGTTTGCTTTGTGACCCAGTATATGGTCAATTGTGAAGAATGTTTGGTGAGGTGCTGAGAAGGCATATTCTTTTGTGTTTGGGTGAAATATTCTGTAGATATCTGTTAGGTACATTTAATTCATAATGGCCATTGCTGGTGGGAGTGCATACTTGTACAATCACTTTGGAAATCAATTTGGCCCTTCCTCAGAAAATTAGCAATAGGTCTCCCTCTAGACCAAGCTATACCACTCTGAGCAATGCCCAAAAGACCCTACACCATACAAAACACTTGAACAACTATGTTCATAGCAGATTTATTCATAATAGTAAAATCTGCAGGCAACTTACATGTCTCTCAACAAAAGAATAAGTAAACTGATACATTTACACCATGGAATACTACTCAGCTATTAAAAGCAAAGAAATCATGAAATTTGCAGGCAAATGGATATAATTAGAAAAGATTATCCTGAGTGAGGTAACCTAGACTCAGAAAAAAAAACACATGTTATCTAATTAATTATGGTTGGAAATTAGCCATATAGTACAGGATAAACATACCACAATGCACAGATCCAAAAAATTAGTATCAAGGAGGATCAAAGGGAAGACCCTTAAATCTCACGAAGAAGGGGAAAGAGAATAGATAGAGGTTGTGGTTGAAGAGAGGGAACAGGTAGGAGAAGGGACTTAGAGAGATATGAGGGTGGAAATTAGACCTGGCAGAGAGGGGGCAGAAGGACAAAATGCCTATACATAAAAGAGAAACGGTGGACAGGGCATCTCTATGATCATCTGGAGACTTAAGTGAGGGTATGCTTCCAGGAGGATATGTAGGAAATCCAGCAGAGACTCCTAGTAGCAGAAGCCATAAAGACTGAAGATGACACCCTCTAACTAGACAAGTCTCCTATTAGAGGGAGGGGAACACCAACCCACCCACAAGAACTTCCACTCAAAATTCACCCTGCCTGCAATATGTGCAGGAATAATGATAGAGAAGATAGAGCAGATATTTAGGAAATGTCCAACCAAAGTCTAGCACAACCCAAGAACCACCCCATGGAAGAAAGCCAACCCCTGACACTACTAAAGATACACAGGAGCCTAGCAGAATTGTCCTCTGAGAGGCTCTACACAGCAGTGGTTCAAAACAGATGTTGAGAATCACAGCCAAACATTTGGTGATGCATATAGAACCTTGTGGAAAAATTGGCGGTAGGAAGTGAAAAGGACCTAGAGGTTGCAGGAGCTTCACAAGAAGAACAACAGAGCCAACTAACCAGGTCCCAGAAGACTTGCTGAGATTAAAGCACCAATCAAGGACCATGCATGGACTAGACCTAGACCTCTTAAAAAGATGTAGCTGATGGGCAGCTCAGGATTCCTGTGGGTTTCCTAGTAAGGGGAGAGGGGGCTGTCTCTGACATAGACCCTTTTGCTAGCTTTTCGATTAGTTCTTCCTGGTGGTACTGCCTTGCCAGGCCACAAGGTAAGAGGACATGCTCAGTCCTGCGCTGCGGTAGAGGGGAAGGTGTGCTCCCCCTTTCTGTGGAATAGGTGAGGGGATGGCAAAGAGGAAGGGAGGGTAGGACTGGGATGTGAGGAGTGGTGGGGCCACAACCAGGATGTAAAGTGAATACACAGACAAATAAGAAATATTCTCCTGATGGTAAGATTGCTCAGGGATTACACCTGCCTGAATTCAATTATAGAAATCCACAAACTGGAAAGACAGAACTCTCAAAGTTTTCCTCCGATCTCTACAGGCATGTTATGGCTCATATGTGCACAAAAATAGATAGAAATAAAAAAATAAAAATAAGAAAGTGCAAAATGTAAATATTCTTGGTTGCTTCAGGGCAAGGCCTACACTTATGCTGAGGAACTTGTCAGTATCAGAATGGAAGTGAACATCACTGAAGAATGACTTTCAATCAAAGCACAATACACAAATATAACTAAGAAGGGATATTACTGTGTTTAACAAAAAGATAAGTATGTGTGTTTATAAAGTTTTCAGCCTATTTAAGTGCTGATATTTAACATCCTCTACAGTTACTTAGAAGTCTATCTAGTAACAAGCAAGCAAATATTTGTTTGCCTTTTATGAATTAGGACTTTTTCTAGTTTCAAAAGGAGAGCATATAGAAAAGTGAGATATAAGGAATAAGAAATACATGCAATAGTAAGAAGATATACATGTCAAATTCAGAGCAGAGATATACCACTGTGTATAAGTCAGATTAATTTAACATAGAAGTTATGGACCACAATTGTCTCAGAGTTACTCAAGTGATAGTATGCACTGACTACATACATTACACTAACCCCACCCTGGGAATTAATAATTAAATTAAAGTTTAATTTAAAATAAAAATAAATTGGAGCACAACATATGTTAATATTCTTATTCTTATAAAGTACCTTACATATTGTATTATATCAATCTGCATTGCAGTATACTGTGTTTTAAAAATGTAAGATAGTGTCTCTATATTACTATGTATTATTGATACTACATAATATTCTGTCACATTTTCTATCTAAACATTTTGTATGCCAATCACTATATACTAAGACATAGTATCTTTACTATAAAGTATCCTATGTATTACATTATAACATATAAAATACTTCATAATTGATAAAATGCATAAAATGTGCATGCAGAAAATTACAACTGAAAGCATTTTCTATAAAACAGTAATAGTTATCCATGATCTTTCTTTGGTAGACTTAAAGGTATTTGTTGTAGCCTCATGGGGTATTTTAACATTGCTCAGTGCATGTATAACATTTTAAGTGATTATTTTATGAACCTATATTAATTACACAGTGAATTCACAGGAAATGCATTTCCATAAATATATGTAATATATTTTTATCATAGTCATTCTTTTATTATTCATTCTTCTTCACCTTTCTCTCCCCACTTTTTTCTTCTACATTTCTAATTTTCCTTCAAGAT
The DNA here is from genome assembly GCA_907169655.1 of Acomys percivali. Classification (NCBI taxonomy): domain Eukaryota; kingdom Metazoa; phylum Chordata; class Mammalia; order Rodentia; family Muridae; genus Acomys; species Acomys percivali. The sequence continues at coordinate 69,699,619 of OU015743.1, read as the reverse complement.
GTAATTAATTAACCATAAACTCCCTATATTAATCAAGTAGAAGTTTATGGTGATAGTAAAATCAAGAATCTGTAAAGAGCATGGGTAAAATTTACTTGACATTTTGGAGGTGAAAATAATGCATAATTCTTTACTAGATATGGGCATGAGACTATGAGTTCATGCCAGTTCCTAGGGGCTCTGTCTTATGTTAGTGTATCTATGTGTCAGGACAGGGAATACTAACTGATGTGTCCAGGTAGATGGAATAGAAGATACAGTTAATAGGGTGAGTATGAGGTAATCAGAGAACAGTTACAAGAAGATAAGCAATCGAATATCTGATCAGAGCTAGAGGTAAAAGTTAAATTTAGAAATATAATATTTGGAAATGTCAAAACATATTAATTCATATAATCCTCATGAATAACTGCTCCAATGTATTCTCCTATTTTATTTTTTGCCTTAAAATACAATAGTCTTGCTAGGAACTGCGGACTAAACTGTGCCCCTTTAAACTCTATGCATGGAAGCTGGAACACTCAGTATGATTGTATTAAAGACAGGGCCTTCTAAAAAGGCCTGCATGATAAATAAGAGCTCATACATAACCTGAGTTTGAATTCAATAGAGCTGTTGTGCTTATGGGAGGAGTCACCAAATGTTTTCTTTCTGTCTACATACTCACAGAGATAAGACTGGGAAAATAAAATGATAAAATGTACACAGGCATGGATCAGAAACCAAACATGCTGACCCCGTATGCCAGGACTTCTAGGCTTCCCAGGCTCTAGAACGTTTCTGTTGTTTAAATCACCTAGGCTATGTTATTTTGTCATAGTCTTGAGGCAACTGATATGCTAGTATAGATGTGAGAAATGCACTTCTTCATCACGTGTCCTAGCTCTAAAATGATTCATTTCAGATCACAGCTTTTACTCTACACAGTGCTTAAAAACAGAAACTGAGCTCTGTTATGCAGGATAGTTAAACAAGCTGTCCATCAGAACTCTTTTTGTTAGGCAGAAAATTTGACTCCATCCTCAGTGAGAACAACACATCTCAGTTCCACCAAGAATGGATGGACAGCAGTTACAGCCAGAAAAGTCTAGAAATTGCTGTTAGGGCTGATGGAGCCTTCTTGTGCTGTCAGATCTATATCAGACCAAGTAACTATATCCTGCTCAAAGACATAAATCCATACAGAAGAAATATATACTCCTAAATCAAGCAGGGATACAGTGTTGCTAGGTCAAAGAAAAGGCGGAAAACGAATTTTCTTATCAAAAACATAGATATAAAAGGATGACCATAAAAAAAGGAGCAAACATGGAAACAAAGAGTAAAGAGAGCTATAGACTACCTCCAGTCAGTAGTTAGAAATATAGGCCACAGCTAGTCAGTAATCAGAGCCATGGACTTCAGCTAAACAGTAGTAAGAGCTATGCATTATGGGTAATTCAGAAGGTAAGCAGAAGCAGAGATTCCACAGCAAAGGGAAGGCCAAGGAAGAAGACTGAAATTTTGAGAGAATCTATGAGATGTGATGACAACAGTTTGAGAACAAGGAGGAACCTTCTCTGGCTTTGTTTATTTAAGGGACAAACACAAAGAGATACATTGGTAAAACTTTGTTCTCAGCTTTGAGAAGGAACTTGACTTCCATGCCATTTTGATTTGGCTATGTGTCTTCTGTCAATGAGTGAAGGGAGGACTAGATTTTTCCAGATGAGTCTGAGTTCTCAGTGTGACATGGAAGATTTCTGTGACAGCTCTGGCTTTAGAACAGGCAGGCAGGAGGGGGCTGGTATTACACTACATGAAGGGATATTGTGTTTCCCTGAAGCCCTTTATTATACTGAAAGTACAGTAGTTTTCCCTTCTCCAAGCTGGGAACCACTCCAGAGGAACGCATCTGGATAGCATTTTCCCATTACCCTCCCCAGAAAAGAATTAGTCAGCAAGGGCCCTATTCATAAAGACGAATTCCATCCACTTCTACTTGAATGTCACATCTTTATGTGGAAAAAGTGTGGAATGAGACCATTTTTTTCCTACACAAAGAATGCCTTTCTGAGATTAATGGAACCCCCTCCCTCTCCAATATGTAAGCAGACACCTTCTGATTATATACCTGAGGGAACACTAAGACTGCAGACTTGGTGAGAGGGCTTGGATGGGCTGTTTCTGGGCTGAATTGAATCTTTTCTGAAAATAGGTGCCGATTTCAAGATAAATGCATGCTTTTTAAAACCATAAAGAACTATACCACAGCAATTTGAGGATACACACATATAAATCAGGTGAGAGTTTCAAGAATCACAAATTCTGTTAAGAACTTGTAGCCACTAGATCCCAGGCGATCAGTCTGGGGCCTTACTTCACAGAACCCTAATTCCCAGAAGTAAAGAGTTAATCTTAATGGAGTAATATAGTTTTAATCGGCCCATAAGGTTGATAAATTGGGTTGATTGGAATCACATCATTAGACAGCAGATTTTGGCAGATTTTTAACAGTCACCAAGGGGACTTGAGATTTATGACCTCCCAGTTTATTATTTTCTTTTGCCTGAATGATCTTTTTAATGTTCTGTAAATTAAAGTGTACCTTGCCTACTGTGGAATTTGTTCAATGACAAAATAATTTAGCATGTTATAGGTCCAGATCACTGCATTTCATCTACAGTAGAAAATAGGCTCACCTGGTATGCTTATCTCAGGCAATTTAGAGAGATGAAGGTTTTAGCAAAGGCCTTTAATGATACTTCAACTGCTACTGATGGCCTCGGCATTAAGGAAGTGATTCTGAGAGTCAGTATTGCCAACCAATATGATTATGGCATTAAAAATGATAATTTTAAAACACACTACCATCATAGCATCCTAGATTGTGCCATGTTTATTACAGATACCAAGTTGAGTCCTTAATTTTATACAACTGCTATAAATGTACATGAGCATTTAAAAGTATACAAGTAAATTTTACTTGACTCCTTACTTATTTATGATTTATTCTACCAATTACTCTGTGTATGTTGTCTAAAAATTTGGGCTCAAATTTCTTCATATTTCTTTTACTTTATTAGAAAAGTACAGATTTAGATGTTGACTCCCCCCTAAAAGGAGAACACAAAGCTGGTGTGGTCTTCACTGTACCTGTGAATAATTCTCAGCTAACGACTTGAAAGAGCTATGGAAATGCCAAGGGAATGGATTTCACATTGCTGTAACAATGCTAGCACCAGCTTCTAACAAGGAAACATTATAAATGATACTTAACAGAAGGAAGTGAGATTCCAAATGTAAATTGATCATGCTAAGCTATTAAGAACCATGTCATCTTCCATAATAATCATTTGATTGTCCACATTTTGTTTATCCTCAGTACTTATATGTGACAAGCTCTAGTCTTTCCAAGTCTTAGACAGGGAACTTGTGGCTTAAAGAACCACAATTAAAGCACAGACTTGTGCTTAAAGATGCTTAAAATAAGTGGTGGTTGAGTGCTCAGTCCTAAACATCACATCAGGGAACATTGAGGAAGAGGGAACATTGAGGAAGAGGGAACAGAAAGACTGCATGAGGCTTAAGACATAAAGAAGAGTTGTAAAATGTCACCTTCTTGCAACAGTTATTACAATCACAAACTCTCAACCACAGATGATTGCACCAACTCTGCACAAAAATGGACCACCAATAGTCATGATAACTACCCTTAACTGCTAACCTGTTTCATACAGATAAATTCAAGAAAGAGGAGTCATTGCCTTTAATTGTATACCTAGTAGTTATCCTTCTAGATGCTAATGGATAGGCCCCTTCCAACCATCACACACTCCGGATGAACCCAAGAGGACACACACACACACACACACACACACACACACACACACACACACACA
>OU015743.1:69679529-69691871 GCA_907169655.1 Acomys percivali | reverse complement strand
TCTCTCTCTCTCTCTCTCTCTCTCTCTCTCTCTCTCTCTCTCTCTCTCAATCTCTCTCTCTCAATCTATCTCTCTCCCTCCCTCTCTCCCCTATCTCTCTACTTCCTTGTCAACATTTGTCATCAGATTAAGGAAAACCATTGTGACCAGGGTAAATTGGAATCTCAATGTAGTTTTTACTTGCATTTCCCTGATAGTTAGGGGTATTAAATAATGTTTAAAATAGCTATTAGCTGTTTTTGATATTTTTAAAAACAATTATTTCAGTTTATTTACCCAACTTTTCTTAGTGCCTGATTTCTGCAAATCTTTGTGAATTTTGGATAGGAGCCCCTTGTCTTACATGTGGCTGGTAAAGACTTTCCATAATTAGTTCTGTGGGCTGTCTTTTAACTCTGAGGATTCTTTCCTTTCCTGTACTTTTTATTTTCATGAATTCCCATCTATTGCTACCTGGGGTTGACTTCTGTGCTGTTGGTCCTCTTTTTAAAAAGTTCTGGCCCACCTTAATATCATGAAGGGTATCCCCTGAGTTTTCTTCTAAAAGTTTCAGAGTTTCAGGTATGAAATTAAGGACTTTGATCAATTGCTAATTGATTTTTGTACAGGGCAAAAGATAAAAGCCTAATTTAATTCTTCTGCAGGTAGAAACCAGTTTTAACAGCACCATTTGTTGAATAGGCTATATTTTTCCAAGGTATACTTTTTAACTTCTTTGTCAAAAATTAAGTGAGCATAGCTTTTATGTTTTATTTCTGGGTCATCTATTCTCTTCCATTGGTCTACATTTCTATTTTTATGCTAGTATCAGGCTGTTTTATCACTATAGCTCTATACAAAAATTTTGAAGTTGAGTATTTCTCTTTATAAGTTTATTATTTCAAATATTTGTTATAGTATCAGCAAGTTGTTTATCGCATAAATGTTCTAATATAAAGATACACATGATGAGTATGTAAAATATACATTTATATATTTGTATAAATACTTATTTGTATTTTATTTCAATTTTTCTTCAAACTAAAAAAATTATGAATAGAATGTTTAACATATGAATTTGTAGCCACTATATTTAGGACTTTCTTCTGTTATTTATTGATATTTTATCTAGCACTATAATGCTTTAAAAGACATGTTGCATTCAGAGATACAGAACAAATGGTGTTTTGTGTTATGTGCTTTTTCAGTAATGCAAGTTTGACTCATTATTTCATACAACCTGACAGAACAATATTTTATAGATTTGTTAAATTTTGTAATAAGATGTCCTCTCCTCTGTCCCAGTTTCCTGGTAAGTGAAGGCTTTCGTGGGACATGCCCCTTGGGCTAGTATGTAGTACTCTGGTGCCTCATATTTGAACATGTCCCCTGGATGGGGAGACCTGGTGGCACTCAGAGGAAGGATAGCAGGTTACCAAGAAGAGACTTGATACCCTATGAGCATATACAGGGGGAGGAAATCCCGCTCAGGAACAGTCATATGGGAGGGGAACAAGGGGAAAATGGGAGGGAGGGAAGAATGGGAGGATACAAGGGATGGGATAACCATTGAGATGTAACAAGAATAAATTAATAAAAAATTAAAAAATAAAATAAAATTGTTTCCTAAGGCAGAAGTTTAGTTTATTATATGAAACATTCACTCTGGTATAAAATAAACATTTAGTTTTGTTTTACATGAAAAAAATTGTAATAAATACTGTTTTTAATAATCAATTTGTAAATAAATAATTAATGGGGTAAATTACATTCTACTGAGGAAATAATTGCTCCTTACGATATGGTGAAAGTATTTCTAATAATAGACAGAAAATTTGACAATAAACTCAGCATGTTTCAGTCAGTAAATACTACTTTATGATGCAAACAACACTGTCAAACACTTGTGAAAATAAGAAATCTAAAATTGTATGCAACCCAGTGAAGGACTAGGCAGATATTTCTAGCATACATTGTGTTCCTTTCTTAAATCTGTCACAGTGACAAGCTACATATAGAAGTGATTATTGTTAGTAACTGAAAGAAAGATGCTCAGAGGACGATATCATTCAATCACTACGATCTTCACAAAGGAAACAGTATTGAAAGGAGAAAAATGCATAGACTCAAAGATTGGTGCCTAGCCCAATTGTCATCAGAGAGGTTTGTTTCATCCAGCAACTTAAGGGAGCAAATGTAGAGACCCACAGCCTAACATTATGCCAGGCTCAGGAATCCCACAGACGAGAAGGAAAAGGATTGTAGAAGCACCTGCCAATAAGGCAAGGACACCAAAGGACCATGGCCTCCAGAATCAACTAACCAGTGCTCATAAAGGCTCTCAGAGACTGAAGCAACAGTTAGGCACCTGTATGAGAAGGAGCTGGATCCTTTGCATATCCATTGTGGTTGTGCAGCTGGGGGGGGGTGGTCTTATAGGACTCCTAATAGTGGGAATGGGGCTTGTCTCTGACTCTTGCCTGCTCTTGAAAAACTTTTCCTCTTACTGGGTTGCTGACTCCAGCCTTGACATGAGGGTTTGTGCTTTCTCTTATTGTAACTTGTTATGACTTGTTTGGTTGATGTCCCTGGGAGGCCTGGTCTTTTCTGCAGGGAAATACAAAAGGAGGGGCACCTTGGAGGATGAGAGTGGAGGGAAGCTGGAGTCAGGATGTAAAAATGAGAGAAGAATAAATGTTTATTTTTAAAGTGGCCATTATTTGACTTTGAAATAAACAGATGCTTCTCCAATTTTATTGTGCAAAAAATTTACCCAAGGATATAGACTTTGTTCGGTTTTTTACATACAGAAGTGTTTCAATTCTTCTCACATTATCATCAGTTGGTGATAATGTATATACATCAAATGGAAAAGAAACAATTTTTAAATGAACATATTTAATTTATTTTTCTTTTTTCATTTTTTTTCAAAATAAAGAGTATGCTTTAATAATAAATAATAAATACCTACTTTTCAAAAGAAAAATAATTTGGAAGGATATTTTTATATTACTATTTGGGATAATTTGTTTTTATATGCAGACACTATAAATGTCCTTTAAAATGTCCTGTCAAGAAATTTGGAGAAATTCTCAGCTTATTTTAAAAAATAAAAGAATGAACTCTATTGCATTTTAATATCAAAATGATATCAAAAGGAAAGGAGACAAAGAAAAAGGGAGGAAGGTAAAATTACAATAAGATGTCTGATAAAATAACAAATTATACTATGAACTACCTAAAATTACCTATAATACACATAAGTAGGTATGTAAGTATTCATATATAATTTAAATAGAAACTTCCCATCTGAATTGCCAGTGCTCCCTGAAAGAGTCATAGACCATTTAGCAAAACGTCAGCAGCAAACATGAGGAGCCCTCCTTGAAGTTGTTGGTCTGGTTGTCCAAGAAACTCCCAAAACATTGCAGGCTATTGCTATCGCCCTTGGCTGGCCAGCACTGAGAGGTGAATGGTAAGTCCCTATCTTCTCTACTGCTTAAGGCACCAAGCACTTCAAACTCAGGATCTCGAAGGGTTCCCCAGGCTTCATCTGACCTCAAAGAATCCTGCCTGAGGACTGGCTTCCATAGTACCAGACGGCACCGTGCATGCTTACAGAGCAGAGAGACAACTACTAGTCCTACCTATGTATGAAGGTTATAACAACAGCAAAAAACAGCATGGTATGAAAACCCTAAGGGCACAATAGTGGGGCATATACCATGCCTGCTGGTAATCAAAATGTGCCTGGGACTGGAAATATAGCCAACTACTCAGGAAATCGTGAATCTTGGTGGAGACCCTTCAACCACGACCTTATTATACCAGCTTAATAACTATCTACCTTTTAAATATTTATCTTAATACCCCCAGGTAAGTGTATTTTTCATTCCTCATCAAATAAATCAATAGACATGCCAATGTTGATGGAAGAAGCTCAGAAGGTCTAAACTTTAGACAAATTGACAGTCAGCTAAGGGATGCTGAGAGTAGAAGAAATAGCTTACCCAGGGATGAACACACCAGTTGGTAATCTGATAACAAATCGTCAGCCCTGAAAACATGCACATAAAAGTAAAAGTAATATCATTCAAACTGAGCAGGTTATATGGCTATGCAGGGTTGTGTGTGTGTGTGTGTGTGTGTGTGTGTGTGTGTGTGTGTGTGTCTGTGTCTGTATACCTAATAACAAATAAAGAAAAGGAGGCCATAAATTTTTAAAGAAAGCAATGAGGAGGGCTTACATGGAAAGGTTTAGAGAGTGGAAAAGGAAAGGAAAAAGTGTTCTAATTATTTTATAACCTCAAATTATAAAAAGAAGTTTATAAAATTAGTATTAAGCTAATTGTCTCTGTCATCTTCTCATTTGGAAAACTACTAACCTGCTTTCCTGGTATGCTCAGGTAATCAAATTTATTCCTTCTCAAGTCTCTGATGGGGTTGAAGACCAGATAGTTTAGTTTCACAATTAAGCTTAGTTGTCTAGGGGTTAAGATGTTTTTAGGTCTAGATAGATGTTTTTAGTTGATAATGATAAGATATGATAGATATTGATTTACATTCAGAATTTTAGATGCACAAAGATAAGAAAGATGTTTTCTTCAAGGCTGCCAAATACAAAGAGCCAAAACATTTAGATTGTAACATTTATATAATTCCTGATTGTTTCATGGTTCTTCTTGCTGTAGGTAGTTTATTGTATATATGTGTAAAAATATAAATGTATATGTAAAAAATAAAAAAAAATATTTAATAAAAAGTGAAAAAAACAAAACCAAAACAAAAACAGAAAGAAATGAAAAAAGAAAAATAATAAAATTTTGCTAAACTTTTATGAAAATCATATCATACTAAAATATCAGTGCCTAGTAAGTATATTATATTCTTATATTTTACATGTTTTAGAAGTTCTATAAATCCTAAAGACAGATTAAAGTAAAAAATAAAATAAATATCTGTTAAATCTGTATCTTTTTATTTTTTACTCTGAACATAAGCACCTCAATATAGGTGCTCATGATTTTTTTTTCCAAGACAAGTTTTCTCCTGTAGTCCTGCTTGTCCTGGATTGACTTTGCAGATCACACTAGCCTCGAACTCACAGAAATCCTCCTGCCTCTGCCTCCAGAGTGCTGGGATTACAGGTGTGTGCCACCATGCCCGACCTGCTCTCATGCTTTTACACCAAAATAAATAAGAAATACAACGAACAGAGTTTCTACTTTTACATTTGTCTCCCTAACAGTTATTTACACTATCATTTGCTATTATTTCATTCTCAAATATTTGTTACAGCTCTTATGATCTTTTAATATGTTTGAAAATAGAATAGTAATTTTGTAGAGATACAAAAACTGTTCCTGGGTTTGACTCTATTGGTCTGTTTTCACATTTATCCTCCTTTGACCCAATCTTGCAAATAGTCATCTTATATTCTCTGTCCTAATTTCCCATAAATGTAGTTTTCTTTTGAGGGAAGTGATGAGTACACTGTAGGAGTTGGGAGATTAGACATGCATTTCATTGCTTGGTGAGTATACCACTCCATTTTCCATTATTAGACTGTAATACCTCACGTGAGTTTATTTTATAACAAATAGATGCATTTAGATGCCTGAGGGTATTATATCATAGGATCCTCTTGGCTTTGGTGAAGACAGCATACCAGAAAGACAAATTGTATCAGCAAATAAGAAACCAAACAGTGATCCGGGGATCAGCCTCAGGCTTCTATAAGAGCTTCCACTCATGAGATTTCAATAGTGGTGAGCACTATTCCCTTCTAAGGACAGTCCCTTCGCAGCTCTGACATAGACACAAAAGGAACAAGTTACTAAAACATGAGCAGAGCTTGTGGAAACAGAAGTAACTACAGCCTTCCCCTTTGTCTAAAACTTCTTAAAAGTCACCTTTGACCTTCATTATTCCTGACACATAGCCAATGATTGATATTTAATCCAAAAAATGAGTAAAATATCTGATAAAGATATGAAAATCATATGAGAGCAAATATTAAATGAATTTTAAAGTCACTCTCATCATTTTTACTCCATAACTATTCTGACTTAACATTTCATGTATAATACTTGGGAAATAAAGAGTTTGATTAGTATTGTATGCAAAGCCTATTAAAAAAGATTTAAAGAAGCTTTTCTGTTATCATTTGTGATAGTAAATTTAGATAAACATTTTTTAGTTTAAGGCACATCTAGGACACTAAGTGAGACAAACCATTGGCTATGTCTTTGATAGTGTTTCCCAAAAGAATACTAAAGATGGGGCACCTATTTACACAGTCTCATGGGCTGGAATCAAAGACTGAATAAAAGAGAAAACATGGAAAAAGCAGCTTGAATATCTGTTTATCTGCTTTCTGACTGAGGACAAATTGTCACCACCCGTCTGATGCTCCCATTTGTATTTACATGTTTCCAGAGATGACCACTTGGTATTGGATAACCAATTTGTGTGTTCATTCCTTGGTTGCCTGTAACTTTTGTCTGGGGTTTAGGCCTTCCGAGCTTCTTCTATCTTCATTGACCTGTCTATTGTCTCGTCCTTGGTCAGGTCATGTTTTGGCAGCCATGTTAGTGAGACTTCAGGCATAGCTTCTGAAATTTCTGGGAGAAATGATTTCACAGCAAACTCCCCAGTCCTCTGGTTTTTATTCTGTTTCTGACTGTTTCCCTGCCCCTACCATTGCCATGGAAGCCTTTCACATCATAATAAACGCTACCTTCTTGTCAGACACTTTATCACAGTGACAAACATAACATATATGGAGCATGGGTATTGAGAAATGGTGCTATTGCTGTAACTACTTGGGCAGAGTTTGTAAAAGCATGCCATTGTGTTTCTTCGGCGCCCTAGAGTGCTATAAGCAGAGGCTAATGAGCCATCCTAGTGGGAGTGTGGAACTCAATGCAAATAGCAGTACAGACAGGAAATGCAGATCTTGAGACTTCATGGTGGAATGTGGGCTCTGTTGGGATAGGGCTATTTATTTGTGTTATATTCTGCTCATATGTTCGTAACTTGAAAGGAGAGGAAGTCAAAGTAATGTACCAATGTGTTTCATGGGCAACAACAGAGCACTCAACTGTGCTTCCTATTTACTGCACTTATTCAGATTTACAGGGAGAAAGAATAGCAAGTGGCAGTGAAAGACATGAAAAATGTGGAGCTTGGAAAGTAAGAAAGTATGAACATATGTAAAGGTGTAAAACAAGGAAAGTGAAGGCAAAGCATCTGTAACACTTAAGGAGCAACTTAGGACAAACCTTTGACTTTGCACTGGCCCAATGGGAGAGGTGTCTTAAAGTCAAAGCCCATCTCTGAAACCATTGTCCTTGTGAAAATCTAAATCTTTTCAAATATGAAAAAAGACATTAAGCTCAGAATTCCACTTGAAGAGATCCCCTCATCAAAATTACCCAAAAAAGTGTTTTTCCAACTTGAGCTGCCACAAAGCACAGAGGCCACCACAGCTGTGTCAGAATGGTGCCAAACTTCATATCATAATGGTCATAGAATTTGGCAGTATTTTCTACATCAAGTTTCTTTTGCAGACAAACAGAATTGACATGTTGTGGTGTCCTGGAGCCTGTGCCAAGGTACCAGAAAGTTGTTGAAGCCAAACAACCCTTCACATACTCTGTAGTGAAGCCCTGAAAGACTATTGCATGAAAGTGTGATGCTTACATTGCTTTGGAGACCTCAGAATGATAGAAATGTCGGTACAACAGTCTATATACCAAGAAATTATTCAGACAGTGTGGAACTGGTCTAATAGAGAAGCTATGTGTACTGCTGCTGTGACAGAAGTGGAGAGAATGTGGGTTCCCGAATTACTGAAGTTTAAATGATGTGACACTACCAAGAACTACAGATTCCTATAGTGGAGTTTCAGGGTATAGTGTTTGCCTGGAATGGCTCAGCATAACTCAGCTCAATCTTTCCTTGATATGCCACCACTCTTCCTCCCTTTCAGAGCGTGACCATGTATGTTATGCAATTATATATTGGAAGTATGTAACTGTTTTTTTTAATAGTTGCATATAGTTAAAAGGGATTTCTGTATTCTCACAAGAGACTGAGGTTGGGATTCTGGACAGTATTAAAATTGTTGAAGTACTAGGATTTTCATAGTGGCATTATGAAATGGCCCTAAAACTTTGGTGGCATATTTGGAATGCAGTGTTTAAAAGTTGTGTGTTTGCATTTCAAATTGAAAAGGGGTAGATTTGTGATGGTTAATTTCAATGATTACTTGGCTAGATTAATAACACAGTGACACACAGGCTGCTACCAAAGGGTACTTTTGGGTGTAAGGGTATTTCCCAAGAGATTTAACCCACCCTGAATGTGGGCTGAAGTATGACATGAGTGGGTACTGACCAAAAACAAAGGGAAAAGAGAAAGGGAGCTGAGTGCTGGCATTGTTTCCTGTTTCCTAACCCAAGCAGAGGTAAGGAATCACCCAATGCACTTTGGCCAACCATTCCAGTGACATGCCACCTCTTCTGTCATGATGGGTATATCCTCAAATCCTTTCTTTCTTAAGTTGCTTCTTATCATTTACTGTGTCATAGCAGTAAGAAAAGTAATCTAATATATCATTGATCCTTTTTACGACCCTTAAATTACCCTCACCACCACTTTCCTCTTCACTTGTAAAGCACTTTTACATTTATTTTCTAGTGATCATCCTGACAGCTTTAGCAAGTATACATATCAAAGTCACTACTTGTCTTGGACCAATTTTGCTTCCTTTGGGCATGATGTGTCACTTTAAATAATAACAATGATTATATGAATTCAATGTATCGCTATTGTCACATGAGGTTCCTCAAATGCTCACACATATTTTTGTGTGCTCATTCTATTAAATAGAGTTTATGGAATGATATCTTCATTATACTCTTCTTGTTACTGTGATCTTTTAGTATAATTACAGTAAATATATTTTGGGAGAAATGTACTATACAACTCAAATTTACTCATTATTGTGAGTAAATAAACTCCTTCCTGATTGTGTTAATAGGAGATTATTAAAGTCAAACCATAATGAGTTGGGGTGATGCTCAGTTGACAAAGTGCTCACCACACAGATGCAAGTTCCTGGGTTGGAGTTTCAGAACCCATGTTAGAAAAGCAAGCGTGACAACACCACTGCAATCTCAGCGCTGGGGAAGCAGAGACATGTAGATACTTAGAGTTCGCTGACCTGCTAGCCCAGCAACTAAGCACCACTAGGCCAATGAAAGACCTTGTATCAAAAAAACAAGCAAGACAGCTCCCAAAGAATAGCTGAGGCTGACCTTTGACTTCTACATATGCATGCATAAACAAGAACACTCACATCACACATACATACATACATACATACATACATACATACATACATACTTAAATACATACACACTATACAACATAATCATTATAGTATTCCGATTGCAACTTTTTATTAATGTTCCCATGTCTTTATTGAAGTAGACAAATGAATTGTAGGAGTGGTGTGATCGGTTTTAGTGCACTTATGCTGTTATCATCTTCCTGTATAAATAAACCTAGGCAAAAACTCAATGCCAATATTGAATCTGAGAGCACAGGACTTCTCAAGCCCTGTCACTTGTATGTCAACCACTGAGGAAGGGAGAAATAACAATAGTAAGGTACAGTGCAGCACAGAAGTATCCCATCATTTAAAGCAGCCGTTTCTTTAAAAGAGCAAAGTTAGGTACTCCTGAAGGGATGGGACAGTTTCCATGTTAACCATCCACAATCCACCATCTCCCTGAGGTTTCTCTTTCTCATCTCAGGTACTGTCATGATGTTTCCATGAATAGCTTTTAAGCTTCAGTGGGGTTGTAGGATCTGCAAATGACACCTAGTTTATTCACCTACAAATAAAACAAACTGCTTAATATGGGACTTTTAAAAACTTGTATAATTTATATGTTGAAATATCATATTATATCATAAATATGTATATTATGTTTAAGTAAAAAACCATGTAAATGTATATGGAGATGAAAATGTTATGGATTCTTATGCAATCATTCTATCCTTATATCAAAATATCACAAGGAACCTTATAAATCTGAATAATTAAAAAGTAAACTATATAAAATTATAAATCCTACTGAAAGTCAAGCAAGTAGTTTAGTCTTAAAAAACATGGAAGATATTCCATTTTCTGTAGAGCTTAACTTACTAAATATCAGTAAGTAATCAGGTTGTCAAATACAATATTTTGCAAAAGCAGAGATCCGTAAGCCTGTAACATATACCTAGGTAGTGATCTTCTCCCCCTCAATGTGGTGTAAATGAAAAAGGCTCGATTTATGGAATTGGAAATTGAATTTCTGAGCTTATTCATAGCTTGAGCAATAGCTCTGCATGACCCTTAATGCCATCTAGTTAAAGTGTCATGGCCTGGAAATGAAAGAGCATGATCTCAAAAAGTGAAATAAAAAGCTTGCAGTGTGCGTGATTTAGTTCTTATGAAATTTCCCTACACTCTCCAAAAAGCCATGGCAATGATGTGAAGAATGCAATGACACAGCAGCATTGATGAGGGGTCCAACTGAGCATCCTCCACTAGGAGACAGACCAGTCACGTCTTCTAAACTGTGAATAAACAAGGCTCAGTGGCTCGATGGGCCCTCCAAGAATCACCAGCATGAGACTTGAAATTATTGCGAATGGTGGCTCTCCCCTAATAGTGAGTCCTGCCTTAGTGCCATGCCATGAGTGCCTAGCCTACCAGCTGAAGCCAAAAAACTTAAACACCTTTCCAATGCCTTACAACCAACTTCTCATTTTCCATACAAAGCATGAGAGGAGTCTCAAATTGACAGAAAAGTTCAATAAAATCTGAATCCCAAAGCTCATACTTCCAGCCCAGTACTAAACTGATACCATGTGTGTTTCATATAGAAGCCACATTCTAATTTGGCGACTTTAATTTTTCCCACAGCTCTGAGAACTATGATAAAAAATGTGTTTGCACTCACTCACACTATAATCTCCTGAACTTCTTCTATGCCTAAAAGCAGCTCTGTGCACTGGAAAGCATGTTTACAGATCAGTTGGTAACATCATGAAGGCATCCAAGGCAGTAATAAATGGAGCATGCCTGTGCTTATTAGATTAGCCTAAGCTCTTTCCATGTGTGATTGGGGGTGATCTAATTGGCTTGTGCAGTAAGTAAGTTATTCTGAGTGTTTGAATATAATGCATGTGTGTTTACAATACCAAAGCACATTAGGAATAGTTGCATTTACTCTTTTTCTCTTGGCATTAATCATGGTAGAGAAAGCATTTCTCTGTGTTTCCCATGACAAGAGAGCATTTGTGTGGGTTGTCTCTACCTAAATCATCAACTCTACTCATTCTGCTTGAAGAGAAAAGGGGTGCATTCTGAGTCTATCTTTATTGACCTGTTTTGTGATTGATCTCCTACATAAGGGGAAGGGGGCTTGCTCTCAGCAGTGGATTCATGTTTAAAAGTTGTATCTTGTTTTTCCCTACCCTACCTGGTTTTCCATTTAAATATAAGCAGTTACAAAGGTAACCAGAAAAATGTTAATAATATCATCTCATTCCTCATTTCAAGATACCATTCCTACCATCATAATCTATAATTTTCACAGTAAGTATATTTCTGGAATGTGAATTGACACAGTATGATTCTTATAAGTCAAAACTAATGAACTGCTTCAATGTTACATTAATAATGGACATTTTGCCAAATTTTTATACTCTAAGTATATGAGTATGTGTGTGTGTATGTGTGTGTGTGTGTGTGTGTGTGTGTGTGTGTGTGTGTAACTAGGTGGTGAAATAGATTATTTTAACCGCAAAGTACTTTTTCTAATTGCTTATTAATTTTTCTATATTCATGGATTTAACAAATCTAAAGAAATACATAGATTAAATTGACAATAAAGGTTTCATCTAATTGTTAAAAATTAAAGAGCAATCAATATGTATTTATTAAACATTGTGACATTCACTCATGTTTAATTATCTAAGTATTTTTGTATTTTGTATGATAACTATCAACGCTCATTATATTTCATGCATCATTCATTTTACATGCATTCAGCATGGAATTGCAGAATACCACCTTCATGCTGAACACATATCTAGTGCCTACATTCTCAGCAAGACCATGACATTCATAAGTACTTAAGTTTGATACCTGCTCTAATACTTGACATCTCTCTATCTTTGAGCATACATTATCATTGTTTTATCAGACAAGATAGGTAAGCATACACAAGTTAGAGGGGGAAGGGAGAGGGAGAGAAAGTGTGTGTGTGTGTGTGTGTGTGTGTGTGTGTGTGTGTGTGT
>OU015743.1:69627688-69679519 GCA_907169655.1 Acomys percivali | reverse complement strand
AGAGAGAGAGAGAGAGAGAGAGAGAGAGAGTAGTAGTAGTAGTAGTAGTAAAAATAAAACATGGAAGACTGAGACATAACTGTGGACACCTGGTTTTGTATAAAGAAGCCAGAAATACACAGTGGAAAAGAAAATAAAATGTGCTTCAACAACAAATGGTGCTGGTCAAACTAGGTGGCTGCATGTAGAAGAATCCAAATAGTTCTATATTATTACCCTAAACAAAACTCAAGTGGACCAAAGACCTCCATACAAAATCAGATACACTAAACCTGATAAAAGAGAAAGTAGGCAAAAGCTTTGAAGTCATTGTCACAATATAGGACTTTAATAACAAAACACTAAGCACAGGCACTATGTCCAATAATTAATAAACGGGACCTTGGGAAACTGAAAATATTCTGCATGACAAAAAAATTGACATTCAAAAATCCTGGAAGCCTATATAACAGGAAAATATTTTTACCACCTACATATCTGATAAAGGGCTATGCAAAATACATTGTAAAAAACTTAAAAATTAGACATCAAGAAAGCAAACAACCCAAATTAAAAACGAGGTACAAATCTAAACAGAGAATTCTCAGAAGAGAAAACTCAAATGGCTTAGAAACAAAGAAATGTTCAACATCCTTAGCCATGAGGAAAATGCAAATCAAAGCTACTTAGATATTTCATTTCACATTTTCAGAATGGCTAAGATCAATAAACTTGGGACAGAACATACTGGCAAGAATGTAAGGAAACACTAATCCAGTGCCAATAAGACTGTGAACTTGTACAGCCACTAAGGAGATCATTGTAGAGCTTACTCAGGAAGATCAGAATCTATCTATCTCAAGAGCCAGTGATCCCACTCTTGAACATATACCCAAAGAACATGTTACCCCACCACAGAGGAACTTGTTCAGCCATGGAAACATGGTTTGGAGCTTTGCAAATGGACTGCACAGTGTTGAAAATTGGTATGAGAAGACCTTTGTTAGTATGTGTTATAACCACACTAAAACATCACTTCCACATGGATCTGGGTAAGTTTTGTTTTTAAAACAGTTTGTTCAGTACTTGGGTTATGACATAATCACACAATCCATTACATCTTACTAATGATATTAGAATTCTATCTTAAGACAAAATATTATTAATGGAGTTTACAGAAATTAGATGTCATAGTATATAATTAAAAGTTTATTATATGTGAAGATAAACTGAACAAAGTTGGTAGCTGTCATGTTGAAGACAAGGTTCTGAATAGGATATGGAACTAAAATACTTTTGTAATTGGTTAGATTTCTGCGACAAGAAAGAGGTGTGTCAAGAATAATTTCAAACTTCTGCCATACAGATGTGAAGGAAAATCAGAAAATGTTAAAAGTATAAAACAATTGGTAATAGAGGATTTTTTGAAAATGTTATCTTGAATATAGTGTTAATCTAAATATAAATTTAGTCATAATTGGTTTATAAATCAGGAAGATGAACAAAGTGTCCTTATGGGCTGGAGAGATGGCTCAGTGGTTAAGAGCACTGTCTGCTCTTCCAAAGGTCCTGAGTTCAATTCCCAGCAACCACAAGGTGGCTCACAACCATCTATAATGAGATCTTGTGGACAGTCACACATGCAAGCAGAACATTGTATACATAATAAAATTAATTAATTAACTAATTAAAATAAAGAAATTGTCCTTATATAATAATCACTTTCTGTCCAGATATAAGTGAGGATATACCATTTGACTCTTTCTGCTTCTGGGTTAACCCTCTCATTATGATCATTTCTAGTTCAATCCATTTGTCCACAAATTTCGGGAATTTCTTGTTTGTAATAGCTGAGTAGTATTTCATAGTGTAAATGTACCACAGTTTATTTATCCATTCTTCTGCTATCAAGAAGAGACTTGATACCCTATGAACACATACAGGGGGAGGAGGTCCCCCTCAGTCACAGTCATAGGGGAGGGGAGTAGAGGGAATGGGAGGGAGGGAGGAATGGAAGGATACAAGGGACAGGATAATAATTGATATGTAATATGAATAAATTAATAAAATATATTTTAAAACAATAATCACTTTCTGAATTTTAATGCCTGTCAAAGAAACCAGAATTTTAGCAGGATTTCTTTTCTTACGGTGTAAAGCCAGTTTACATCACATGGATCACAAAGAGATTGAGAAATCTGAATGAGTTTTGGCTAGGTCACTAAAGTGCTTGCTACTCAAGCACGAGGCCCTATATTAGACATCCAGCATCCAGGAAGAAAAGTCTGGTGTAGTGGCACACAACCATATCCTGGTGCTGGAGAGGCACAGACATTTCTAGGTGACATAGACTTGAAGCAATTATGAGAAAGCAGAGGCAAGAGTGGGTCTAGGAAGGAAAAGGGCAGATATTTTGGGTGACCACAACTGGAAATGAGATTTTTATCCATTACATACATAAAAATTAAAGGCATGAATCAATCAAAAAACACGTTTTCAAATCCTATGTAAATGTATTGTTAGAAAAGAAATATAGAATTTTTTTTAAGTTTGCATTGGTAAAATTACTTCTTACTAAGACTTAAGTACCTATTTTAAATGAGTTCTTTCCTGCTGAGGTATTAGAACATATTTGTTCTTACTCATAACAGCTTTTGGTGTTGAAAAAGGAATTATGGTAGCCTTGACTATGAATAAAAGTGATCAAAATTGTGGTCTTTACTGTTCAGATGTTACATAAATTATAATTGAATTTATAGTGAATTCTGTAGTTATGACAGAATTATAACTTTGAATAAAGGAATGAAAATTATGTGATAAGAAAGTCTCAATTTTATTTCAGCTTACAAAGTGGTTAATGCAATACACAGTAGACCTTCAGTCATAATAGGTCTCAAGATCTACCTTTGTACCTGAAGAACCCAATTCCAGGGACTTACAGAAATCTATTTATACAGTGCCTAAATAACAACGTATTATGAGAAGAAAGGGAGCACAAGTAATTATATTGGTCTAAAAAGAACAGAGAACATGTGAAATCTGTGTTAGTGTGTGCTAGTCCATTCATTGCAGTATCAGCCTTCTGTTGCTGTAGCAGATCATCTTGAATGACTGTGAATATAATGGATTATATGAATGTAGACATTATTGATTAACCACACAGAGGAAACTATTTGTCTTTGAGGTATTTGTGCATTATAGGTTGACACCATTCCTTTGGAACTTTGGTAGCACAGTGTAGTAGAACTGTACAGTAAATCAAAGGCGTTAACTCCTGGTGAGCAAAAGAGACCACCACATCATCGACGACCTGCGACCTGCACTATGTTATACCTTCTAAAGGCTGTGTGAGTTCTATGAAGGTTAATTTTATTGGTCAACTTCACATAATCTAGATAACCTAGAAGAAGAGTCTAACTGAAACATTGTTGGCATGTTCATGGGGATTATCTTAATTATGTTGAGTGAGATGAGAAGACCTACCCACCGTGAGTGAGACCATTCCCTAACCGAGGGATTCTGAAGTGTTGAGAAAGCAAGCTGAGGACTAGTATGCATGCATAGTTTTCTCTCTGACTTTGATTATGTTTGTGATGTCACCAAGTTTTCTAAACTCCTACAACTGTGACTCCCCTACTTTACAGCTTTGCATCTATATTGCTCTGTGTCCAGACTGGACGCTTTCATGCCTGAGGGATTCAGCAAGAGAACTTAATGTACAGAAAGGAAAAGACTAAAAAACTCAACCACACATAGAAAAATATATGACATCACAATGCAATGACTATGACTGTGATTTTACACAGATTTTTGGGTTCATAAAAAGAGAATTGAGGAAACATTGCTGCGCATCTATGGTGACAAAAATAAATGAATAAATTACTTCATCTATTAATACAAGTATAGAAAGGCTTTTTCTTTTTTTTTACCAAACTGTAAATTCTTCTATTAACAGGCATTATAAACAGATAATACTAAGCTTATTTTAAAACCATGAGTGTCACAACATTGAATATACAGTTCATGAATAACTTAAAATGTACTTCTCATTTTAAAAAGCAACACATAGCACACAAAACCTATACTAAACAAATAAGCTATAATAAGGATACAAGGTTGATGTGTCTAAAATGATAAATATATACAGTACATAATTGTTAATTATGTGATCAGTACATTGTTCTACACGATTCCCTTCATGCTTCACTTTCCCCAGAAACTGAATTCTGAACTTCCTCTTCTAAAATTCGTACAATCAGGTTATCCTTCGACATCAAATTATATTTCATCACAAATTTAGTAAACTGATGACATAAAAATGTTTCGTTTTCATGTTCATCAAATATCTGCCGGTGGTGAAAATAGGCATGTGAAGATATTCTATGAATCCTATGGCACACTGATCCTAGTTTTGCTACAGATGATTCTTTCATGCTAACCCTGCTGGGAAAATATTTATTGCTATTCAGGAGACACACAGCACCATCAAGGGTATGTCTCATATAGTCTATAGCAGGACACTCTTGGAGTTTTATGAGCTGCACAAAGAAAAATCCATTGTTCAGTTGCTGTCATTTGAGTACACATATCTGGATGGCATTCACTCTGAAGTTTAACAGCAAGTCCATTTAGTTCAAGGCAGAATTGCCTTAAATGTTCATACTTCCGTACACCTTCATCTTGGCCTTCAGGTGGTTCAAGAATTTTGTCAATATTGGAGCAGTCTGCTCTTATGTTCTGTTGAATATACTGCTGAACAGCAAGTGTACTGTCCATTTCATCAAATGATTCATCAAGCCAATTATAGAAATCCTGCGCCTTCGTGCCCGGCCTGTTCCGCCTCAGCACTGCCGTTCCCTCCGCCATGACCATAGTAACAGAGTCTGGGCGGCTGGCGTCCGTACCCGGATCAGAAAGGCTTTTTCAAATTCTAATAAATCAGATAAGGTCAAGGCTAAGGAATTAATCTTTTCTTATAAAACAATCCATAAGAGTTTAAAGATGCCAAGCAATACAGGCATATATAGTTGAATAGTGTCTGGAAGAATAAGAATTAATTTATAACACAGGTTAAAAAATGATCTTTGCTATCCGTGGGAAATTTTAAACATCATCTAATTCAGTCTTTTAACGGACATAATTAAACTCTGGAGTTGGTTAGGAGCACAATGCCCAACACTATAGTTAACCTTTTCCTCAACTGCCAGGGTTTGTTTTACATCTCTCCTCTACACAGATTTGACTCTGTCATAAAATATCTGACTTCTATTTTTAAAATTATAAATACAACTAATAATTTAAAACACTATATATTATTTCATTATTGATTTTCTATCATCCATTCAGTTGCTAGAAACTGCTACAATAAAAAGCAATATGCTGATGTTTTAATGTATAAAAATTTAGGTCAGATTGTTCTAAAATTAATATATGAAAGCAGCATGTAAGATGTGGAAGGAAGAGATCCCATGTTCTCTAAAGGAAGTATGGCTTTCTGTAGATAAAACAGGAGTTAATAATACTGTTTAAAGTATCTATTATCATTAATTTGAAGTTTTAAAACTTATTGCCATATATAGTGTTGCACACGTGTGTGCACTCATAGGCACATATATAAAATGCTGACTGTCTGGAGGTCAGAGGACAACTTACACAAATCCATTCTCTCCTTGCATTATTGGGTTGGGCAACAGAACTCAGGTTGTTAGGCATGATCATAAACATCCTTACCTGCTGATCTATCTCACCAGCCCTGATTTTGGATGTTTAGAGTATCTAAATAATGGCTTATGCCTTCATTGTCTCTGTCTGTCTGTCTGTCTATCATCTATCTATCTATCTATCTATCTATCTATCTATCTATTTTTTCAGGGAGAACATAATCTAAAGTGTTCATATGTGTGTGTGCCTGCACATGTATGTATGTATGTGTGTATATATACATATGTGTGTGTGCGTGCACATGTATGTATGTGTGTGTATATATACATATGTATGTGTATATATATATATATATATATATATATATATATATATATATATAATGTATTTGAAACTGCCCCTTGGCAAGACAGCCTGGCAGGCACGGAGAGGAAGGGGATGCAGGCTATCCTGATGAGACACGTAAGGCTGTTACCAGACAGTGGGGTAGGAGGTCCTGCTATCAGAGGTCTAGAGGAGGGAATGGGAAGATAGCTTCGGGATAACAATCAGGATGTAATGTGAATAAATTATTATATATGTATACATATATATATATAGTAAAAAAGATGTATGTGAAAAATAAAATACCTGTATGCAGCAGCAATACAAATATTCTACCTGTGAGAACATAACGGGCCACCTGATATACTTTCATTATGAAATAATCATCACCTCTGGGGACAATGATATAAAATGAAGCTGCTAGCATCTTTTCTGTGGTACTCTATCTTCCAACTCATTTTTTTCATGTAAGCCCTGTGGTTTCCATTTAGAAATTTATAACATAGAAGGATGAGAAACATAATCACAGCTGTAAGTTATCTATATGTGCTAAGCTTACACCTAGGCTCCAGCATTTAGAGAGGATTTGTCAGGGCACTCCCAGAAGAGACACTGTCAGTTGTAGTTACATGTGCAAATGGTAAATTCTGTTATAATACTCTTTTTGTCTTTAATATACTTTTTTCCAAAAATTTTAAGTATCCAATACATATTAAACTTATTTAACAATGACAAAACATGATACAAAAAAAAAAACAATTGAAGACTTGTGTCCTGGACTATGCTATAAAAAGCTAATCTCCAAGAACAGGGCACATTGGCACATGCCTGTAATCCCAGCACTCAGGAAGGCAGTGGCATGTGGATCTCTGTGAGTTCAAGGCCAACCGGGTCCACTAAGTGAGTCCAGGACAGCCAAGGCTACACACAGAAATGCTGTCCTGGAAAGAAATCTAATCTCCTTGTATTCGGTGACATTTTAACCCAGATGTGGGAGGAGTGGAACAGGACATGCTGCATGAAATACTCAGGCTCCTTTACATCATTAGTGTAAGTCACTGACAGCTGACCATGAAGCTCATATCAAGAAAATATTCAGATCAATTTAATAAAATTTATTTCAGTACCAGTGAACACTCATGCTTGATATAACCACTTTTATGAAATGTTCTAAAATAGGTTTTAGTATTACAAAGTGACTGCACAACACTTTTGTGTGAGAAATGGAGAAGATCCCGAATTATGAATGTAATCTTTAGATTTGCTCTATCTTACTAAGGATAAGTTTGTGCTAGAAAGATCTTAGAATGTAAACTTCTAAATATTTCTAAATATTCAGCTTTCTGCTGAATCTCACATATGAAAACATTGTGATATTACCATGCATGAATAATGACAATATTATACTAAAGTCTAATTGACTGACTATAGTTTATTTTTATTAACAATAGACAATCTTAATAGTAAAATAAAAATCTTATTTCCCATGCTGCATTTCTTCAGGTGCTACTCTCAGAGTTGTCATCAAGAAAATGAGGTATGAATTTACTGTTATGATCTTATCTAGGGGGATTAATACAGAGGAACAAGACAGAAGGAGTAATGAAAACCAAGAGCCCCACAGAGAGACCACCAAGGCCAGCAGATCTGGACATAGGGGGTCCTGCACCAACTGATGCACCAACCAAGGACAATGCATGCATGGTACCTGTTCAGTTATAGCTGATGGACAACACATTTTCCATGTGTGTGCAGAGAGAAGGGACTTCCTCTAACATGAACTCTGGCACCTGTAACTTGATCACTGCCCCTTTGGGGGCAGCCTTGCTGGCACACAGAGGAAGAAGATACCCTGATGAGACCTGAGAGACTGTGATCAGATGGTAGGGGAAGAGCCCCCACCCCTAACAGAGTCCTACAGGAGGGGAATAGGGCAGAAGAGAGAGGGAGGATGGGAACTGGAAAATAAGAGTAAGGGGATAACAATCGGGATGTAATGTAAATAAATTTTAAGAAATAAAATAAAAAAGAAAGTAAATTAAAATTTAAAAAATAACAGTACATGTTAAAAAAGGAAAACAAGAATATATGAAAAAGCCATAGTGAAACATGATTTTCAATATATGTAAATATATGTATATATATATATATATATGACATAATGTATTTTAAGCAATCTGGAAAATTCATATATGTTTTAATCTATATACCTATAAAATATATAGAGAGATAGATATTATATATGACTTAAATATAAATAAAACTTCATTGAAACTGGCCCTCTTTCTCATATCTATATCTATATATAATTATATATATACATATACACACATGCACATGTATACATATATACATATATATGGACATGTATACATATACACATATCCATATATACACATATGTATGTATAAACAGACATATATATATCAATAGATATATACCTTTATATTTATATGTCATATAAACATGTATGAAATATACAAATATGGATATAGGTGTATATATATGTATACATATATCTATATATAGATATATATCAACTAGATAGATAAATTTTGATATAAATATATAGATATATTGACATAGATACAGATACAGGTATAGATGTACACATGTATATCAATGTATATCAATGTATAGGTATATAGATATATTGATTCTATAGATACAAAGACATATATTCTATAATCTATATTATGTAATCTGTGTCAATATATCTATAGATATTTATAGATATATACATATAGATATAGATATGAGAAAGTGGGACAGTTTAAATGAAATTATGGCTCTTGCATGTCTAAGAAATATAAGATTTCTATTAAAAAAAAACAATTCCAGGCTTTGGAAGCCTCTATTCATGATGTTCAAGAGAATAATATAAGCTTTTGCCATTAACCATAGGACCTCAGAGAACTTTAAGGTAAAACCATATTGCTGAAGATAACACATACTTTGGACAAAAGACTTGAAGGAATGGACCTGACACTGAGCTGGAAGTCCCTTCCCTGAGGACTAGCTTTACAGCACCTAAAGTTACTGTGCAAAGTTCCAAGGGAGAAAAGCAAGCAATAGTCCTACCTAGCTGTAAAGCCTACAAACCAAAACAATTACCAGCCTAGCTAGTATCCTTAAAGGTTCAGTCTTGGCACTATCTTTAGAGTACCCAACAGCCATCTACCTGTAGTTAAGGCTTGCTCAACAGAAAGTAATCAATGTCTGGTTCTGGACAACAACACATGACTGGTGAGATCATGGAAATATAGGAGACTCTATTACCACCATGTCCTGAATCCACCATCATTTCCAACTGCATCGTAAGTACTTCTTCTTATGTCCACACATAGTGTGGCTCTCACCTCTCGTCAAAGAAACATTTTTTTCAGAAGATGGAGAGTATTACAGAAATCCACAGCTGGTCAAAATGCAGTGAGCAACTGATTATGTTATACCCAAACTCAAATAACACATCTCCAATGCAACCTATGGCTTAGGAAACATCACAGAAGTGGCTTTTGAAAGATAATCAGAGCCAAAGGAACAGGACATTTGCTGTTAGATAGTATTTTATATGCATGGCAGGGATGCTGTATCAATATGGTTGCCCAATAAGACCTGCATAATGACAGTGTCAGTTGAGGACAATTTTATAAGGCCATGCTCTTAGGTCAAGAGCTATTGGCTATTAGTGACTACTGAGAGAGAATCAGTCTTTTCTAGAGATAAGCTTCCTTGTAGGTTATTCAATGGCAAATGGTAAGCTTTAAAACACATACACACAAGCAATACAAAATAGACACAGCAAGTTACACAGGCAGACAGATGGAGACACACACAAACACAATATTAAAATCAGATATCAATAACTCGAGACAGGTCATAGGGTATGGGAAGAGTTGCAAAGGGAGAAGACTAGGTGGGAATTTTATACAGTAGAAATTTCCACCAATTTTTTTTTATTTAAAAATGTTTCAAATAAATAATGATATATCACAAGAAAACATTTTTAAAAGAACAAATAAAATCCAAAGTTAAATAGCATAAAATAGAAATGACTTCAACAGAAAGTTTCAGGACAGCAAGAACACATAAATAACATCAAACTATCTGAAAACAAAACTAAAGAAATAATCCCACTTAAGATATAACAAAGCTAAACACTGAGGAGTGTATTTACTCACCAAAATCATTACTCAACTTTATCTTCATAAAAATGTTGTACAAGAACTAGTTGACATGACACAACATTCCAGCCAAAGTACCTGATCATCATGCTTAAAGATAGCAGTAGACTGGCCATCATGCAAGTAAGACCCCCTAAGTTTGATCCCTAATACTGTCCTCAAAAAGTGTAAAAAAAAGGAGGACACAGAGCTATGAGACTGCTGAGCAGCCAGTAGTTGCTGCCATATTTGACAACCTGAATTCAATTCCCAGAACCCAATGGTGGGATGAAAGAACTAACTTCTAAAAGCTGTTCTTTGACCTCCACATACAGGCCATATCATGTACATACACACAGAGATATACATACATGCATGCACACACACACACAGACACAAACACACACATACACTCACACAAATAAATGTAGAAGTGTTGAAAATATGCAATATATATGGAAATTAATGGACAATAAAAAAAATGTCACAGTTAAGAACAGCATATATAAACATGACACTAAGAGTTCCTGGAACCAAACTGAATTATAAGAAAAAATAAAGAAATACTGATTTAACTGATACTTCCCCTAATAATTAATTTATAGACTTAATTAATGTACAATTAATTATTATTGCAAGAGTGTTTGTTATATGGAATCTGAATGAGACATATGTGGGAACTATGCTACTTTTTGAATTTTACTATAAATTAATGTATTTATAATTACAAAAATAACAAAGTTTAAGTACTATAAAACAAAATTGCATGATAAGACAAGTCATAGAATTCTAACATCCAATAATCATTACTACTATAGCAAAATTCAATGTTCCTTCCAAATGAAAGAACAATGGTTTATAGGTAAAAGTTGACTTTGCGTAGCTTTGTCCCTCATCTGATACAACCATTCCTTGATGTCCAGCAAAGACTGGTTTCATGACCTATTAAGAATATAAAAAACACCAATATTCAAGTTCTTTCTACCACAGTGAGCAATATTTTCATGTAAAACTCTTAAATATTCACCAATGGTTTAAGTAATCTCTGAATTTTTTGTAATATAACTATACAATCAGTTGTAGTATACTGTTTAGGGAAGAATAACATAGATTTTTCACTATGTTTGGTAGAGTCTTGTGGGGCTCTGCTGGATAAGGTTGAAGTCTGACTTCTCTGGAAAGCCATTTTTGTACTAGGTTTATGTTGATGGATTCCCCTTTCTCAGCAGGGTTTTCACTCCACCTGATCTAGTAACCTTAGCTCTTGTAAGAAGCATCATATAGCCCTCAGGGAAGATTACAGGCCTGACACTTTCCTAATAAGAAACTTATTCAAGCACAGGGAATTCCTCAAAATATCCCATCCTATACAGAGGAGATCGTAGCCTCCAGCAAATGGTTTCTAATCTTACTTAGAAGTTATCCTCTCACCCATAGAAAGTATTGTTTTCTCCTTGTGATAAGACCCCATGTTACAGCACATACATGATCTACTGTACCACTGTATGTAGATTAAGTCTCCTGGCACCCTTAGCCCTCAAGAATCAGACACATTTACGCTTAAAACCCCTCCCCACTGCCCAAGATTTATAGAAGAAGGCTGGCTGGCACGCTGGGGTGCTCACTTTCCTGCTCACTATTCCTCCACCATGGCCATCTGAAACTCCATTTATTCCAGGTCTGAGATGCCACTAGACACCCAGTGGTCAGACAGCAATGACAGAACTGCCTTTGCAGTTGGGTCCTGTTCCACCACTGCTGCTAGCTGAGTGCTGACCCCGATGAGACTGGGAACATGGTCTAGTACCCACGGGAAGGGGGCTCCCCCTAAAGTGCTCTAGCTGCCCCAGAGTAAGAAATAGAACCTTGGGACTTATGATCCCAAGGTCTGTCCATTCTTTTCTGGGGTCAAACAGTGACTGGACCAGCGTGCATCACCAATGCTGAAGGACAGAGTCTGAGGATACAGTATCTACAAGTATTGAAGGCAAACTCTTGGTGGAAATAAATCATATGAACATATACAAATTTCCCAAAATGGTTTCCACTGAAAAATACAGATTACATAAAAGATGAGCAACTAGTACTGCTCCCAATATTCTCCACAAAAATGTAAATTTTAATAATTATAAATTAATTAAATTTTCATCTAGAAGCTGGACATGGAGGTACAAGCCTTAAATCCCAGCACTTGGAAGGCAAAAACAAATGGACTTCTATGAGTTCAAGGCCAGCCTGGTCTACAGAGCGAGTTCCAAGACAACCAAGGCTACAAAGAGAGGTCCTGTTCCAAAATGCTCACCCCCAAACTTTTGCATCTAAAATGTATAAGCCAAATCTGTCTGATGGATTGGATGTAATAAGGCAATTTTATTAATGTGGAAAGATATAAATACACAAACAAAAGCATGTTATTTCCCAATAGCGCTTTCTCTGTAATTTGTCACAAGATACAGTCTTTAAAATGGAATGGCAACCCAGAATGAAGGAGGACATAGCTATAGAAGATCAAAGGGTCCACTAAGGAGTTAATCAAGGAGACATTTGAGATCCTGGTGGAGAGAACATAATTCAGTCCAGTTGCAATGAGCAAAGAATTAATTCCATACTTGTTAGTTAGAGGACCCCAGGGAGAATTGTAAAATATGGGCTAACCATTGAGATGTAACAAGAATAAATTAATAAAAAATAAAAATAAATTTAAAAATAAAGCAAAAAAAAATTTCTGATGATTGTAAATCTAGAGCGACAACTGGCAAACTCTGTGACTGGATGTAAGGTGCACTGAAATTAACATAAAATAAAATCAACTGGAAAAGTTGATTTTCAGAAAAGTGGAAGTTACATAGGATAGGGAAAAATGATCACTGGAAAAAGATTACACCCTTCAGTTCAGGTGTGCGTTTTTTGTTGTTTGTTTTTGTTTTTTGTTTGTTTGTTTGTTTGCTTTTAGTTTTTCGAGACAGGGTTTCTCTTGTAGTCCTTCCTGTCCTGGACTCACTCTGTAGACCAGGCTGGCCTTGAACTCATAGAGATCCACCTGCCTCTTCCTCTTGGAGTACTGGGATTAAAGGTGTGTGCAACCAAGCCTAGCCAAGATTTATCTATCTATCTATCTATCTATCTATCTATCTATCTATCTATCTATCCATCTGTCTTATCCATCTATCTATTTATTTTATGTATACATGTGCTCTATATACATGTATACCTGCATGCCAGAAGATGGTATCAGATCCCAATATTGATGGTGGTGAGCCACCATATGGTTGCTGGGAATTAAACTCAGGACCTCTGGTAGAAGAGACAGTGCTCTTAACCACTGAGCCATACTTAAAGGCTGATAATACAGCAAATATTGAAGTAACCAACATTTCACTACTTACATATTATACTGTATGTGTGCCATGATAATGGGGTGAGAAAGAGAATGGAATGATAAGGAATTGTGTATGTGTTTGAGTATATATAATAGACCCTCAGGATGGACAGAAGGCAAAAATCATAGTTTTGATCATGAGAGCTCCCTGAATAATGATAACAATATGAAGTAAAAAGTTTTACATATGTCATGGATGCAGGAATCAGATCCAAAGAAATGGTGCTATATACCAAAAGTATGTAGTCATATGGATTTGTTGAAGCATACATAAATGAAAATCACCTGAGACACACATCTGTTGACTTGCCCATCTTGCACATCTCATTGATGTGCCCTGGACACACTTCTTGAATTCATACCTATTAAAAAACAAAACAGGTTTGGGGAGGAGCTTTAGCTCTTTGTACGTATGCATAATAGCAAGATGTATCTAGAGTGCTGCAGAACACTTTTGCTGCTGTGGGAAGAAGTTTGTATCTTTAGACGCCAAAGATGCCATGGGTAGTTGAGGGAGCTGTAGTCCCCCAGTCTTTCAGTGAAACTGCAGTGTGAGTTTCTGTTATAGCAAGTGCATTTCCTTTGGTCTTTTCTCAGGAACAGATGGGCACACGAACGCAAGTGTGTTAGCTACCATGACGCTTAAGAGGGAATTGATCTTTTTTTTCTTTTGATAAGAATGATGACATTTTTAGTACTTTGGTATGTATTGCTCTTGAGTTTCCAAAATAAAAAAAAATATACATATATTTTGGTGAGAGGCTTTGGTGAACCCCAGGCCCCTGAAAATACTGAGAAAATTATCATTTGTGTTCAGTGGGCAAAGTAATGAAAACCGACTTGACATCTGCCTCATGCACAAAAGGTTATGCTCTGGGCCCTTCTCCACTATCATAACGTCATGTAAAGGAGCTGTTTTTCTAGCCCTGGAGTCGTTTGTGCTTGTTGGACCCATTTATAGAAGTGCTTTCCTTTATCAGGAGAAATTTTATCAAATCTTAACTCATAACCACAAACGTTTAGTTCTAACCCTGAACACATCTAGTCACAGGAAAACTAAGGACCACAAAACTCACTCCGGGTGGTTTACTTTCCCTTCATGGCCTTCCTTCCACATCCTCATTTCAAACCCGCTTCCTCCCTTCTCTCTGCTGAAGTGTCTATGCTCTACCTGCCATCAATTTACTGATTCTGAGGTGGCACCGAGGCTCCCACTAGAGGGATGCTGTACAGTTCTGGTTATATTTACCACCCAAATTACTTCTCTGTATAATTCTATCCCCCAGAGACTTGTTTTCATCACAAGAAAATTTTTTTTTTACCTCATGGGACTGTGAATTAAAAATTCATTCATGTAAATCATCACTCATTTCACCAAGAATTTGTATACTCTCTGGCAATAAAGAGCTGTTTTAGAAAAAGCTAATAATCTTCCCTGAAATTCTATCATCACTCATGTCCAATATATTTTCAAAACAATGGGGCATATGCTCAAGAGTCATTAAGCTTAAGTCAAATTAGCATGTGCCAACTGAGCAGCAAAACCCTGACATTCTTTTAAGCAACTTATACTAAGTTTGGGTTATGTGAAATTCAACTGTAGAAAAGAAATTTCAGGACATTAAATCACTTCCCAGCAACTAAAGCAGGGTTATAAGCTCTTCCTACTAAAATTGTGTACGGATTCTTACAATGTAATTCTGACATGCTTATGCCCCATTACATTTGAAAATATAGCAAAAATTCATTATGTTTTATTTTTCTTTTATTTGGAAATGTATCAACATCACAATTTTATATAATTTGTAAAACACCTCCCAGGCATTTTTCACAAACAGTTGTTTACTCACTAAAAGCAGAATATGAGTTTGATTTTCGTTTCTGAAAGCTTTTTGGTGTGCTCCTATTTTCCTACCCAAATGAGAAAGCTTACTAGAAATTGTTTCTATGAGGTCTCTCAGTGAACACTTCCCCAGAGCACACTTCCTCTTGTTACTTGCATCACTTTCGTTCTATTACCCCAGCTGCATCTTCAAGTGTGCCTGAAACAGTGCAAAGATTTCAGAAATTAAACAGCAGATGCTGTCTTTGATTTCCAGGGCCCATAATAAAGACTATAAAATCCATCTGGTTGAGTCCACAGAGAGGCACTAGAATTAAACTTTTTTGTGTCTACTTTTCTGGAAGGAGCACACAAACGCCACACAAAGTCACCTCACATCCATTGAAGCTCAACAAATTCCATGTACAGAGACAGTGTTTCTTCCCCTTTCTCATCCTTGTTCAATCACATTTAATACCTTCCATTATCCTTTCTCAGATAAGCCTTACTCCATGTAAGTTAAAAGTCTTAAGAGCAAATTTATTACCTTATATATGAAGCTTTGGGAAAAATAATTATAATCAATGAACACTTTTGAAATAGTTTAGTTGCAACTTTAATATAAAAAGGAAAATTAATTAAATTTTCTTGGCCTGATATCAATTATATATAGACCATTATTCCTCCACCCCGCCCTGAAGTACTATTGAGAGTGAAAGGTGGATGTGGAGAAAGGGGTGCTACTTTGTTCAGTAGTGTGGACACTAGTACATTTCTCATATCCTAAGAATTACTTCCCACCAATGCAAACAACCCAAATTCAGCTCAGTGGGTCACACACACACAGAGAACATTAAAGTATGAGGGGAATTTGTTGCCAAAAAAAAAAAATAAGGTTATCAGTCATGGAAGGAAGAGAATGAGACAGAGCAATGAAAATTATAAAAAACTGATATTAATTGTATACATATATGAGACTGTCAAGAATAAAAAAATTAAAAACAAATATAGAAGTGACAAAGTCTTTATGCTCTGAAATAAAAATATAAGCTTGTGAATGACATCTTAATATAAATAATTATTATTAATCATGTTTAGCAATGAGAGTTTTTAAATCTTTTTGTAGGTAATTTATCTTCTGCTTCTGTGTTGATTGTTTGGGGTTTTCTTATAATGACATAGTCACTACAAGTATTGTAGAAAAATGAAGCCATGGGAGATAGGTTAGACAGGAAAGTGTTTGCTTAACAGTCATGGTGATCTGAGTTCAACTCTTACAATCCACATAAAAAGCAAAGTGTGATGACTCATGTTTGTAATCTTTCAGATCTCTCAAGAGTGCCAGTCAACTAACCAACCCTAATCAATGATCTCGAGGCCAGTGAGAAACTTCATATCAAACATAGTGTATATCACCTTTGATACCTGAGGCCACCCTCGTGCCTCTACAATAATACAGACACATGTGCACGTGCACATTCAAAAGTACATGCATGAACACATGTCCACAAAATGAAGTAATTTTAATCATTAATTAGCTATTGTATGTTCTAAAAATTTCAATATAACATTAGTACATAATTGGGAAAATTTAAAAACTAATATTTATTGAACAGTTGTATGTTTATCATTACTCTCATTTTTGACTATTAGCATGCTACAATTTTGAACTGCTGT
The DNA here is from genome assembly GCA_907169655.1 of Acomys percivali. Classification (NCBI taxonomy): domain Eukaryota; kingdom Metazoa; phylum Chordata; class Mammalia; order Rodentia; family Muridae; genus Acomys; species Acomys percivali. Next base: position 69,662,514 of record OU015743.1, on the reverse strand, counting down.
ATATTCATAAAGCTTGTGTGTTAAAGACAATCAACAATTTGGCACAATTAGATATTGACTCTTCCTTGGGAGTATTGGATTACTGAGGAAATTTTCTCAAATTACTTGGTTTTGACCACCCTTTTTATTTGTTAGCCACAGGGTGAATACTTTCACCATGAAGAACCACCATGGCATGCTGCCTCATCATAGTCACTAATGATGCAGAAACAAGGAAACATGAATGGCAACATCTAAAATGTGAGCCAAATAAATTTTCATTATAACCTTATCTTCCTTATAAGCTAATTATCTTGGATATTTACTGTATTAACAGAAAGTTGCCTAACACACAAAGACATTTAAAGTGTGACTATTACTAAAACAATTTTGCTTTATGGTTGTCTTTATTTCTATGTTGTAGAATGGTTAAACTTTTTTATGACACCTGATTTTAGTTAAAAGTAACTCCAAGGTATCCTGTTATTTTTATTTGGATTCCGTTAAAAGCAAGAGCAATACAATGGTGTCATGTTGTCTTCATTTCTCATTCAGTGAAGTGCTGCGATTTTTTGATAGAATAATAATACAAGAAAAGGAAATTAAATGAAATAAATACTATTAACAAAGAAAGAGGTTGAACTACTCATTTGTAGGTATTATAATGCCATAATTAAAAGACCAGAGAGACTCAAGTAAAAAGCTGTTACACCTTATAACCACTTAAAACAAAGTAGAAGGATATAAAGTCAGTAAAAAATAGTACTTTTTCTATATAACAGTACTTAACTTGTTAAGAAAGATATCAAAAGGATAAAAAAAACCTTTCATGAGAGCTTCAAATACAAAGATAGTGTGAATGAAGGAGAAAAGAATGACAAGAAGCAACGCAAGAAAAAAAGAAGAAAGGAAGGAAGAAAAAAAGGAAGGAAGGAAGATAGAAAGACATAGAATAGTACCTAATACCTCTTCAGTGAAAAATTTAGGACACCAAAGAAAGAAATTTGAGAAGATACTAGATGTGTCTCGCATAATTAATACTGTATTTTCAATATGGACATTCTAACTCTGTAGAAGTTTACTGAATTATACAGAATTTTGGATTGGACAAATGGCTTTCTTAAACTAGCTTTGTGATGTTTTATTTATGGGATACTTAGAATAAAGTGATATTATAGATTACATAATATTAAAACTGTTAATATTTTTAATGTTACTACATTATTGAAATTGACCCACATATTGAACATGATCCTTATGACAACTCTAATGTTTTTTTTATGAAGATATGACTCCACAGAAGAACAATTGATACTATGAGGAAATAAAGTACAAATAGAAAGATAAGCATCTATCAGTTATTCATCCAATAAGGGATTAGTGTCTATAAAATAGTATTTATAGAGAATATCTATAAGTTTATAAAGGATCTATTTTTAAACTCCAAACATAAATGTAAAGAAGAAATTATCCAATCAATAAATATAGTATTTAATTGAGTAAACAGTTCTCAGAGACAGAAATATAAGTTATCAAAAAGCAACCTAAGTGTCCCTCAACCAAAATGATTTTTAAAATTGTGGTACATTTGAACAATGGAATACTACCAAGCTATTAAAAACAAAGACATCATGAGATTTGCAGGCCAATAAATGGAATTAGGAAAGACCAGCCGGAGTGAGGTAACCCAGACCCAGAAAAACACACATGGTATGTACTCAGTTATAAGTGGATGTTAGCAGTGCTATAGCCCATAGACCCAAAGAAACCACGGAGAACCCAAGAGAGGATGCGTGAATCTCACTCAGAAAAAAATATAAGACATCTGAAGTAGATGCAGGGAAGGAACTGGGCAGGAGAGTGAGTGGGTGGGATAACAGAGATGAGAATCAGGTATGGGAAGCACAGGAGTGGGGATGGGGATGAGGAGAGGATGGGAGAGCAAATGGAAATCAGTTGGGAGAAGTCATCTCTGGGAGAGCCAAGGCTTCAAGAAATATTGCTAGTGACCCTAGCAGAGACTTCTAGCAGTTGGGGTTTATGAGCCTGAAATTCCAACCTACTGTAGCCAGGTGGGGCTTTCAGTGGAGGGAGGGGGACACCAACCCAATATTTTCTTACTTACAAGAAGAATAGGGATTAAGATGGAGCAGAAACTGAGGGAATGGCAAATCAATGACTGGCCCAACCTGAGACCCACCCCATGGGAAGAGAGCCAACTCCTGACACTGTTAATAATACTCTGCTATGCTTGCAGACAGAAGTCTAGCATAGCTGTCTTTGGAGAGGCATAATGGAGCAGTTGATGGAAACAGCCATCAATAGTCTGACCTGAAGAGGTTTGTTGAAGAGTGTGAGGAAGAATACAGGGAGGCTGAGGGGGTCAAGGACACCACAAAAAGAGCTACATATAAACTAAAATGAGCCAATGGGATCACATAGAGAATAAACCAACAACCAAAGCACATGCATGGGCTTGACCCACTACACACATGTAGCATATATACAGCTTGGTCAACATATTGTCTCATAACAATGGGATCAGAGGCTGTCTCTGACTCTTTTGCCTGCCTCTGGATCCTGTTTCCTTAACTGGGACCCCTCAAGGGGTCACTTGAGAAGAGGAAGGATACTAGCAGTAGAGGAAGAGGGATCATGAGAGAGGAAATTTTGGCTGATGAACAAAGTATAATACATGTGTAACAATGGAACCCATTCTTTTTATACTCAAATGAGAACATAAAATGAGGGCAGCATATGACTTTGTTGTGCTTATCTATATGCACATGCACACAAGAAGAAGATAGGCTGTTGTCCAGTACCAACCATGAAAACAAGAGAATCTTTAACCTTATATAGCAGGGGCTTTTATGATCGTTCTCAAAGTTGGGCAAGGCTTAAAGTGTAACAATGTGGAGGCTTCAATAGGAAAAGAAGAAAGAACATGGCTAGCAACTCCTAACATCCACCAGCAACAGTTGCTTTTCTTTATTAATATCAAATGCATGTCTACTCTATAAAGAAACATGTTTCCTGTTCTTTTTGATACAAACACATCTAGATGTGTGCCTGCATGTATGCAGCTGAACAGAAATCCAACATCTACCTCCCAGTTTAAACTCTTGCCTAAGATTACTTTAATGTGTAATCCAAGAAGACGGCTGTTCTGAATCTATCAGGTTTTGCAAGGAACGTTCTTTCCATATTCCTACTCTCTATTGGGCACCCTCATTCACTTTTTCCTTCCTATTAACCTAACAGTCAATTCTAATAGTCTCTCCCATAAACCTCTACTTTTAAGTCATCATCCTATTTGAAAATCCTTTACTTTTTAAAGTTAAATTCAAATTAAATAGAATTGGGTCTTCTATAACTCAAGGCATGTCAATACCTGACTAAAAATACAATTGCATCTACCACCAACTGTCAATATTTCAGCTAGACACAAGACGCATGTGTTCCTAGTCTATACAAATACAGTCTTTCATTGCTAGCTTTCCAATTTCCTCTGGAGAACAAGGATTTAAAAGAAACTTAACTGGAAACACTATATAGGAATATTCATGAAAAGAAGAAACTAAGGAAGATGAATTAATTAATTTATTTTTCTAGAAAGAAGACAACTTTGGGAAATAGAAGTTGAATCCAATAATAAAGAAGACTGTAGAAAAGGGCTTTAAATTTATTATTGAATATCATCCCTCAAAGTAGTTGGTGACAAAATATAACAACAATCTTCTGTCAGAATAGCAAGAAAGTTGAAAAAATGCTAAATATTGGATGCACTCAGATGATAGACACCTTATTAGCTTTGAGAACAAGAAACTGATTTCATACCATTCAATATAAAAAACAAGATTTAGAAGTGGTGTCTAGGTTGTGTTAATGAATAATAAACTCAGGAGCTCTCTATCTGTGGTAGTGTGATAAAAGCTGGCTCTCTGTCCTCAACCTTGGAATAATAACCTTCTGTTTCAAGTGTAGGTTACATACCCATAGCATTACTCAAAACTGAGATGGACACTATCAGTGCTTCAAAGCATGGGAGAGATGTGTTAAACAGAACCTGAAAACTGGCACACTTTCTAGGCTACTGCACTCCACTGTCCTAGAAGACTAGTGTCAATCCAAGCTTGATAGGCAATGACAGCATGAGAGAGCATAGGAACTCCTTAGACATAGTAATTATCAACTTCATAGCTGAAAAAAGCCAGACTATTCATCTCTATTCCCTATTGTATGACCAAGCACAGAAAATTGGGATACTTATATTAAACAGACTTCAAATGCATATGTTAAAAAGCAAACCAAGGCCTCTGACTTCAATGTTAAATGATACAAAAAGTAGAGTAATGGACAAATAAATCAAAAGAAACAAGGAAGCAACAAATGCAATAATAAAGGTACATGATAATAATATAAAAATTGTCAATAACAAAACTTATTTGGGAGAAAAGACCAATAAAACTGATTGAAGTTTTAGAAATACTTGTCTACAACACAAAAAGAAAGCATAAGCCATTACCATCATTAGTGGAAAATAAATTTTATATGTACATTTTTTAAGCTTAGAAAAATGATAGCGATTGAGCAAGTTATATTTATAATATAACTTAATTGTAGTAACAAACATAATTAATGAAAAGTAGGGAGTTACTTAGAAGAGAACAGGAGTATATGGGAGAGCTTGAAAGAAGAAATAGAAGGGAGAAATTACACTATTATATTATAATCTTAGAAACAAAAAGAGAAAAAAAATGACAGAAAGACACATGCCTATAAACTTAGCACTCACAGAGATAGCGGCAAGATGGATGAATGGGGAATGGTGCCTGTTGCCAAGCCTGGAAACACAAGTTCAATCCTCAGGAACCACATGACTCTGGCTTGTGTGAAGTAGACACACGAAACCAGTGGGTACAATGCCCCAAAATGGAAATGGTCAATAAATAATTCTGGGAAAGTTGGCTGGAGTCAGGTAGAATGAAATAATCTTACTTCTAAGCTAAGGGAAAAAACAATGCCAAGTTATCAGAGACCTTAGTGCAAATCCAAAAACTGCTAGGAAAAGAGAGAGAGTGGTCTAGAACACATAGGCATAGCTAAGGACCTTCTAAACTAGACACCAGTTGCTTAGGCTATAAGGCTAAAAGTTGATAAAGGGGATCCTGTGGAGACAAAATGCTACTGTACAACAGAGGAAATACTCTGAGGAATGATAAGGCAGCCTGCAGAAAGGGAGACAGCTTCACCAGCTATATATTCAAGAGAATGTTGATACCTAGAACACAACTCCAAAAACAAAAACATCTGCAAAATGAATGATGCAATAATGTAGCTAAAAATTCAAGCAGAAAACCAGCTAATACATACTTTAAAATGATTCAACATCATTAACTATTAAAACAATGCAAAATAAAAACAATTTCGAGATTCTATCACACTCTAGTTAGAATGGCTGTCATCAAGAAGTCAAAATACAACAAACGGCAGTGAGAACGTGAAATCAGGAGTAACCACGTTCACTGATTGTAGGAGTACAAACTGGTACAGCCATTATGAAAATATGGATCAAATGGAGATACGACACAACCCAGAAATTCCATTCCTGAGCATATACACAAAGGACTTTATACTCTACTGCTGAGGTACTTGTTCAGAGATGTTTATTCCTGCTACAGTCTCTAGTCATAATAGCTAGAACATCAAGTCAATTTAGGTGTCTTTCAACTGATTAATGGATAACGAAAATGCAGTACATATATGCAATGGGATTTTATTCAGCTGTAAGTAAGAATGAAATTATTAATTTTCCAGTAAATCAATAGAAACATACATTGAATGGTGTAAGTCAGACAAAGAAAAACAGTTCTCATTGGATCTCATATGTGGATTTCACACTGTAATCTCTAATTCTATGTGTTTAACTTAATGTTTGTGTAGATGCTCTATATCTAGAAAGAGGACATTGGAGAGGGGATGCCTTATGGAAAAGTAAATATTAGATAATAAACAACAGGAAATAAATAAGGGGATACCAGAGGTGTAAGGTTTACACATAGGGAGGAGATGTGGGGATCGTGGGGTGTGAGGGACTGGGGAGCCAGTCACCAAAGGTGGTATTAAAAAGCTGTATGAAAACCTACTGTTTCTAGATGTATTGGTGCACACTTTTAAACCCAGCATTTGAGAGGCAGAGACAAGCAGAACACTGTTAGTTTGTGGCCAGTCTGCTCTACAAATGGAGTTCTAGGTTGGCCGTGTTGTTACACAGAAAAAAAAAAAAACCTGTCTCAAAACAAAATAAAGTTAAACCCCTACTTTCCTGTGACCAAACTAAAAAAGCAGTAGCAGAAGACTTCTTCTTGAGCTTAGAGTGTCCCAACAGAATCCCAGTGCCAGATATGAGCTAACTTCTGTGTTGTTGGTCTGGCATTGTCTACAATGCTCCCCAAACAGTGCAGGGTGTTGCTATTCATTTTCATTGTCCAACAGAACTAGTTGTTTAGACTCTGGTAGTGAAGAAAATACTTATCTTGGTTCTGTAATATATAGAAATTGTTCCAGAACTGAGCCAGAAAATCTCCTTCCTGCTACCCTGAGATTGGAAATGCTATAAGGACTCCCCTCATTCCAGTCCAGCCTCAGAGGTGCTCACTCCAGCATGGTGAACAGCAGATCAATTTATTTCAAACTTGGCCTCCTCCAGAGTCACTTCACAATGACTTACTCAGCCAGTATTACCAATTCTGGTACCTCTCATTTTCTAGATGCACACCTGAAACAACAAATTCAATAAAAACCTGTAATTTATATTTTCTTTGTGTATTATTTCCATAGACACTACATCCTTCAATTATTTTTTTAAATGATTAATTTGTATACTACTGGATTTTAAATAGCCCATCCAACAGGTGGCTTGCTTAACACAGGGATAAGCTAGAATATTAACTGTCAGCTAGTCTCAGGGAAATGGCCTGTGGTGGACCACAAAGCTAATTCATTTACCAAAGGAGAACTTTGATGATCTCAGACATTCTGGCCAAACTACTATGAATAAACTTAATTTGATGGTTTAAAATTGCAAGTTCAAATGCCATGTGTAATCATTTGGCCCTTCATTTCCAAAGACACTGTAGAGTGAGCAAACAGCGCCTACTACCAGTCAGTGCTGGGTTACTCTATGGCTTTGTTTTTATTCTGTTTATATGTTTGTGTATTTACTTGTTTTGCTTACTTATTACAGTGTTAATTTTTAATTCTATTTTCATTTTCTCATTGTTTCAAATATTATCTAAAATCTTCAGTTTCTCTTTATTAACATATATTTGTAAAAAATAAATAGTTTTCATACATGTATATGACAGCTCATGATCATATACATCTCATGATCATATACACCTCTCTGTAACTTTTCTTATCCTCTTCCCCACCCCTTTTTATTTTCCATATCTATAATCCTAAATCCATAACATTTATCTTTATACCTTTCACACCCAAGATCTCATATATGAGAGAAAACATACTTTACATATCTGTGTGACACTGGCTTATTTTACTAGTTGCATCTATTTTCTTGCAATCAATATACACACATTATGGGTGACTAAAACTCCACTGTGCATATTAAACACATTTTCCTTATCCATTACTCCTTAATTTCTTTAGGTTTATAACTTTTTGCTTGATTCACAGAAATTAAAGTTTAAATTATTTGAAAAAAGTGTGTTTAAATTTCAGCATTAATTTTCTTTTTTAAATTTTTCCCATTTTAATTAATTTATTTAGATTACAACTCAATTGTTATCCCATCACTTGGACCTTCCCGTTCCTCCCTCCCTCCTGCTTTCACCCTATTCCCCTCCCTTAGGTCAATGGCAGAGGGGGCCCTCTTCCCCCACTATATGGTCATAGGCTATCAAGTCTGCTCTTGGTAGCCTGCTTATTCTTTGTTTGAGTGCCAGCAGGCCTCCCCATCAAGGGAAAGTGGTCAAATATACATTTATATTATTACACATGGACAAAATAAACCATATACAGCAGGAAGAACCATGAGACAATCAGGAATTATATAAATGCTACATTCATAGTGATTTGACTATTTGTATTTGGAAAACTTGAAGTAAACATCTTTTCTATCTTGTTGGGTCTAACTTTGTGACTGGAGATTAATATCTATCATGTCTTATCTCTATTAACTTAAAACATCTATCTTGATCTAAAAACATCTTCAGCGGGGAAGTTTAGATGCAGGCAGAGCTGACGGTCTAACTTTTCTAAGACAGAGTAAGCAAGTCCTCAATACTCAATAGTTCCTGCCTCACAAATATGTCTGTCAGAGATTTTGAGCCAGAAAACTGAAGATGATGCTCCAATGTTATAGAGAATGTTGGTGACTATTCAGTTAGTAAACCATCTCAATCTTTTATTCATTTTGGAAGCTGCTAACCTGAACTCCAGGTTCACTCAGGTATTTAAGTTTTATCCCTTCTCAAGTCTCTGATGGGTTTGAAGACCAGATAGATTAGTCTGTCAATTAAGTTTAGTAGGTTAGGGGTTACAACTATTTTTTAAATAATTTCTTCAGATTAAATCCCAATTGTTATCCCCTCACTTGTATCTTCCCATTAGCCCCTCCCTTAATCTTTTGTCTTACTCCCCTTCCCTAGACCTCTGACAGAAGGGGACCTCCTCCGCCACCATATGATCACATCCTATAAGGTCTCATTAAGATAGTCTGCTTCCCCTTCCTCTGAGTGCCAGCTGACCTCACCAGAAAGTGTAAGTGATCAAATCAGGGGCACCAGAGTTCATGATAAAGGCAGTACCCATTCTGCCCCAAATCGTGGAGAATGAGCTGTCCATTGTCTAGAACCAAATAGAGGTTTAGGGCATGCATTGTCCTTTGATGGTACAGCAGTTTGTGCAGGCCTCCCGGGTCCAGATCCGCCAGCCTTGATGGTCTTCTTGTTGGGCTCCTGGTTCCTTCTTTCTCCCCATTCTTCCAAGCTACTCTGGTCTAACTGGATAGCTACATGTAGAAAAATTCAAGTAGATCCATATTTATCACCATGCACAAATCTCAAGTCCAGGTAGATTAAAGACATCAATATAAAACGAGATACACTAAATCTGTTAGAAGAAAAAGTGGAGAAGAGCATTGAACTCATTGACAGGAAAGAAATTTCAGAACAGAACACCAACAGGTCAGGCTCTAAGGCCAACAATTAATAATAGAGACCTCATGAAACAGAAAATGTTTGTAAGGCAAAGGACACTCCTCCATTGCTGGATGGAGTGCAAACTTGTAGAACCACTTTTGAAATCAGTCTGGAGCTTTCTAAGAAAATTGGTTATAGAGCTACCTCAAGAACTAGCTATTCCACTCCCTTGCATATAACCGAAAGATGCTCTACCACACAACAAGGAGAACCGAACTCTGGTTGTCACAAAGAAGAGAAAGCACTTTTAACTCCTGAACCATTCCTTCATCCCTAAATTCATGATATTAAAATTGATTGTCTCTTTTAAAATTAAATAACCTCTTTTACCATCTAGCATGGTCTCTCATTCCTATAATCACAGGACTTACAAGACTGAGGTAGGCAGACTAGTATAAGTTTAAGGCCAGCCTGAAGTTAACACACACACACACACACACACACACACACACACACACACACAAGAGTATGGGGTAAAACATAAAATAAATAAAACTTTGGTAAATATAGCACAAAAATAGATAAAATTCTAATAGTATAAATTGTAGAAAACATCCAGTAATTTTAAACAAAAGCCAAACCAGCCAAGGTTATGCTGCTTAAGAGGTAAGCTCTATCTTTAATTAAATGTTCATTACATAAAATGTCTAAAAATGGAAACTTTGAACGTCTCTTTTAGTGAGGCTTATAAAAAGCTTTATTTTAAAACAAAACAAGGACCACATATTAACACTGCACAGGTTAAGACAAACTATGTAATTCTGCTGTGAGCACTATAAATGAAATGCAGTGGGGATTTTTTTTCCTTATAAAATTTGTCACTCTATGAAGAGAGCAGAACAGGAAAATGATCCTCCAGAGAGTGGAAACAGGAAAGTTCCCCCTACCTCCTGGAGGCGCTCTTCATCTTGCAGTGTGGACAAGTGTCTGGCAGTCTGCTGGGGTACACAACAGTTAAGCAAGTAAAAAAAAAAAAAAAAAAAAAAAAAAAAAAAAAAAAAAAAAAACCAAAAACCAAAAAAAAAAAAAAAAAAAAAAAAAAAAAAAAAAAAAAAAAAAAAAAACCTAAAACCTGGAACCTGAAGAAGAAAGAAACCGAACAGGTGTTTCTATCCACAGAAATGGTCCTATTGGTCTGGAGAGTCCCTCTGAGGCCCAGGTTAAGCACAGCTCTTCACATGCCACAGCCCAGAAGGCAACTGTCAGCTTCATCCAAGCCCACTGCCAGATGGAAAAGTCTCTCGAGAAAAGACACTAGAGAAAACTGAAGTTTTTGGAAATGTCTTGCCTCAACAGTGGAACTAATTAACTAGGAAAAAGGTTATGTGGTGTGTGCTATGAGAACATAGCAGAAAACTCCGAATCAATGAAGAGCTTCTAAGTCAGTTCCTTTCATGCCAAAACAAGATAGGATTACAGAAATGGAAAACATCAGCTAGAATATATTTTAAAATAAAGAAAGATAATATGTTCCATGATTTGTATAAAAAATAAATAAATCAGTATAAACCTCAGGCATAAGAGGGGTTATGCTGCAACTAGCAGAAAAGGAATAGTAACATCATATGACATTATTACAAAACCAGGCATCTAGTGGGAAATGGAAAGATGATGGAGAGAGAAAAACGGGCATGGGAGAGACAGAGAAGAACCTGTAAAGATGAAATTAACATGGAAAGCAACAATAACGAACAAATTGATCATGATCTCAGAAAAGAGAAAAAAACAGCTAGGAATGAAATCTATCACCATGCACAAATGTGCACAATGAAGCGCATTGAAGAGGGAAGCTCACCAAACTCACCATGGACATAACTAGCTGGTGCAGCAGGGATCCGGCAGTAAGAAGAACAGGGTGAACTTCAAGAAGTAGGAAAGGCTCCGCACCAGAGCGAATATCTAAAGCCACAGAACCAAGAAGTTTAGGAAACTCAAAGCACAGTAAGTATAAATATACTGGAATCTTTTTCCGGATAAAGAAATTTAACATATTTTAACATTTACCTTCTCCAAATTAAAATAATTGTGGTTTGGCTCTTAGAATGTTTAGAAAATGTATATCAATCACATCTTTTGACATTTTTTATTATTTTAATAGAATTATATTTGGGTTTTTAAGTTTAAATAATAGTAGTCAATGGCTATTACTAATATTGCTATTCTTCAATGAGCTTAATTTTTACATGCTTATAATTTTCACATATTTGAATCTTTAAAGACTTTAAAGATTAGTTAGTTAGTAAGTGTGTATGTGTCTGTGTGTGTGTGTGTTTGTGTGTTTGTGTGTTTGTGACATGTGCATATGGCTGCTCATAGAGGCAAGAAGAAAGTATAGTATTTCCTAGATCTGGAGTAACAAGCTGCTATAGAGCAACCAACATGGGTGCTGCCAACCAAACTCAGGAACTCAGAAAGAGCATGAAGTGCTCACCATCTCTGTAGTCCCAATTTCTACATTGTTGTTTACCTGTTTTGATAAAGAATTCTCTTATGTGCATAGTGTTCTGATAACACCTTTATTACACATCTAATTATGTGTAATTAACATATAATAATAAACATACACAAGATAAAAGTTCTAAAATGACAATAACAAAAAAGTTTATATACGTGGAATAATTATACATATATAACTATTATATGTATAATATATGTATACATACACACACACACATATATATATCCATTGTTTATGGAGAATAATGGTTACTGGGCATGGCAATTTTAGTACCTTTATAAGACTTCACTTACATAGAGAAATCTTGCCAAGAAAAGGAACACTACCACTTAAACCTGGCAGTAAGATGTCAAATACTGTGTCATTTTGGAACCAGCTAACTCTCACTTGTACTAAATGAAAATGTAAAATGTCTTTGTAGGAAATTTTCATTTTTAGATTACATAAACAGAAATTTTATTTTTTACTCTATTCATCTTTTAAATTGCATGGTAATTAGTCAAACAGTTATAAGTTGAAAATAAAACATCAGTTTATTTCAAGGCATTCTTAAGTAAAACAATAAAATTGTGTTTCTTAAGTAGCAGAAACAAAATTTATGTATATGTTATTCTTGAAACCAGTAAAAACTGGTTTTCAGGACGGAGACAATTCACAAATGAAAGTTTGGTTGATTCTTTAAAAAAAAAGTAGCAGAAAGTGTAGGAAGTTTTAAATCTTCAAAGAATATTGGGCATAGCAATAATTGGGATGAAAATTAACAAATTATGTCTAAATAAGAATTGAGTATAACTTGTAACATGGTGGTGATGCAAGCCTTTAATCCTGGAACTTGGGAAGCAGAGGCAGGAAGATCTCTGAGTTCAAGGCCAGCTTGGTCTACGGATTGTGTTCCGTTACAGCCATATACACAGAGAAACCCTGTCTCAAAGCAACAACAAAATAACATAGTATAACTAAGCTAAAAGCTAAATAGTAAGTAGTGTCCTTAGACATTTTACCATTAAGCACAGATGTTACAAATGGATGGTTTTGTAAATAATATTGCTCCACAGTGACTTATGTAGCAATTACATCATATCACATAGTATAGGTAATTTAGAAATAACTAAAAACATTTAGGAGAATGCATGAATGTTAAACACAGATACAACGCCACCTTGTTTGAGAAACTCATAATCAACAGATTGTGGGCAGCTATGGGAAGTAGTAAAGCCCATCTTCCAAGGAGCATTGTGGGCAGCAGCTCTGTTGAATACTATGCAACCAATGCTCCTCCACACGATGGCAATTCTATTTGCAAATATTCCTAACAAAATTGTAAAACTTATAAAATAAATTACAATGTATTATAATTACGGGAACACAATCCAGGAGTATAAACTTAACTCAATTTTAGAAAAAGTGATACATGGAATATCAAATTTTAATGTAGTGAAAGTTACACTAATTCAACAGATGTGAAAGTAGCAAGTTAAGTACTCTCAAAGGTAACAAGAAATATCAGGGGATTTTAGGAAGCTCCTAAAGACTGTCTATAAAATTGTCATCTCCTACTAACACACTGAGATTTTTCTCCACAGATTCATGAATAAGCACAGGCTATAATTCTTATGTATTCTACTCAGTGTTGTACTTGAGATGCTGCCACTTGACTAAGGCAGTAGGAAAATAAAAGGCAAATATTGACAAAGTTGAATGTGTTTATTGGCAATATGAAATTATATAGGAATTTTTAGGAATTTATAAAAATAATATTGTTGTAATTGTATTTGTAAAATTGGCAATATATTATGATCAGTTTTATTTTCTAGTATAATGAAAGCCAACTGTAAATTTAAATAAAATAATGATACAATTTATTATGGTAAAAGTACATACAAACTTTGCAGAAATAATATAAAATGTATGTGTGATATCTGTAAAATAGGATCTAAAAACTGTTTAAGAACATCTAAATAAATCAATTAATCAATAGTCTTTGACCCTTACTCTGCATCGAAGAACCACCAGTCCACATAAATCAGATACTCACAAGGAAGTCTCTATAACCGGGAGTAGGAGTGGAACTATGACAACACGTGCAGCACATTTAGAACCTTGGCTTGAACCCTCAGCTCTGGGGCTGGGAGCACAAGAGCAAAACCTTGGGAGTTTGTGTTCAGCTGAAATTTTTTGCATGAGACCCCTATACAAAGCTAATAAACTACAAATAAATATTGATAAATTGAAGTGCATAAAAATCAAAATATTGGCTCTTTAAGGAAATCTTTAAAAACACAGAAAAAAGACTCGTCTATGTAAAATGAGCCATCTCCACAGAAGACGTAAAAATTCCTAACAAGCACATTAAAAATGCTCAGTACTAGTAGTCATCAGGGAAATTCTAATTAAAAGCACAATGAGAAACAAAGCCTGTGCTTAAAATTAATACATTATAGTATAGCTCAGAATATTATTCCCAGCACACAAGGATATTTAATCATTAGAAAATACAGAAACAAGAGGAAAAGTTAGACTTTTTAAAAGTAATGATATGGAGGTGAAAATTATACATCAAGAAACGAATTATTAGATGCGCCAAGATAGGAAAGATGTTCCCAAATACAAATAGCCAAAACACTATGAATGTAACATTTATACAACTCCTGATTGTTTCGTGGTTCTTCTTGCTCTAGGTAGTTTAATATAAGGTATGTGTAATAAAGAGAAAATAATAGATAATAAAAAAAGAAAATAATTACTTAATTTAACAAAAACTGAATTTTAATATTATATTTAGCAAGACCAAAACTGGAAACATAGACTATACTTCCTTCAGGCAGGGAGACAACTGGTAGGTGCTGGAGGGCATTCACCATCGTCCTGCTCAGACAGGTTCCAGCAGATGCTGGCTGTGCTCAGCACTGTGGTATGTGCATCCAGGACAGGGATATGGGGAAGGAAATTGCTACTGAAGCACTCAGAGGAAGGACAGCAGGTCACTGAGAAGAGACTTGATTCACTATGAGCATATACAGGGGGAGGTAATCCCTCCCAGGAACAGTCATAGGGGAGGGGAATAAGGGGAAAATGGGAGGGAGGGGAGAATGGGAGGATACAAGGGATGGGATAACCATAGAGATGTAACAAGAATAAATTAATTAAAAATAAAAATAAAATAAATAAAAATAAATAAAAAAAACAAAAAAAAGACAAAGGAAGGAGGGGGGGAAGATTAGCAAACGTTTGTGTATCTACTTAGAAATTCAAAAGAGTGAACCAATTACTGTGACTTCTCATGTCGGCAGCCTGTAATATGAAGACCTACTTATAATCTTAATATTATTTATTCATTCATTTATTTGGCTTGCATTTATGGAAGACACTTTAGGAAAGATGTAATCCTGTTTTGTTTGTTCCGTTTCTTTTATTTGTTTGTTTCTTTGTTTGATGCTGGTAGAAGACAAGAAAAAAAAAGTTGTTTTGCTGGCTTTGGGTTCTGTCTGAGGAATTCAGAAAAGACTCTGTAATAGACTAATGCATTCTAGATGGGGTAATCGCTGTATGAGGCATTAGAAGATACATGGTTAGGGCTGGAGAGATGGCCCAGTGGGTAAGAACAGTGAGTGCTCTTTAGAGGATACAGGTTCAATTCCCAGCATCCACACGAAAGTTCACAACTGTCTTTAACTCCAGTTTCAGGGGAATTTAACAACCTCACATAGGCTATATGCAGGCAGAACATCAATGCACATAAAGATAAAGTGAAATCATTTAAAAATTGTTTTTAAAAAAAGATGCCTGATTAACTTTGAAGGGCTGTTGTGAAGAGGAAGCTGTGCAATTGGAATTCTGTAGTTAATGAAAGAGGGAAGAGAGGTCTGGAGCATCCTGGTGGAGTAAGTCCCTTAGCCTAAATGGCGCCCTTATGGTGCTTTTCAGCTGTAGCGGGGCGACTGGAGCTGCCCTGTTGGTAACTGACTTCAGCTGTGGAAGTGTGCAGCGGGCTTTAGCTTTGTGGTCCTCCCAACCTAATCGATGACAGGCTTGGCTTGGCTTTTCAGCCATGAGCTGATTTTCACTCTTTATTCTTATATTCCTTGCTTCCTTTATAAACTTTTACCAATGAAGGCCACCACCGGTGAGACAACTGGATAAAAGCTTACCTCAGATTCTGTCATTTGTCTCAGTTCCGCAGAGGCTAAGTATAACTGAAATTTAGCAAGGAAAATATAGGTTAAATAGCAAGGAAAATAGAGAATTAAATAAAACATGTTAATAAGTAAGCATTTACTGTCTTTATCAAGATTCCTCCATTCAAATACATCAAATCCTATCCCCTTTTACATAATTCACAAACTCAAATCCATTCTTGGTAGAATTTTAGGGGATTTATCAAAATACTAGTTTTAAACAATATAAAAATCTACAAGCTTCAAAGACAAAAATTTAAACATAAACATAAATTGAAATGAACCATCCTGCTATAGTCCAAAGCCTGTCAGAAATATGTGATAGTCAAATTAAGTAATATATACAAATGAGCAAGCCAACATTACAGAACAGAAGATGCCAAGGATCCACTTAGGGACCCATGGAATTGCCGAAAATAAGAAAAGGGGGCCACTTTCTAAACCACTGTGGGGTGAGTGCAATATTTATCAATTGTTACCACCCAGATCATTATGTATAGAAAAGTAAAACTGAATCCTTATTCCAGAGCATATGCAAATAAGTCTCTCAGTCAATCCAATATTTTCACACTAAAGAGGAAACTACAAAACTAAGAAGGAATATGGAAGAATTTACTTCTCAATAGAAGATCATTTCAAAATCAAAGTTTATTCTCCATAAACCATTGATGGGATTCAGAACATCTGAGCTTGAACCAAAATGTTTCTGAAGACTAATGGCTTACTGAATAAGCAGGTCAAGAAGAACTACCTGACCTTCGCTGGAAGCGGTCAGAAGGCACCCTGTGAGAGTGCCACCCATCATCGAGAGAGAACACCCCTCATGCAAAGAGAACAAAGCAGCTTCCTCCAAACAGGGCAGTATTGAGCAGAGTTGATCTGCCTAAGTTTTCCCCGCCTCACAGTCAGTCCAAACTCTCAATCATATCACAGTGTTCCTTATCTTTCTCTTCCTCATCAAACCTCTGTTTGTTTTAAAGTGAAAACCTCAAAGTGTCCTGTTTCTTAGGATAATTTTTGTTGACGTCTCCTATGTCATCAAAAATTCACATTAAAGAAATTTTCTCGCCCGTGTGTACATATTTGGAGAGAGAAAACTGTGGGCTAGAAAAATATCTATGATAGTGCTCCATGTTTCACCCTAGATTTTGTGTGTGTATATACCTATTCATCCAGCTATCTTATCCATCTATATACACTGGCATGAAATTCTTTTACTCAAATTTACCACTCAGTAGTATGCAAAATTTCAGATAGGCTGAACTCAGATGGACATTAGTGTTTTTCTAGAATTAAAAATTATATTTTTGAGAATATGTATATCTTTAAAATGTCAACTTTAAACTATATAAAAATTCTGATTAACATTGCACTGGGAATTGTAGCTAATATTGGATGATCAGAAACAAGATACCAATGGAATTCTACTCATAAAAGAAAATTTAAAACAATATTTATATGTTACATGATTATTAATAGAGATTTTTTGAAATGTAAAATACCTTAAATACTGTCAAAGGTATTGCCATGCTGATTTTCATAGGATTTATTAAAGTTTACACTCCTATAAAAATTGAATAAATGTTCTCCTTTCCCCATAAAAAAAAAAAAGAAATTTTCTCACCTTTTTTTAATCCTATTTTGCAAAAATATTTTCCTTTAAACATCATATGTAAAATATATATGGGAAATATTATTGAAGGCCTTCGGACATTTATTTTCATATTGAATATACTATAACTATCAACATATCATACATATTTGTCAATAAATATGACATAAATAAAATTAAATTAAAACCCTCACTAGATAGTATTTTAAAATGGATGATATATGCTTATTGTTCACAAGGCTCTGTAATGGAATATCTCCCTCTATGAATAGCATGGGTACACTTATTGCTCAAACACAGTACATATTGTTTTGTATTTCACAACCTGCTGAAAAAATTCAAGTCTAATGAAATAAAATGTACTATATGACATCATGATACAAAAACAAGATATTGAAAATTGAATATTGTAATTTGAGATATAAAAATATCTTCATATTTGGGGCACTTCTGAATTTAAATTGGTATGTGGCATGGATTAAGTATTCTAGAATATGTTTAACAAAAAATTCCTAGAAATGTATTTCATATCACTTCTAGAATGCACCGACTTTTTCAGGTATGTTTTCTATTTTCTCCTATCCTTAGAAGTCAGTAACAAACCCCCCCACACACACACACACACACTCATTATTGAAAAATACTAGAAAGCAATTTAGCTATGGGAATCAAAAGTTGAGTGTGCACAAGAGTTTACCCTTTGCACTGCAAGAGAGAAATGTGTCTTTTCATTAATTCCTATTGCATAGAAGACAATAATTACAGTCACTTCAAGAAAAAGTGATAAATCAATGTATAAACATTTTGCTACTTCCAGGCACATTGGCAAGGATGCTTTTATCTTTTGTCATGTTGTTCCTAGTTTAAAGCATTCTGTGTCTTTGAGCAGAAATCTTGACAGCTGATATTTTCTCCTTCTTACTTCTACTTCAACTGCTAATTGCATATTTACAATCCTTCAATCAAGAGGAGAAGAGAAAAAGATTAGAAATGCTTTCTTCTGTCAACAAAACTATGTACTATAATGAAACATCTACTCATTAAATATAGAGAACTCCATGGCATCAATAATAAGTGTTATAAAGGGCACAGAGGTATTATTAATTCTGAAGGAATGCAAGGCCTGGAAAAACAATAAGTCATTTTGACAGTTGCTATGAAGACTATTACCAAATGTTATGTTTACTTGACTAGACTCAATTTATAAAACAAGACATACAAAAAATTCTGCTGTATAATCAATTGAGATGTGCTATTATAAGTAACGGCTAGTGGACTGGAGTTTTTCTTCCCTTCTTAATGATTGAATTATAGCTTTTTTTTTTTTTTTGAGAATTGAGATAATTACTAGTGTGGGCAGTTTCTGTTAATTTTAAAAAATAACCTTAAATCAATGGAATACAATTGTAGAGTAGATTTAATGAAAACACAAATGTTTCCTTTTCCAAGTTGAATTAAGCTAAAGAGGCAAGTCTATTTAAATATCGTATGAAATCATCTTCTCAGAAAGAACCCACAAAGGTATTTGTTTATCATGCAAATTAAGGAACAATAGCAGTGTCAAATCCCTAACCACATTATTGTTTAAGTTCCTCTGTATATCTCATATAAAAATTTAATTCAGAAACCTCAAAAATAATATTTTATATTTGATTAGATTTTGTTTAGTTTAAAAGAAAAATATTTAAAGCACTGGATCATGTAAAGAATGGGAGTGTTTAGAGGGTAAATTGGACTATAATAAGGGCGTCATGTTATTTTTTAATTTTATGCTTGATTTTGACATGTTCACATGGAATGCATGTTTCAGTGACATCACTGGCTTTTTATTAATGCAATTACATAATCTTGCATTTAGTCTGCAGATACATGTTTGTACAATAATAGCAAGTCAGACCTGTTAATGAGCATTTGTAGGCAGCAATGAACCAAAATTGCTCTGATAATATAGGCTTAATTTGTGCTCTTATGTTTTATTGCTTAGAAAATCTTTTGTGATACTTACATGCATTGTCTTTATGTGTGGATGCATATATGTGTCTAGGTATATGTGGTTTAGTATGTGAATATTATTACAGATAGGAGAGAGACATCCACTGGGAGGAGTGGAAGATCTGAGTGTTTCTCCAAGAATGTTTGTGCTAAACATATGCACAGGTGCACATACAAAACAGAAATGGAAACAGGAGCATGAGTTTAAAACCTATGTTCCCTATTTAAACCAAACTAACTGACCAGGATTCCCAATCACCCAAACTCAAACAGCCAGCAAAAACGCTGTGATGTTGGTGCAGAGAAAAGCAGAAAGCTTTAATATAATGTATTGTTTATGGGGCCTGAGATCAGCAAAACATGGGAGGCAAACGGTGCTAAAGAGCACCTGGAAGCAATCAGCTGTGTGTTTCTAACATTACTTAGATTCAAGGTCATTTTATTGCTAAAGAGCTATCTGGGAAATAACTGAGTCTTTCATGATGAAAAAAATCTCATATTAGTAAAACGGCTAACTTTTAAATTGTAAATTAATATGGTGACTTCCTTCTTTTTTCCCTATGTTACCAAGTAGTAGCTTGCTTGAAACTGTCAACGTCATTAAAAGCAAAGAAAGATTAAAGCTTACAACACTGCAGAAGCATTAAAGAAGAAAAAATAGCTATATACAGTAGGGTGCCATGGAAGGATGCTGAACAATGAAAGTATAGAAAGTATTAATTCAAGTTATATAAATTAAGGTATTTTACATGTAATATATCAATGTAGACCCTCTAATTATGACCAGTTTGTCACACTAACATAAAATGTTTAACAGGGCATACTGACTAAAAGTGTACATGTAAATTCATTGTACTCATGTCATAAATTTCCAGTCAAACTAACTATATTTTAAAATAAAACATTTATCTCTTAAGATGTCTAAACCAAATTGCCTCAAGAAAGTCCACAAAAACTAAACTCAAATGTTACTGATGAGTGAGAGTGTTTGAGATCAAATTCCTCACAAAGTTAGTGCAAGACAAAAGTGTAAGGATCCGAATTCCTTCTCTCAAGACTACAGTAGAATAAGATAAAAAGTGAACATATAAAAGAAGAAAAATAGAAAACTGTATAGTATAAAAGAAAACACAAGCCAGACTTAGAAAAATTAAAAATCAGCTCAGAAAAATTCAAAAAAAAAAAAAAAGAAGAAAAAGAAAAATTCAAAAAGAACTGAGCATGTAAGACAAGAATATCCTATCAGAAATCAAAATTAAACTCATAAACATAATTATGCTACTACTTGGTAACATAGGGAAAAAAGAAGAGTAAAAGAATAAACTTATAAAATCATGGAAAATAAGGCATAAAAAGATAGAAAAGAACTGACGAATAAGAGGGAAAAAACAATAACACAACTTTAGCTACTGAAGAAAATAAGGAAGAAAAATGGCCAAACCATAAACACTGGAAGTCTAATTGAAATAAATTTTCCTAAAACTGAAAAGTAAAAAGGAATCACATGGTGAAACACCACAGTACTTATCTGGAAATACTGAGGTTGCATGAGAAATGAACATTGAATCAGATTTCACAGAATTACTGGCATGTAAAGAAAAATCTTCAGGTTACTGACAAAACTACTGCAAAAGAAAATCAGCTTTGTAAGCTGGGAGATGCTTGTGACCACAGCTCTCAAAAATAGAGACAGGAAAGAAGGAAGGAAAGAAGAAAGGTAGGCAGGCAATAATAAACAAATATATATACATATATACATATATTATATGATAATGTGTAATATATAATAAAATGTAATCACTCAGTTGACACATACTTTACATCGGAAGGAACATATTGTGTATATTTTATTATTTATTATATTTTAACTTATAATGAAGTGTAACACTCCCAATGGGTACGAATGAACAGAACGCAGTCAAACTTGTAGACTCCATATCATAGAACTGCCATGGGATAAAATAATACATACAAAACATTTAGAGAAGAGTCCTGTATCTGGTACAGATACAATGGCTGTTGCTTTTAAGCATTAAAAGAAAAGGAAAGAAAAAGAAAATGAAAAAGAACTTGGGTAAAGAAAATCAACCAAAGGAAATTTGATTAAGGATATTTCAAAAAATATCTTTACCTTCCATACTTTTAATTTTAAGCTAAGAGAAATTCATAGGCACTAAGATCAACAAGCTTGACCTCACAAAACTAAAATTCTCCATAGGAAGTGACACTATCATTCGAACACATCAACTACAGAATGGGAAAATATTTTCCCAACAACAGGTACAATAGAGGGTTAATATCCAGAGTATATAACTCAGAGACCTAGATATCAAGAAAACAAATAACCTAATTTTTAAAATGGGGAAGAGATTTAAAGAGCAAATTCTCAACAGAGGAAACCCAAATGTCGTAGAAAAAGAGAAATGTTCAAGACTTATAGTAATCAGAAATAAGCAAATCAAAACTACTTTGAGATTCCATCTTACACTTGTCAGAATGTCTAAGATCCTAAGACAAGTGATAGCTCCTGCTGGTAAAGATGAAAGGGAACATTCTCTATAGCTGATGGAAGTGAAGACTTTTACAGCCACTATGGAAATCAGTATGGCTGTTCCTCAGAAAGCTGTTAATCAATATGCCTCAAAATCCAGCTATATCATTTTGGGCATACACCCAAAGTAGGCTTCATCCTACCACAAAGACACTTGTTCAGCCATGTTCATTGCTACTCTCTTCATAACATCAATAAACTGGAAACAACATAAATGTCCTTCAACAGGAGAATAGATACAAATAATTTGGTACATTAATACAAGGGAATATTACTCAACCAGGGCTTTGAAGGGATGGGAGGAGTGATGTAAAGTGAATAAATAAATAAATTTTTTTTAAAAATAAAATGAAAATTTCAGGTAAATGGATGCACCTAGAAAAAAATAATTCTGAGTGAAGTAACTCAGACCCAGAAATATAATATTTATTCATTCTATGTGAATATTAGCTATTAATTCAATGATAGCCAAACTATGGCTCTAGAACCACACAAGTTAGGTATGAAGTATGGGACTGGGGTGGACAGATCTCTCAGGAAAGATAAATACAATAGACAGTTATGGGTAATGGGGCCATGGAATGAGAAGATCAAGTGGGGAGGGAAGCTAAGTGGGGGATTTGGAACAGAATACAAAGAGAGACAACTAAAATAAAGGACCATTACTTGTAAATGAGATTCTCACTTGAGCAACAGTTGGTGGGCTTCAGGATAGACTACATGCCCAATAAAGTGGCCAACAGAGAGCAAACTCAGTGGTATCTTGGGCTAGAGCAAACTCAGTGGTATCTTGGGCTATTCCTCGTTTCATAATGTCATAGCAATGCTTTTCTTTTGTCTCTTTCTATCATTTTTCATTTTCTGTTTTATCTATCGTATAATTTTAATTTTATTTTATGTATTGTATCTAGCTTATATTTTTAACTTTATTTTATGTATGTTTCCTCTTTTTTCTCTTTTAAATATATTATAGCTTTTGTTTAGTATTTGTATGGGATTTATTTCACAAATGAGTGAATCTCTAATTATTTTGCGTTTTCTAGGTCTTGTTTGTTTTGCACTGTTCCAAGTGTGTTAATTTTTTGTTTTGTCATATATTACATTACATTATATTAAATTATAATCTCTTAGAAGCGTGTTTGTTTTCTAATGAGAGTCAAGCAGGTGGTGGATATAAATGGCAAGGGAGGTGGGGAGGATCTGGGCGGAGTAGAAGGAGGTGAAAACACAACCAGGACATACTGTTTGAGAAAAAAAACACCATCCTTTAGACATCTTGCCAGCTTTGTTTTCGTTGGGTAGCTTCCAGAGTTGGATGGAGGGAGTCTGATGATAGATTCACTTGTTTTCTCACAATTTCCGTAGGTTGGAAGCTCTGATGTTTCACTGTTGTGGATGGCAGGAGGTTAGCCCTGGCATTTTGGGCTCTCACAGCCAGTGATCTTCAGCTCCCCTGTGCTGTGGGTTCTGCAATCATTCTGGGTCTCTGGATGAGCGTTGGGTCAGGCCAAGGTACATATACACTATGGAATACTACTCAGCTATTAAAAACAAGGAATTCCCGAAATTTGTGGACAAATGGATTGAGCTAGAGATGATCATAATGAGTGAGTTAACCCAGAAGCAGAAAGACTCAAATGGCATATACTCACTTGTATCTGCATACTAGCCCAATGGGCATGTCCCACGAAAGCCTTCCCTTACCAGGAAACTGGGACAGAGGGGAGGACAGCCTATTGGGACTCTAGATGAGAGAACCATGTTAGAATAGCAATGTAGAAGGATCCAGTGGGTCCTAGAAACCTACAAGTAGAACATTATGATAGGCAGATTTGGGTCAAGGGGTCCCGCTCAAACTAAGGCACTAGCCAAGGACAATACAGGCGGTAAAATTTAAACCCCTACCCTGATCTAGCCCATGGACAGGACAGTCTCCACACTTGAGTGGAGAGAGGGATTTGACTTTCTCACGTACTCTGGTGCCTCACATTTGACTATGTTCCCTGGCGGGGGGAGACCTAGTGCCACTCAGAGGAAGGACAGCCGGTCACCGAGAAGAGACTTGATACCCTATGAGCATATACAGAGGGAGGTTATCCCTCTGAGGAACAGTCATAGGGGAGGGGAATAAGGGAAAAATGGGAGGGAGGGGAGAATGGGAGGATACAAGGGATGGGATAACCATAGAGATGTAACAAGAATAAATTAATTTAAAAAAAAAGAAAAAAAACACCTATTTTCAATAAAAGAGAAAAAAACAAAATTAAAAAGAGAAACTAAAGAAGCCAAAATGTGCAAATGTGGGTACTATTTCTCTTATGATCTCTTTCTTTAGAATAAACTAGAGACAAAACTTTAGTGACCAAATGATTAGAATTACATTGCTGAAAGATTAAGCATGAGAACTAAATATGTAATCCCTAGAGGGTTCAGAATATGCCACCCAAACGTGACGATACACCAGAACATGCTGTCTTAAAATAGGCCTCATTGGTGGAAGAATTATTTTGATCTGATTTTGGAAAAACTGCAAACACAGGAGAGGCTCTCTTTTACATCTATAAAGAAACCACCACGGAAGGAAAAATAAATGACCAGATCAATACACATGCCTTTGTCCTGTTAGTGACTGACATCAGGGTCTTCCTGCATGCTGAGTGATTACCCCAGAGCCTCCACTCAGATGGACAAGGCTCTTAGGTGATGGAGAAGGCACTGACTTGAGTCTTCACAGCATGGTTATCTCATCTTACAGAGCCTCTCCTCACAGATTTCCTTCTTTCCAAGAACAATATTTAAGCCTAGTGACAAAACATTTTTAACTCTATTCTAAAGATGTATTCATTTCTTCTGTGTATACAAGAGGTTACAAAATATTGAAGTTTTTATTTTCCTATTAATCTATACTTTGTTACAGAGAGTCCTAAGACTTCATGAGGAATAAAAGAAAAAAAACATTTTTTGCTCCCTTAATAGTTACCTTGTAGACTTAAGAATAAATGAATGTTTGAAAAATATATTATTGATAATGAAACTACTGTTATGAAATCTGACCCCGAACTCCTTTTGTTTCTCCAATCCTCGATTATTCTAGCCAAACCATTCAAAGAACACATACCAAACATACAGCACAGTATGGAAGATACACAGAGTTTACTGTGTAGTAAAGTGGAATCCTCTGAAACGATAAGAATAGACAATAACCAAAGGGTCATTGCTGTGACCTTCATGTTAAACAAACTTTCATATATTTTTAAAGCTTCTAGTGCATGCGCTTTTCCTGGGGGCCTATTTTCTGTCCTGGAGATTAGCAGGCCTATTGTGGATTGACAAGGCATTGGAGTAAGGTGTCCTTGTTCTTTATGAGAAACAAAACGAAACAAAACACCATGCTAGATAGTTCTCTTAGAAGTCTTAGTGCTCCTGGGCCAAGTATAAACAGATATCAATGAACTTTTAGGAAGGTTAGATGTGAGACTTCTCCAAAGGTCAGAGATATGACTTAGATTTTTTCCCTCTTACCAGCACTTAGAGTACTGTTTCCAGCCACTGTTGTCCCAGTCCCTTGTTATAGGAAGAGGACCAGCCCAATGTTCTCCAAGCTTGGCAATACCAAACTAGTACCCTTAGTACTATGATCTCTCTCTCTCTCTCTCTCTCTCTCTCTCTCTCTCTCTCTCTCTCTCTCACACACACACACACACACACACACACACACACACACACGCACACACACACACGGCATAAAAACAAAAACTGAAAAATTGCAAAGATGGATTTTCAAAATCATCTTTATGTTCTATGTTATAATTGTTATATTATGACTTTTGTGACTTAGTTTCTGATAAAACAGGACTAAATATCCATTGAACCTCTTCTTTATATAGAGAAAAATGAAAATCAAAGTGAATAATGGAGGATATTTAATAAATTAGTTGGGTCCTATTCATGGGTTGCAAATATCAGGCTGTACAAATATCCTGTCTGGGATAATGATGGAGCAGAGTGAGGGAATGGCAAATCAATGATTGGCCCAACTTGAGACCTATCCAATGGGAGAGAGCCAACATTTATCACTATTAGTGATGTGTTGCTATGCTTGCAGATAGGAGCCTAGCATAACTGTCATCCAAGAGGCTTCATCCAGCAGATGATGGAAACAGATGCAGAGACCCACAGCCAAACAAAGGTGAACCTTGATTGAGTTTTGTAGAAGAATGGGAGGAAGGAGAGAAGGAGCTGGCGGAGTCAAGGACACCACAAGATCCACAGAGTAAACTGACCTGGACCCATGGTGTCACACAGAGACCGAACTACCAATGAAGATCAAGCATGAGCTGGACCTAGACCACCTACACATTTGTAGCAAATGTACATCTTGATCTATATAAGGGTTCCCCAAGGGGCTGCTTTTGACTCTGCTGCCTCCCACTGGATCCCTTTTCTCTATCTGGCCCACCTTGTCAGGCCTCATTGGAGAGGGAGCTCTTAGTCCTACTGCAATGTGAGGTGCCAGGGTGGGTTGGTACCCCTTGGGGTCCTCCCCTTGTGTGAGAAGAAGAAAAGGAGTGAATGGGGGCAGGGGTATGTAAGGGTAGGACTGGAAGGAGAGAAAGGAGGGGGCTGGAATCAGGCTGCAAAATGATTAAATAAATTTGAGAAAGCAAAAATTATCTGTCTGGAAAAGTAAGTGTATTTTCTAGCTCTGTTCTCTGAAAAAAATGCAGAAAACCATGACCAACTGGTCTGTGTAACAGCAGTGTGCATCTCTTTACAATGTCTTGTAGCTACAGCAGTTGCAAAAGGGCAGAACCAAGTCGAAGCCAATTTGAAGATGTAAGCTCTCAGCTACTGCTTCAGCACCATGACTATCGGCCTGCTGCCATGCTCTCTACTCTGACGGTCATGGACTCTAACCCTGTGAAATAGTAAACCCCAAATAAATTCTTTCTTCTACACATTGTCTTGGTCACGGCATAAAAATAGTGCAATAGGGACATAAGTCTCATGGGAGTAATCCATCACTTTATAATGGTCTCACACCTACTTCATGGGCTTGAACCGTATCTGGCACTGATATTGGGCACAAAATCCTTAAACTAGTCAGAGCAAATGGCAAAGAAGAGAATGTGTTATTTAGTAAATGGACTTAGCAAAACTAACTTCAGATGTCTTGCTATCATACCCATAGTTTACTACAACCCTCAACCTGTTTTTAAAAATATTTATTTATTTATTTATTTATTTATTTATTTATTTATTTATTATATATACAGTATTCTGTCTGCACATACACATGCATGCCAGAATAGGGACCTGGTCTCACTATAGATGGTTGTGACCAAACATGTGGTTGCTGGGAATTGAACTCAAGACCTTTTGAAGAGTAGCCAGTGCTCTTAACCTCTGAGCCATCTCTCCAGCCCAGCCCTCAACATTTCTCACACAAGCTTCTTCC
Source organism: Acomys percivali (assembly GCA_907169655.1). Lineage (NCBI taxonomy): Eukaryota > Metazoa > Chordata > Mammalia > Rodentia > Muridae > Acomys > Acomys percivali. Next base: position 69,635,068 of record OU015743.1, on the reverse strand, counting down.
TGAAGTCTATGAAATAAGCACAACTGGTCAAGGTTTAGACAGTAAGCAACTGCAGAGTTCTCAGGCCTACATGGGACACTTATATCATACCCCTGCCCTCCAAGGCTTAGAAATCTCGTGGAAAAGAAGGAAAGAGTTTTTAAAATCCAGAGACAGTGGATGACTACAGTGGAACAGTGGTTTTGGAGACAACAGGATAGTTTGCATAAAAATCTCAAAACACTGTCAAAGCTCAAGCCAAATTCTTCCTATGGAGGAGGTACAAGGACATGAATGCCCACCCCCAGAATAGGAGATGTTGCCAATTTATTACTTCTAGAAGAGTAAGTATGAATTTTCTTTAAAGAGCCAACCTCTTACTGGTCGCCATTGTGCTTGGGGATGACCTTGTAGTCCAGACAAGAGGGCAGCTTTAGTTGGATTCTGTGGGTTCAAAAGTGGACATAAAGTTGAATGGACATGGAAATGTGGTGTATCTGGGAGAATTTCTGCAAGTGTGGTGATTATAATCAAAATATACTGTATTCAGTTTTTAAACTGTTAACTTTTAAAGAATCAATTATTACAATCCTATGATGATAAATGATTTGAAGTGAAACCCAGGAAGGAAGACTGTGATAAGGCATTTATGGGGGAGGAGGTCCCCCTCAGTCACAGTCATAAAGGAGGGGAGTAAGGGGAACATGGGAGAGAGGGAGGAATGGGAGGATACAAGGGATGGGATAACAATTGATATGTAATATGAATAAATTAATAAAATATATTTTTTAAAAAGAGAAAAAACAAATGTTTTCTGGGGGACATAAGGGAAATTAATAAATTATTAGGATTTTTAGATAAATAGCTCAATCAATCATATATATATTTTGCATTTTTCTCTACACTCCAATTTGTTTTATAATAAAATAAATAGAAGCTGGAGATGCAGCTCAGTAGTTAAAGACACTTGTTCTGGCAGTGGAATCAGGTTTGATTCTCACTACCCACATGGGAACTCACAACCCTCTGTGGTGCTAGTTCCAGTGGAGCTGACAACCTCTTCTGTCTTTGATGAACATTGGGCACACACATGATAAGCATACATACCACATACATGCAGGAAATAATATCCATATAGGAAAGGAAGGAAGGAGGGGTCAGAGAACTAGAAGAAAAGGTTTTCAATATCTTCTGAGCAATGGTACTACATGGCTATTGTCCAACATCTCAAGGGACTGAAGTGATACAATAAGAGGAAAAGAATCCCAAGAGCAGGTAAAAGAGTTAGGGACATTGTTAGGAGTCCCACAGAAACCTCAAGCACTAAACAACTGCAACATATTTGTAGAAGACCTAGCATCGGCCCACGCAGGTTCTTTGATCACCACTCCAATTTCTGTGAGCCTCTATGAGCCCTGGTTGGTGGATTCTGTGGGTCATGTTGTCCTTAGGTCCTGTGAGAGTTTGTGTCTAGTCATATTGCATTTGTTATGCCACATTAGGTTGATATCCTTAAGAGACTTGCTCTTTTCTGAAGGAGAACAGAGGAGAAATGGATCTGGGAGAGAGGGAAGGCTGAAGAGGGGACTGCGAAAAATGGAGGGAGAAGTAGAGAGAGGGGAGGATGAAGTTGGGCTGTATTGTATGAGGGAATAATAAATAAAAAGAAAAAAAGAGTGATTGATGATAGCTTGAGCTACATAGGAAGACCCTGACTCAAAGCACAAGGACTACAGGTACAGACTCATAGTGGAAAATTTGCATACCATGTACCAAGCCATCGGTTCTATCCCTAGCAGAAGGTAGGAAATAAAACCACAGGACAAAACCTTCTGGATCTTTATAATATGGGAAAACGTCACTCTTTACAACTGGGAATCCTGAAAAAAAAAATAACTAATCAAACTGTAGAATAAAAAGCAACTAACAACAAGCATAGGGTCTTAGTTAAGGTCACTATTCCTATGATGATACCACAACCAAACCAACTTGGGGAGAAAGGATTTCTTTGGATTACACTTCCATACCGCTGTTCATCATTAAGGGAAGTCATGACAGGAACTGAAACAAGACAGGAATCTGGAGGCTGGAGGTGATTCATAGAGAGGGCTGATTACTGCCTCGATCCTCCTGGCTTGCTCAGCCTGCTTATTGTAATGTTGAAGATAAGCAGAATATATTAATTCCAGTGCCTTGAGGGATGTTTTCCTGCCCAGGTGACTGGCTGATCTGTTTCAATTGTCTTATAAGGATTAGGGATCCTTAGACCAATTTTAGATAGATTTCTATTAATGACCTTCAGGGAGAGGAAGCTATAATCAGGATATACTGTATGTGAAAATAGAATAGAATAGAAAAAAAAATGAGACAAAATATTTCCAGACTCAAAGGCTATTGGCACTAGAATTGCCCTCCATAATAACTTCTAACACTGACTGGAATGATGGACCTGTCATTCAGCATCTGGTGGCTGTGTGGCCTGGGTCCTTAGTCATACGGGCTGGTACAGGCACTGCTTGCCTCCAGACTGAGAACTGATGGATCTTGGGTATTTTAGGGTAAGGTCTGAAGCGCTGGACACTAGGCCAGGTTCTCAGTCTTATCTGGGGTCAGCATCAAGCTAACAGCAATGATGGAGTAGGCCCCAGAAGCTGTAAAGGAAGTTCCACCATTGCTTACTGACCACCAGGCATCCAGCAGAATGCTTAGCAAGAGAGTGAGTGAACAGGAATGTGTGAGCACAAGCACCCACATCAAGCCAGCCAGCCTTTATTTATAAATCTTGAGCAAGGGGAAGGGATTTTGAGGGCAATATGTCTGATTTACTAGGGCTAAGGGTGCCAGGATACTTAATCTACATACTGAAGTACAGTATCATATTCACAGGCAGTAACATGGGCCCTATCACAAGAATGAAAGCACAATATTTAATTATACAATGTGTAAGGGAATGACTTATAGCTATTATTAGAGGTCATTTGTTGGAAGTTAGGATCCCCTCAGCACAGGGTATGGTACTTTCAGGAATTCTCTGTGCTTTCTGGTCAAGTTCCTTGTAAGTAAAGGGTTGGGCTTCTAATCTTTTTTACAAGACTGGGGTTACCAGAACAGATAAAGTGAGAACCCCACTGAAAAAAAGGAGTTCACCAACATAAATTGAGAACAAAAAAATGGCTATCTGGAGAAGTCAGACTTCATCTTTATGCAGCAGAGTTCGGCCAGACTCTATTATCTGTGTAGAGAAATGAGGCCTGATCCATATCTCTAGAAGTAGAAGGACACATGATGTTCACCTTGATTTCTTATAGAACCCAGGACCACAAGCACAGGGCTGGCCCTGTGCACAATGGGTTGGACCATCCCACATCAATCACTAATTTTTTAATGCCTTAGAGGTTTGTCTACAAGCCAGTCTTATGGGAGGAGTTTTTAAATTGAGTTTCCCTACTCTCAGATGACTTTAGCTTGTGTCAAGTTCATATAAAGCTATGCAACACACATATTAAGAATGGAATAAAAGTCTAAAGCAAAGCCCATGTAATACTGAGTTGCTATGGGGTTCTTTTATTCCCGTCCCCGCCATCCTTTACCCCAGGACCAGATGGAATGTTGGAAGTAGATGCAGACAGTAGTGCCAAGAAAACCTCTTCCTGGCCAGAAAATAGTGGGGTGGAAAGAGGCCTGCATAAGATTGTATGGACAGACCATCATTTCTTTTTTTTTATTATTTTCTCTCCCATTCCTACTTCTGTATGAGCTCCATCATGTGGCAAAACTCACCTAAAGGTGGTATAGATACCATAGAGAAAACTAGATCCTAGAAAGCATAAGGTGTGAGAAAAATACAGCAATACAGATAAAGCCCAGATTCTATGTGGACACAAAAGACACAGCACTAACGCTTCACAGGCTTTGAATCCTGGCAGGCCCAGAGCTTCAATTCTAAAACTAACTAGATTGACTTAACATGAACAAGAAACCAACATTTCTACACCGGATTCTAATAGAACTTTGATTCTGTCCTGTATTTAAACCAGCCAGGCTGGATTCGAAATCTACTCACCAACAAGGATCGAGGAAAAGATCAGTAAATTTTTATGGGAAAAACAGCCCAGAGATGTTAAATCCAGCTCAGACTCTGGAGTAATTATGGAAGACTTCAGTCACCCTTGAGTATGGGTGATAGCTAAAGAGACCCCAGAGAACTCTTAGTCAGGACACACCAAAAAAGTGCATGGAAGCCCAAGAGTCCATATGTTGTGGAGAAACATCATTATAAATAGTAAACTTCAATACTATGTTCCTATAGAAACAGAAATTCAAGCACAGTCGGAATCAGCCTTGTAAGAAGCAAGAGCCTGTTCAAAGACTGAAAGCAAGCAACAGAATGTTAAATCGAGACACTTGTGACTCCACCTGGTTAGGAATGGTTTGTTTTATTTTTATTTACCTTCTCCCATTTGCTCCCTAGTCTAAAACATCAGCCTACATCTCCAATGTCAGACTCTGGATGATGGTTCTAGAAGGTGCAGATTATACTTTATTTGCTGGGAATGGTGAGTTCTAAGCCAATAGTGACTACATGAAGGAGTAATTATAAGGTGCTTGTACTTGGTTCATCTTTCTCTGAGCACAGCAAAAGCAGAAAAACATTAGCTTTTCTTCTGAAATAGTTTAAGGTAAGTAATCCTTAGCTGTTTCACAATAGATGACACAATAGACTCTCCAAAGCTGACAAGGAAAAGCTGAGAGAAAGCAGTTTGGGGAAAGCAGGTTCTCCTGAATGTAGAAGAATTTAGAAATAATGTACATGTCATATAGGAAATGCTTAGAAAACAGAAGAAATAGAAATTTTTATCTATGGCAGAATTCTAGACTCAATGCAAACAGGAAATGAAGGTTACAAATAGCCTACAACTGTACATGTAAAATAGTCAATCTTCAAATCCCAAAAGGCCCCTCCCTCTCTCTCTCCTCCTTTCCTCCCTCTCTTTATCTCTCTTTGTGTATATGTCTCCATTGAAGGTAGTTACATTGATAAATGGCAAGGAATACAAACATTAACTTTTCTTATCAACTATGGCTCTCTGTAATACTTTAACAGTCGCAATGTGTTGGAAAATTTTTTCTTGAGGTATGAGAGTGACACATACGTAAGTATAGAAGAATATTTAGAATATCATTAAAAGTATACTGGTTTAGAAAATACTATTAAAAATAGAGGGTTTACAGTCTCAGTAGTTGGCTGGTTTATAGTACAAGGTATGAAATCCCTCCCACTGAGCAGGCCTTAAATCCAATTAGACAGTTCTTGGTTACCCACAATATAAAGTGCCAATATTACACTTTTGGGGACATTTTTGTAGGCCAATCATTGTAGTGGTTCATAGGCTTTAGAGCTGGGTAGTACCACCAATTTCTCCTTGCTCTTGTAAGTTTGCATAATGCCTTGCAATACTATGAAAGCTAGTCATCAGTGGGAGGCTTCCCAGGCAGTTCAGCTTGATTCTCATAAGTACTGTGTTGTAGTGTCTTCACTGAAAGAAGCTTACCTTCAAGTATTTAGGAGAGAATGGCAATGACATTATTGTATATTGTTTTGGAGTCTGTTGGACTCCCCTGAGCAACAATTTGAAGGAGGTACTGCTAAATTCCCTTCCCTGGGGATACATAAACAACATCTATCCCTCTTTCTAAGGTCCCAGTAACAAACTAAGGACTTGTCCAACAAGTTCAAATAGGGGAAGCAATGAGTTTATTAGACTCCGTTACAGAGCTATAGGGTAAGGGTTATGGGCAGGAACCTAGATGACCTTAAAGAAGCCGCACCACTGATGGCTTTCCCATTGCTGTGCAGAATGAGCCCAATCCCCTCATCTTTCCCTACCTATATTATCTAGGCTCTCTCTAAAGACCATGTGCAACTAGGATAAAATGCATTCAACTTATTGTAAAGGGTACCTGAATACCCAGGTGAGACTTTCATTACCCTCCACCTTCATGGCCCTAAAAGGGAAGGCAAACAGCCAACAGGCCCATCTGTGATAGTCTTTTGTGAACACACAGGACTAGCAGACTTCCCAAAGATGGAAACAGATTGGCCTTGAGGAGCACCCTATAGTGGAAGAGGCTTCCAATAAATGGCATTGGTGTTTTGTTAGACAGTTTGTTCCTTTTAGAAGGAGCATTATTGCTCCATATGGTGTGTGTGTGTATATATATATGTGTGTGTGTGTGTGTGTGTGTGTGTGTGTGTGTGTATACATATGTATATGTATATGTATATATACCCTATTAAAGTGTATATATATATATATATACACACCATATAAAGTAAGCCTATAAAAGTTGATGCTTCTCTGTGGCTTTTTAAAACCACTAATACTATTATCTCTTTCCTCCTCCCTCTCTCTGTGTTACACTCACTAGTCCTCCCAAGTTATGCGCCTCTCTCTCATTTCTCTCTTCGTAATATCAGTCTTCTACTTCCCCCTCTCTAGAGCTATTTCCCCATCACCTCATGGTCTCTTTCCTCTTTCCTGATTTCTGAGCTTACTACAGATTACATGCTCAAATCTAAGATTCAGATCTAGTATCAACATGTGATATTTAACGTTCTATGTCTGGGCTACCTCACTTAGTATGATATTTTTCAGTTCTATCCATTTCTTCTACAAATTTCAAGATTTCAATATTTTTCACAACTGAATAGAATTCTATTGTGAATATACAACACATGCACATTGTTTCTCAGTTGAAGGACATTGAAGTTGTGCTCACTCTCTGAGATCATCAAATCACCAAAATGCAGGTAATAAGTGAGAATGTGATACCCAGCCTCAATTGATTGGATAATGATGGGAAGAAAGTGTATATAGTGGTATATGCATATATTTAGTGGTGAAAATTAAAGAAGAAAAGTCATTTACAATATAATCTCTACAACGAAGGCTGAGGGAAAATCATGGAAGATGGAGTGAAATGATTTTAAGACTCAGAAGACCAGGACATCTGGAGCTACCTAATTTATTCTATACCTGTCAAGAGTGATGCTCATACAAAATCTCAGCAATATTCTTTCCTAAATACAATCTGCATAATGACAATGTCAGCTGACATGACAGTGTAGATGTGGAAATTTCACAAGGTCTCATCCTGAAATGAAGAACTACAACATCTACAGTCTACACAATCAATGGCTGCTGAGAGGAGAGAATCAGTTTTCTACAGGAATGAGTCCCTTAATGGGTTAGCAATCCAAGAGGTCAGTCCTAAACACATGTATTTATGATCAATAGTACATGGTCTTAGTAGCTTATATGTATATCACATATATGTGTGTGTGTGTGTGTGTGAGAGAGAGAGAGAGAGAGAGAGAGAGAGAGAGAGAGAGAGAGAGAG
>OU015743.1:69609825-69624825 GCA_907169655.1 Acomys percivali | reverse complement strand
GTGTGTGTGTATATAAATACATAGGAATTCAATTTGTCATATAAAAGTTTTAGTATAAAAATATAAAGGAAAGAAAATTTGTAATTCAAAGAAGATCACACTATTTCAAGAAAATCAAAATTTGTAGGGTTCTCTCCCTGGAAAGCAAGGGGGAAAGGCAAGATAATTGCATTGCAATTCAAGTACAGATCAAGAAACTCTATCTAGAAATCACAGTCATCATGCATGGGAAAAGAAATTTGCTATTGCTGAGATGCTGCGATTAAAAAAATAATAAAGTAGTATCGGGGAGAATATTGGAACTGACAATCCACATACAGAGAAAAGCTTACTGACTCTTCCAACCTCAAAGGGGATAACATCAAGTTTGAAATATGTTCATTTGGTTTCTTGTCTTTAAAAAAAACATAGGAAGAGGAAAAATTGAGAGGGAATGTAACTTTAGGAAACCATGGAAATCATCATGGGCCTATGTCTCTTGAGTCTGAAATCAGTCAAGTGAAGGTTAATAGGAAACAGGCTTTAGAAAAAGGCAAAATTCTCTCTCTTTTAATAAAGAAACTGTGGTACATTTACACTATGGAATACTACTCAGCTATTAAAATCAAGGAATTCCTGAAATTTGTGGACAAATGGATTGAACTAGAAATGATCATAATGAGTGAGTTAACCCAGAAGCAGAAAGACTCAAATGGTATATACTCACTTATATCTGGACACTAGCACAAGGGGCATGTCCCATGAAAGGCTTCACTTACTAGGAAAGTGGGATAGATGTGAGGACATCCTACTGGGACTCTAGGAGAGAGAAGTATGGGGGAATGGGGAAATACAAGGATCCAGAGAGACCTAGAAACTTACAAGAAGAACATTATGATGGGCAGATCTGGGCCCAAGGGTTTTGCTCAAACTATGGCACCAACGAAGGACAATACATGCAGTAGACGTTGAACCCCTACCCCAATCTAGCCAATGGACAAGACATTTTCCACAGTTGAGTAGAGAGTGGGGACTGACTTTTTTTAATTTTTAAATTTTATTTTATTATTTTATTCTTATTACATCTCAATTGTTATCTCATCTCTTGTATCCTCCCATTCCTCCCTCCCTCCCCTTTTCCCCGTACTCCCATCACCTATGACTGTTCCTGAGGGGGATTACCTCCCCCTTTATATGCTCATAGGGTGTCAAGTCTCTTCTTGGTAGCCTGCTATCCTTTCTCTGAGTGCCACTAGGTTTCCCCATCCAGGGGACACGGTCAAATATGAGGCACTCCACTGTGGAGAATGTCTTGTCCATTGGCTAGATCTGGGTAGCAGTTTGAAGTTTCCGGCCTGTATTGTCCTTGACTGGTGCCATAGTTTGAGTGGGATCCCTGGGCCCAGATCTACCTTTCATAATATTCTTCTTGTAGGTTTCTAGGATCCTCTGGATCCTTCTACTTTGCTATTCTCCCATGCTTCTCTCATCTAGAGTCCCAATAGGATGTCACCCCCTCTGGCCCAGTTTCCTGGTAAGTGAAGATTTTCATGGGACATGCCCCTTGGGCTAGTATGCAGATATAAGTGAGTATATACCATTTGAGTATTTCTGCTTCTGGGTTAACTCACTCATTATGATCATTTTTAGTTCAATCTATTTGTCCACAAATTTCAGGAATTCCTTGTTTTTAATAGCTGAGTAGTATTCCATATGAACTCTGTTGCCCCATATTTGACCATGTCTCCTTGATGGGGAGACACAGTGGCACTCAGAGCAAGGAAAGCAGGCTACCAAGAAGAGACATGCTACCCTATGAGCATATACAGGGAGAGGATGCCCCCCTCAGTCACAGTCATAGGGGAAGGGAATAGGGTGAAAGCAGGAGGGAGGGAGGAATGAGAGAATACAAGGGATGGGATAACAATTCAGATGTAATATGAATGAATTAAAATAAGGAAATCTTTTTAAAATGCCAAGAGAAATCTATAATTTTGCTATAAACAAGTGCTTTGTTTGTTTGTTTGTTATTTTAATCTACAAAAGTTGTTGAAAAGATGATGCTTGGGAAAATAAGAAGGGTGTGTCTGCTTGTATGTATCCATATTACATCATTAGTACAAGAGAAGGGGAAACTGTCTTAATGATAGCATCTGTGTGCCATCAAGTATATTGATGGGGAAACAAACCTTGTGCCACTCTCTTTCAATCCTCTCTCCTGGGTTTAGAGTCACTTCTTATCAAGTCATGCCATGGGCAATATAGGAAGCCAAAATTTAGTGTCACACATGCTTGCGACTTTACTGCTAATAAAAATTTTGAAAATAGTGATGTTGAAATATCACAATGCCACTACCAGGCTGTAATGGGCAGAACAGTAGGCAGATGGTAACTACACGAGTGTACATTTTGCTAAGTCAGTATGTGTGCAAAGGCTATGTCCTTGTCCTTTCTTGGCCTCTCTTATCCTTCCACTTAGGCTGATATGTGGGTTATCATATGAACCATCAGGTCATTTTCTAGTTTTTAGTTATACCTAAGAACCAAGCAATTTCACAAAGTGAATGGAACCCAAATATATGTGAAAATGCACATTTCTGTGTCACATTTCAGATGTAACATCTGAAACTGGAGTTGAGACTCAGAGTGAAGCCTGGGGGCCTGCATTTCAATAAAGACTTTTAGGTTATTCTTACACACACCACCAACACAACAATGACACCTCCAACCCCTCATGGCTGGAAGCCTTGTGGGGAAAGGAACCTTTAAGGTGAAGGAACAAAGCTTGTTGATTCCCTAAGTTCTTTCTTCACAGTTCCATAAGTCAGGCTCTTCAGATTGCATTATGTTTTCTTTAGTATATTATTATCCATTGTCCATCAGAGCCCAGGAATATTTCATTTGGAGCCACTGAACATTTCAGCAGAGGATAACTGTCCATCAGGGATCAATTTAGTCTTGGAGATGAGAATGGCTTTATTAGAATGTCTTAATGACACCACAGAAACTTAGATTTGCTGGAGGCATTTGTCAACCTAGTAATGCTTTAGTCCATTTGAAATCTGGTAATAATGCAGAAGCGCATTTTAATACTCTCTGACTAACACATTTTCGTGGGTATGAGTTTTCTTTAAGCCAGAACTTTTTTCTATTCCCCAATCACAAATCCATCAATAAAATATTGCCACTGTTTTTATTGGTGAACATATTTGAGATTTTTAAGTATACAAGTAGCTATTAATTTTCAGTTGGATTAGTGAAAGTATTACTCATAATTAGAATTTCACAATTGAATGCTGATGTCTCACAGTAGAAAAGTGTTATCAAGTGCTTCTTTGTTCAACTACCAGTAATGACACTGCCAATCACATGGTTTGGGGCCTTCTCTTTTAAGGTGCAAACCTCCTTTGTCAGATTCAAACATGCTAACTATTTTTGAGAAGTTGACCTCTAGAAAGAAAAGGTGTGGGCTCTGTGGCTAACCCAGGAAATGTGCTGCAGGGATGATAGGTAAGCTCTTCTGTACAGTGCTTGATGCTTGAGGAAGCCAGTGTGGCCTGGAGGAAGGGGCCCCAATTTAGGCATTTGTTTCATTCCTGTCATCATATTACAAAGCCTTGTGCCCATGGAAGTGTTGCTTAACCACATGGCAGCTAAATGTAGGTAAATATGCCAGATCCTAATCTCAAAAGGATGGCCAATAACACCCAGAACGGCATTTAAAAAGCAATTTATGTACTGAACACTGAATCAAGCATTTTAAAAGAGTGTTTAAGCAGGATATCTCGATACTATTAAAGCCAAAGTCAGTTGCTGTTATTATTCCGATCATGTGATAAGCTAATAGGAACTTGTGTTCTTTCCTCTGTGATTCTTGGTATAAATTTCTAACTTGCTGTTTGGTGAAAATTGTAAAATGTGACGGAGATCCATCCGAGTTATCTTTAACTCATTAGCCTTCAATTGGAGGAGACTGCACAGACTGAGGAAGAGCAGATAGATGAAATTAACCCTGGTTATTTAGATATATGCATATTCCTTAGATCACCAGTTTTTGACGCATTAGTCTGTATACATCTGTTTAAATTGGGTAGTATACAACTTGATGTGCAGATTGTGGAGTCAACACCAAGGTCAGAATACAGTATAGCTGTATCTCTTTAGGTAACCCTCCAGTTGTCCTTTGTAGACTACCCCACCACTTGTTCAGCTTTCTCCACCTATATTCCCAAGCCCCGGCAAGGCAAGCATTTGTTCACATTTTCATTGCTTTGTCACTTCAAAATGGTATGCAAATGAAACCAAAGCCTACATGGATTAGTATTTGACTTCTTCAATCAGCATAATAACCTGAAGACTCAGCTAGTGAGGGGAATGTGTTCACTATAATGTCTGTGGGAACCTCTGCTTTCTTTGTGATTAGATGCTTTGTTTTGTTTGCTTTTGGTTTGCTCTTAAAATCTGAGTATTTATCTACCTAAGAAGATCTTTCAGAATTAATTTTCATTATTTTAATGAGGCCCAATTTACCAACATTTTCTTTTATACATCATGCTTTTTTTTGGTTAACAAATTTTTAAATGCATGTAAATTTGAGAAAAATGTCAAATAAATTTGTCCTATTTTTAGGTAACATTGTTGTCTACATAATCTGAAGAATCAGCAGCAACAACCAAAACCTATTACTATGTGATTCAGAAAGGCCATATGATACAAAGTTAGCATATAAAGATTAAGTTTTCATAATTTACCAATGAACAAATTAAATGAGATGAAATAAAAAACAATCTTTTAAAAATCATACAAAAAGTGAATTGTTTATGGGTAAATCTGTCAAAGTACACAAAGATTATATATAGTAAATGTGAGAAAATATTAACAAAAGAACGTAAAGAACATTGGATTTAACATACCATGTCCTTAGGTGGAAAGATCATTTTGCATGAGGACCATACTAAATTGATATAGGGCTGTAACACAATTACATAAAAAATGCCTGAAAAAAAACATATATATACAGACAACATTATTCTGTAACTGAAACACAAAACTTGGTACAGAACAATTTTGTAAAAAAAGAATTCAAAACAACCACCTTTCTATTATTAGGATCAATACCTTGCCACAGTATGTTTCTCTCCATAAACTAAGTGGTAAAGCTCTATTGCTGAAGACAACACATATGTTTCATTGAAAATAGAGAGGTTAATCTTTGCCTAAATAGATCCTTTGCCCCTATTTACTATGTGTTCATGGTTCTGAAAGGTATTTTACATGCTATCAGAGGAGAAAGGTAAACACCAACACAGCTACAAACACTGTAGTCTACAATACCACACACCTATAAGATACGCTGAAGCAATAGCAGCACAAATGTTGCTGGAGTTGGAGGAGTAGCCAACCACTTTTTTATTGGATTCAAGGGCTGCGCCATGACATAAAACCCATACCTGATACAAAGGGGCCAACAGAAGAGAAAACAGATAAGTTCAAGTTGCATAGCAATGACATGACTCCTAATGACATTACTCTATTCCCATAGATCAGTGTCTCATTCATGCATCATCAGAAAAATTTCTTCTTACTTTCAGATGGGCAATGTGCAGAAAACGAGAAAATTTGAAACACTCTCTAAGAACTATGAGAAAGAAGACACAGAAATATTGTAGAAGCCAGTGAGGATAGATAACCCCAAGGAAATACTGTTCTCCAAGCACAACAGAATTCATACACATATGGATTCACAGAAACTGTTGCACATATCAACTAGCCCAGGTTCAAGCCAGATGGAGTCCAGCAACAAGAGGGGCATGTGAACACAATTCCTACCCCTAATCAAGAAATTATATGCACTTTTATTCAATGGTGTCTCACTGTATATAATAGCCACACTTTAGGGTAGGACCCATATCCTTCAGTAGATAGCCAACACAAAGCAAAGGCAATGTTTTGTTTGTTTTGTAGATTTATTTTTGTCTTCAATTGATTTTTTGGACTTTTTTTGTTTTGCTTATTTGTCTTTTGCTTATATTTTGGATTCAGAACCATGTCTTTCTTATTGGGTCTGTGTTTCCTCACTCAAAATTATTTTTTCTAGTTACATCCATTGTCACCAAATTTCATGATGTCAGTAGGCAAAATGTTCTTTAATCCATTCTTTAGGTGAGGAGACATATAAGTTGTTTCCAATTTCTGGAATAAATATTATTAATGAAGATGTTATAAATTTAGATGAGCAAGTGTCCTTGTGGTAGGATAGACCATCCTTTGGTCGTACACTCAGGAGTGGTATGGCTTGTTCTTAAAGTAGGTCAATCTCCACCTTTGTGAGAAATTATCATATTGATTTACAAAGTGATTGCACAAGTTTGCACTCTCACCAGCAATGGAGGAGTGTCCCCTTGCTCCACATCCTAACCAGCATGAACTGTCACTTTATTACTGATCTTAGTCATTTTAACAAGTGTAAGGTGGAATCTCAAAGTTGTTTTGATTTACAATTACTGATAGCTAAAAATGTTAAACATTTAATTGTTTCTTAGGCATTTGAGATTCCTCTGAATTCTTTTTAGATCTGAATCTGCCTTTTAGTTAGTTTAAGTAACGTTTTTACTATCTTGTTGATTTTCTTCATCAATGTGTGAAGGTCAGTGGATGATTTAAGCTTTAGTAATGTCTCTTTTACAAAGGTGGAGCCCTTTCATCGTCTTGCTGGATTTTTATGATCATGAGTATGAAGTGTCTTTCCTCATCTCTTTTGATTAATTTTGTTTTGAAGTCTGTATTGTTAGATAATAGAATAACTACACTAGCTTGCTTCTTGGGTTTTATTTGCTTGGAAAATCTTTTTTCTGTGATTTTGTTAAAATTGATAGTGGTGGTAGTGTGTGTGGGGGGTGGATGAGTGGGTGGGTGGGTGGGTGTGTTCCTTCTTTGAATTCTTCTGGTATGAGATTATTTACTGCCTGTGTTTTTGTGGGTGTAGCTAACCTCCTTGGGATGGAGTTTTCCTTCTAGTACTTTCTGTGACAGACAGACTGTGACATGAACCTTTAACCTGTTGCTGTTACTATTTCCCAACCATAGTAGACTCAACTCTAGGACTATGAAAATATATGCTTAAATTTCTTTTGTCTGGCAGTTTTATCATAACAACAGAAAAACTATTTCAGGGAGATTAAAAAATAAAAGCCAGGGAACTTATCATAGTTACCCAAGGTCCACTTTCAGTTTTCTACATTTCTGATTTCTTATATGTTTATTGGTGAATCAGATCAAGACTATTTATTGTATTTAAGAGAAAAGAAGAAAAGGAAAAGGAAGTGCATGAAATTTCTTTCTTCGTATGTATTTTTTTATCAAAAATAACATCAGTACATGTTTCCAATTTCTCTATTTTAATATCTATTCTCCAGATATTGATTCCAGATATGATTGACAGGCTCATAGAACTAAATATCTAAGCTAGCAAAGAGAATATGAAAAGGGCAAACTTTCCTGCAAAATATTTTAGATGAAATGTATTCATACACTCATAAAAATTTGAGCTATAAAAAACCTAATCAAACTAATATTTTAAACATTATACTCATTATAACAGACCTACTGATTTCTTAGTTATCACTTGTGTAGGAGTACTTCAGGGATGATATGGCTGTGACACACTTTCATGTGTAGCATTATTAATATTGTTCTGTATTGAGAAGTTGCATTGTTTCATAATAACTGAGCTACTACTCTTATATAAGCTTAAAAATATCTACTGTCAAAATTTTCATTAGATTTATTCTGCCAGTGAGGAAAAATGAAAACATAAAAACTAAGAAAACCCTTTGTGCACCACTAGAATTTGAGATGGGATTTCAAATGAAAATGAGAATATTTACATTCATATTCATATCATTCCCCCTTCTCCCTTAAGCCATCATCCTTTTTTTTTCATCTTACTGTTCATTCAAACATATGTCTATTCAGCAATTCCTTATTTTTAGTGAGCCCTATGCTTAATAGGGGAGAGGAACAACAATAAAGAAACTTCTATGGCTCCTATTTCACATCACTGATAAACATCTAGACACAGTGGTCTGAACACTCTTTGAATATTTCACCTACTCTTATTCCTTTGAAGGTAGATCATGCTCTCAATATTCTGCCAATATCGAAGGTCACCAAATAATTCCCAATCCCACTCTGTGAATCCATTCTTTTGTCTGTTTACATTCCTATCTTTGTTCTTTCTTACAGTAAGCCTGTTTTGACTATATGATCAATTTCAGTTTTTTTTCTAGTCTTTTATTTTAAAGCAGTGGTCCTCAACCTTGCTAATGCTATGATCCTTTAATTCAATTCCTCATGTTGCGGTGAAACCCAATCATAACTTTTCTTTGCTACTTCATAACTGTAATTTTCCTACTCTTATGAATTATAATGTAAATATCTGACATGCAGGATAACTGATATGAGGCCCCTGTGAAAGTGTTGTTTGATTCCCAAAGAGGTCCTACATATTGAGAACTATTGTTTTAAAGCATAATATGAGAATTTACCATGTCTTTTGCCTGGATTTCTTCTCATGTAACCACACAAACTATGGCTCGATGTTTAATGATTCTTCTGACTCTAGATAACTATGCTAGTCATATAGATAATATCAATACCTGGGATTTATTTTAAAAATCTCTTGAATCATAAAATGTCCCTGAACACTGCTTTTAACTAATCCTATATGTGATGTCATGGTGACTTCACACCACCTTCATATTCTAGAGGCACATGAAGAAGCCATGAGTGCTGTTGACTGAGCCTGTAAAGAATATCAGAACTCTGAGGAAATTCACTATGTAGACCAGGCAGGCCTTGAACTAAGAGAGATCTGACTTCCTCCCCACTTATTGCCTCCTAAGAGATGACATCAGAGACATTCACTACAACATCCCACAACAATATAATTTTCAGTGCACAGTGGGTCATTGAAAATATAAGACATGGAATTTTTTTTAAATCTTAGATTTAAATAAAAATGAGAGCACATCTTGCCGGATGTGTTTGAGTATGGAACAAGGAGTTCTAAAAGTTTACTAAAAGAAAAGTTTATAGCTATAAGTGTACATAGAAATCTCCACGCCAGAAGACTTGGTTTTGATTCCCAACACTCATATGATAGCTCACAACCATCTGAAACTTCAGTGCCAGTATACCTTCTTCTGACCACACAAGGCACATAGTAGTACACATACATACATGCAGGCAAACATCCATACACACAAAATAAATAATGAAATAAAACACTTTTAATGCTAGAGAGATAGCTAATAAATAACCCAGTGATCCAGTGCATGGTGCTACATAAACAATAAGAAGCCAATTCCAAACCACATAGATGGCAAGAAATAGGAAAGAAATTAATAAAACTAAGGCTAAATGAAAAATACACAAAATCAATCAAACAGGGAGTCAGTTCTTTGAAAAAGCTAATAAAGTTAACACACACTTAGGCAAATTGACAAAATAAGGTGAGAAAGATCAAATTAGCAAAGTTAGAGACAAAATGTATGCTGTTATAGCCGACCTCAGTGACATCCAGAATACCATTAGAGAATACTTTGTGATATTTCACCTCATCCTTCCCACTAGGCTTACCCAAATTCCAAAGAATGGAAGTCAGAAAAAATAATTTTGCTTTACCTAAATACTTGATTTAGATACTAGAGATGGCTCAGCAATTAAGAGCACTGGCTTCTCTTGCAGAGAACCAGGGTTTTATTCCCTGCACCCATATTGTGGCTCACAACCCTCTGGGACTTCCAGGGCAATCAATACTTTCTTGTGACCTCAGTTAAGCCTGATTATGTATACAGACATACTTGTAGACAAAGTGCTTACTCATAGAAAATAAAAATAAATGTATGTAATGTTTTAAGTTTTTATAAGAATACTTGATATAGCAGAAGAAACAATATTAGTTGTAACATTGACTTTATGAGATTTGAGCACAGGATTCTACTTAAATAAAAGGAGGATCCTTGATGGACATGGGCTTGGACTGTGAATATGATTGCACATTCTGCTAATCCAGTCCTATATACAGATCCCCAGTGACCTAGTAGGACTGTGATCAAGCATAAAACAGGACAATGCAACAATGAAAAAACAAAATCTAACCTGGCACCATGGCACATGCTTGCAATCCCAACACTTGGGGATGCAGAGGCAGGCATATCTTTGTGAGATTGAGAGCAGCCTGATCTACAAAGCAAGCCCAGGACAGCCAAGGCTATGCAGAAAAACCCTGCATTGAAAAACCAAAGATCATAAAACTAAACAAACAAACAAACAAACCAAAAACCCCAAACAAAACAGAACTCCTGCAGACCCAGCTCCAGAAACTAGTGAAGAGAAGGAAAGAGAAAGTCGTGGTGGTTCTTCAGTAGGGAGCACTGAGCTGCTGATGAATGGCTGGTTAAGTGAAACCAACCATTAGAGAACAACTGGCCGTAGGAACTAGTTGTTGAGGAGAGGTTGAGGAATGGAGGAAAATAGCAATACTGAGACCCAATCATATATGGTCCAAATTGAAATGTCTTATAGCCCAGGAGAACTTTTATTTTTCCTCTGCTTTCCTTCCTTGTCTGTAACTTATTTGTCTGTCTCTCCTGGGCCAAACCCAGTAATTTATTTCAAGTGAAGTTCAATTTTTTCATTACTGATTACATCATGATTTTCTCATCTTTTACAATCAATAGAATATTTAAAAAATCAACAGAGCAAGAGAACCATTTAACAAAGAAATAGAAACAGTTCTGTATAACCTACAATAATGCATACACCAAAAAGCAATCAGTTTCCAAGCAATGGACATCATGACCGGATTATTATTTCTTAAACAATACTCAGGAAAGCTTAATCATAAATTTCTCCAGGCTAAAGTCATTGTGTTTACATGATTGTCATAGTAACATAGCTTGAACTAAATGTTTTAACACACAGAAGATTTGACTTACTTCCTGTCCAAACCAAAAAGTGTGCAGTCCAAGCCTAAACTGCCAAGGGTTCCTCTTTTGTAAAATATCTGTAAAGCATGATGTTCCAAGCACACCTCCTATCGTTTCTCAGAGCAGATTCTGAAGAAACTTCTCCACAGCTAACAGTATCTAACCAGGTTCTTTTATGTCAAGGTCCTAACTTTCTTTCAAGCAGCTTCTGTTGGGTGCTCACCATCAGAACCAAGACAAGATCCTCTCACTGTCTCAAGCCTTTGGCCAAGATGCCCTCTTTCAACATTCTCTGTGCGAAAAAGTTTTTCAATGTAAATTTCATTAGGGCTGAGGATTAAAAAGAATGCCAACTTTAAGAGAAAAAGCATATGCCAAAGTAGTTTTTAGGTAAAATTACATCTGGATCATAGGCAATTGTTAAGGGCAGTGATGATCAGCCAGTGATCTTTGGAACTTTGTCAAGCAAAGCTTCGACAGTTTTTCTGGATGTCTAGAGATCATGATGGACAGTTGGAGGTATCTGGAAATTTGTCAAGCAAAGCCTCTATGACTTGTCCTTATGTCTCTGACACAAAACAAAAAACAAAGCCTATTTCTGTGCTTATTATTCCCTTTTACTTTTATACTTTTGCCTGATCACCTCAATAGTAAGTCTTACTTCTTTATTTTGAATAAGCTTTAAAAAAATTCTACTGGTGTCTGAAGTAAAGGGAGAACAAATGGAAACTTGTAAACCACTGAGCATCTCTGAGATGCCACAGCCTATTAGTACAGACAAGCCTGCATTATTCAACTACAATCAATTTTTCTGTAAATAACATGCTTTAACCAGTGCACAGATACAACCAAACCTCTGTTATGAAGTGCTAACAAAAAGTTAAACACTGGGCTCAGTTCAAAAGTTAATTTTGGTTTCTAAAGTTATCTCCATCTTGGTAAAATATTCTTTCATTCTTAGATCATATTAATACATGATATTAGTTACAAACTACATTTCTAGCATTCCAGAACACAGATGCCTTTAGTCAATGTATAATGTCTTAGTTAAGGTAATTATGGTTATCATAAAAATATTAAATATTAGATATCTTAAAATTAAATGTATTACTTTTCATAATTTTTTACAAAACGTGTTATGTACTATATATGATGTATCTTCATATACAGAATAATGTAAATCACATCATGGCTCTTCATTCCTATATTGTAAGTATGTATATTCAAATAAATATAGCATCTTAGAAGCATGTTGTATCTAAAGTAAAATTTCTTTGAAGTAAAAACCATTAGTCTCTTGGTATATATATAAATCTAACTCAGCTTCTGTTCCATGTATTTGTAAGATCACACTTGTCCCTAAATACTGGGAGCAGTATACAAGAGGTATTCAGACCATGAGATGATATACCAAGGGAAGCACATACAGTCAAACCTCTACCCACTGTCAATACAAATGCTAGCTGTCATGAACAGACCAATGTCTATGAGTTCGAGATCTCTCTTAGAGACCCAAATCCATGGTACTCAAGTTCCTTATATAAAACACTGTAGAGTTTTGTATAATCTGTGCAACTCTCATACACTTCAAATGTCCTATAGATTGCTTACCTAAATGTTATATAGGTGTTATAATATATTGTTTAAGGAATGATGATAAATAAAAGACAATGTATATGTTCAGTAAAAATGATGAACTTTTTCTAACATATTTTATATGTAGTTGGTTGAATTGACAAATATGGAAATCACATCTGTAATGGGCCAATCTTATTTAAACTGCATTTTTAAACTTTATTTTTAAGAAATACGTATTAGCGAATGTTTCTATTTATTCTTTGATGGAGAAAATAATTTAAATGTATAGATGAAACATATGCATTTAGAAACAACTGAATTCCCTGGTGGCTGTGAACCTGAACTTTGGAGTAAGATTTCCTGAGGACTCCCCTTTTCAAATAGAGGAAGTGCTCTATCTGAGTTTAAGTTACCTGATCATTATAATGAAGATTACAAGAATTTTGTTTAAATACATCTTACATACTTTGGAAAATTTTGTGGACAAAATTTTACATAGTTTTTGGTCTCATGTGTGTAAATAACTCATCTAAATTTAACACCAAGTTGTAAGCAGTGTTATTATTATATAATTTATGTTATGCATAATAAAAATATTTTTAAATCAATATGATATCACTTTATCAAAGAAATTTATCTTTCAATTGTTTTTTTTCCTGACTCTTCTTCTGTCTAATGAGTAACAAAGTATGTTTTAGAAGACACCCTTAGAGATGGCTAATGCCCAAATTTGCATTCTTGAGATCTATTTGACCCATTTTGTCACTATGCAAATATACTTCAGGGAATTAAGGCCTAAGAAGTTAGTCAGCAAATTGACTTTGATACTGTCTGACATTATGGCTTCTTCAAGTTATTGCCTGAATAAAATAATGACACCCAAAGTTAACTTTTGAGCACAGATATTAATTAACAGTTCAGGAAACATTTAGTCAACTCAGTGTGCTTCATTGGGTAGTAAGCTCTAAGCATTCTCTACTCATTTCTCCCAAATACACCTTTCCTGACACACTGCTTTAAACATACTGTTACTCTCTGCTACCTCTAAGTTCATGGAAAGCATCACGTTCCAAACACTGGTACCCAGGCTTTATCATCTTCATTGTCCAGTTTGCTGCTATGCAGTTATTTAGATAATTTTGAATACAATGATTTTGTTCTAAATATTTTGTCTTATGAGCAAAAGTAGGGTTTCTGTTGCTCTTCAGATGAGAGCTTTTGTTAGCCACTGTTTTATATGTTTAATAATATATACATATATTTCTATATAATGTAACAATTGTTTTTCTAATAACTAAGGATGAAGAACCTCTTTCCTGTTTTAACCATTTGTATATCTTCCTTTGGAAAAAAAGTTACGCAATCAAGTCAGGATCCCTTCTATAGAGTAGAGCATTTCCCCTTCCTCAGCACTGTTTGAGTGCTTGTAGCTCTTAACTAGGGTCTTGGCCCACCAGATTTTCCTCTTTGTATTCCATACCATTTGTTTTGTTCTTGTTCAGATCTTCATTAAGCAGCCATTTTGTTTAAAATTCATGGATGTACCAAAAAAGCATACCTTTGAAAGTTAGTATTGCTAGGGGATACAATCACACCACATTTCCTCCTCTTCTGTCTCTTACAATAGTTTTTTCCCCTCTTCCAAAATGCTCCCCTTAGTGAATCAGTTGTTTTAAAAATGTATCTTAACACCATATGAATGTTCTCAGTGGGGGAATTTAATCTGTTGTAGTTTTTTAATAATAGCCTCTATTGCAAAAAGAAGTTTCTTTGTTGAAGGGTAGAAGTTAAACTTACCAGTGGGCATGAGGGTAAATATTTATACTGAAACTATAATTGTGTTCATTTAACAAAATGAAAGTCTACTCTATCCACCAAGATCCATGATTTCACTGTCAATGTGTTGTACCTGTAAATGCACCCATGCCCACATACAGAAACAAAGCAAAGGGTATCAGATATCCTGCTTTCTACTTCCTTCCTGTGAGACATTGTCTCCCATTGGACTTGGAGCTTGGCTACTTCCCAGCTCCCGAAAAATCCTCCTTTCTCTGTGTCCCGCACACATATGAAGTGCCGGGATTACAGGGAAGAAAGGCACTACCGAACATATTGCACAGATACTAATTTAAACCCAAGATTTCATGCTTACCCATTGAGCCATCTCCCTAGCCCCAATACATGGTCTTTATGCTTTGTTTTCTGTGCTTCTATAAACATTTTTACTAGCCTACAATCATTTATAAGTGCATTGGAATACATGGTCAGTTATTATTGTAAAGAACTGAACTATTATAACAATAGAGTTTGCATAAGATCTTTAAACATCTTGAAAGTATGTGGTAATACTGACAAAATTAAATTATTTTAATCCATGAAGTTGGGATATTATCCACTGAAATATGTGTGTGTGTGTGTGTGTGTGTGTGTGTGTGTGTGTGTGTGTGTGTGT
>OU015743.1:69598071-69609815 GCA_907169655.1 Acomys percivali | reverse complement strand
TGTGTGTGTGTGTGTGTGTGTGTGTGTGTGTGTGTGTGTGTGTGTGTTTATTGGTTGTTCTTTTCTATGTTTGTTTTAATTTTTTAATTGATGGCTCAGGTCATTCCATATAGCAGGCTAACCTTGAACTTTCTGTGTTTCTATGTTGCCCAATCAAGCCTTAACTTTGTGGTCCTTCTACTGCAGGCTCCTGTGTGCTGGAATTAGAGGTATGCACCATCTCACCTGGTACGTAAATTGTCTTTAGTGTTTTCAAATAGTCTGTGGTCTTGAGAATATAACATTCATATGTTTTCAATTTTGACATTTTCCTAAGTATTTTATTTTTTGTGTTAATTTTAATGAATTTTTTTTCAATTGGTTTTTAACTTGTTACCTATAAATTTAGAGAAGTACACTGGCTTTTTGTACATTGAATTGTATTTTATAAGCTTGGTGAACACATTAGTTCTGGTAGCATTTTAGAGCATTCCTTGACATTTATTTTGTAAATATGCCAACTGTGAACCTTCAGAAAAATATAATCTGGGACTTAAAATAACACCAAAAGAGGTAGATCCAGATGAGGAAAATCCACAAAAGCTCAAAGAAATTACAGAGTGGCAACCCATTGAGATGGTGGGTAGAAAGGATTCATCTATAGGCTGACATGGTCAGATTGGATAGTGTGTGTGTATTGTCAAGGTTCAATCACTGGATGAAGGTGTATATGACAAAGTAGAAGTGCATATCCTATTTGGTGTCGCCTGGGAACAAGGCCATATAGTGGCTTACATGCTCCATTTTGCAGGATTTAGAGAACAGAATAGATGCACCATGCCATACTTTCATATTCAGAATTCCGATTGGCTTTTGCCTTAAAATCTAGAAAGCA
Source organism: Acomys percivali (assembly GCA_907169655.1). NCBI lineage: Eukaryota > Metazoa > Chordata > Mammalia > Rodentia > Muridae > Acomys > Acomys percivali. The sequence goes on along the minus strand of OU015743.1, from coordinate 69,608,941 downwards.
TGATTCTAAGGTCACATATTTGTTAGAAATGGTGACTGTCTTGGAGATGCCTTTGCAAATGGGACTGATGGTGCTTCAGCCTGTATGTCCATTGGAACACAACAATATTTTAAACATTATGACATGAAACCCATCATAGATATAGCATATAATACTATATGACAAATAATTGTGAAAAGATCTAACAATCATTTCTTGAAGACGGTCATAAAAGAGAAGGGGATATAATATCTTCCCCAATTCGATTAAATGATGATTTATTGATTTTAAAGTTTTAAAATGAGACATGTAGCACACCTGCTAAGATACACTAGATTTTAGAAAGAAAAAAAAAAACTTCTGAATTAGATTTGTATATAAAGGTGCTAATCCCAAAATGGAAGACAGGAACATGTGACACATGGTAGAGGAGAATATACTCTTGTCTCAGTAGTAAGCAAAAAGCCATCTAGTCTGTCCAAACTGTTGGAAGTCATAACTAACATGGGGAGACCTCCTGAAGACCTTCACTGCAGACAGACGGAAAGAAATCAGAAAGGTCAAACAGTACAGGTAACATAGTATGCTGGTCCCTCCACATGGGCACAACTCTGAGACTGACTGGAACATAAAAATATCTCCAGGACTTCAACTATGCACAGCCAATAAATATATGGCTACAAAATCCTCAGGACTAATCATGCTATTGTTTTAAATGGTATAGATAAGATTTTGTTTTACAAAGAATCATCTTTAACTGAACTGTGCTCAGTGCGCAGTCCATACATACATTAATACCAAAAAAGCATACCTTTGAAAGTTAGTATTTTGCAAGTGCATGGACCAGAAACCAAAAAAGGCAAGACAAGAAGCTCAGGTGATCCAACTTTACAGATGGCCTCAGTGACTTTCCTCAGAAATCTGCTTCCAGGACAGTTTCAAAATAGGTAGGTAGATTGTTCAGCATCACAGACTATTCCAGTCAGGACGTCCTCAGCATGAAGAGACTGGACAGCAAATATTACAGGTAACTTTATTAAGACTAGACAATATCCCAATTTTCTTCCTCCCAAAAAAATGATGTCCCAAATCAGCAGGAAGCAACTTAAGAAAACGTATCCCTTTCCTGAGAAGAGATGGATGGTTTTTGGTCATTCTAGGGTGATAGAGTGTGTTATTGTTTTAAAGGAGTTGGTTATAGGAATGGTGAGTTAAAGGGTAGATTAATGAATATATATTCAGACCAAAGAACATTAATAAGCCAAAATATTACATTTGTATAACTCTTTGTATATTAATACAGACTTAAGATTATATCTGATTACAATATATTAAGGTATTGTACCTATGTATTTCTTAATACTGCAATGTTAAATTCTAGCCAATTTAAAAGATATTATTGCCAACTATTTAAAAGTTAAGAAATACATATTATCAATCAGACAATCAAACTAATGGTCATGTTATATACTAATTTAGTTAACTACAAAAATATGGTTTTTAGATTGACAGAAAACAATTAGAAAAAATAATTAAGATAAAATAGAGAGATGGTCTTCAAAAACCTCAGAGATCTATGGAATATGGAACTTGAAGATTTTAGAAATGTAAGGGCTTTTTGTCAGTGAGACAAGCCTGCTCCTGGAAGCACCCAGTTCTATTTCAGAGAGCATCAAAGGCTTCATGTGTGGCAGGCTAGCCACTGGGTGAGAAAATGCCTTTGTGTCAATTACAAAACTGGACAAACTGGATGAAGGAGAGTTGACTAGCAATATTTGCAAGGACCAGGTAGGCAAATCCTTTATAACTCCTGTTTCACAGAAAAGTCTGTCAAATATTCTGAGCAGAAGGCTGAGAATGATGTTCCAATGCTATGGAAAATTTTGGGTGAGGGGGAGGAAGACTGTCCAGGCAGCAAAATATCTCTGTCATTTCTATACATTTGGAAGCTGCGTGCCTACATTTCTACTTATTTAGGTAATATTCATTCCTTCATAAGTCTCCAATAGGGTTGAAGACTAGATAGTTATAGTCTCACAGTTAAACTTAAATTGTATAGGATGATAGAAATTGATAGATAGTAGAATACTTTATTCAAGGGTGCCAAATATGCAAATGTGAATTTTACCTAATAATTTTCATAATTATTATTATTACATATAGATTGTTATTGTGAGAGGAAGAGCTACATCTTAGGGCAAGATATAGGCATAAGGTTATTGTATAATTAAAATGCTGATTTCTACACCCCCATATCTGGTTGCAGTCCTTGTTCTGAGAATCTCATGTCTCAATGTTGTGTAAACACTGATTCCCAATGAATGTAACTGGAGTTCATCAGATTGAACCAAATAAATCAGATGTGGCATGTCACATAAAACAAAATAAAAACAAACAAAAAACACTGATTCCCAATTGTCCCCTAATATGCCAATGAAGCAGCTTACAGCCAATCACTGATCAGGGGAAATGGGGTGGACTTTCTCCCAGCCAGTGTAGGAGGAATTAGAAGAGGAAGTAGGGAATTCAGCCACCAGAGATGTCCAGGAAACATCAGGAGAAAAGAGCTGGAGAAAGAAAGCCACAAAGTACAAATATCTATGGTATGCATGCTAGAAGGAAGCTAATTTAGCCTAGAGGGTTAAGAATAGAGTAATAACTGCTCAGACCTTGTGCTGTGAAGCTTTATTACTAAACAAATATATAAGGGTCTCAATTATTTGTGTGATAGCTGGGATAAGAGATAAAATGAAAAACAAACACAGTTTTATTAAAAAAAAAAAAACCTTAACAGATGGTGGTTTTAGCAAGACATCTCCTTTCCCCTTGACTACTACACTGCAAGCTAGTAACTGTACTATTTCAAAAATATACCCTGTAAAACTAATTCAATTAAATTCTAACTCCTCAAAATTACAGCTGACAGGTTGTGTTTCATATTTCTCCTGACCTCAGGAAAAGCTCTCCCATCCCTCCTGGAAATTAACCAGCTTACAGTAGAGTCCATATAATGAGTAACATTCTACGATACTTCCTTAGGGAACAGGGTGGATGCTGTTTTGGAGCCTGCTTATCATTCCAGATAAAATCTGAACCCAGTTTTTTTCCCCCTGCAACTTCTGGAACTGACCTGAATGCTCAGTGGAGTGAAATTACTTCCAACTTAAGTTCATCTTAGCTCTTGTTTCAAGCAAGTACCAACTGTCTCAAGAGTAAGAATAACTGGGACCCAATTGTTCTAGGAATCTGGTACCTAGTGACAAGTGGAGGCTGGACAAGCATGGAGACTTAACTTTGCTCCTAAGCATTCAAGAAGCATGCTGAGGCCATGTTATACACAGCAAGATAAGAAGCATAAATCACCTGCCCTTCCCAGGTACAAAGCCCTCCAACTGAGGGGTGTAGGGGAGGAGGTCCTGTGCTGTGAGCCAGACAGTCTGAGGCAGTTTTTATTTGTAGAGCTAGAAGGAAGAGAGTGGATGGTCTTGGATTATACTGCCGTGATAGGCATTTCCTGTAACTTCAATTTTTTCTCATTTTTATACAATTAATACTATTTCTAAAGGTACTAAATGTCTGTTTGTGGCATTTAAATATGGTCCCCAGTTTCTACAGGAAACATATCTATTAAGCTCTTCATGCTATCGTGATGCCGGTACAACCTTCTTTATGTTACTTTTTCTCCTATCACTCTTACTGTTTTATTTATAACTAACACATAAAATTTATGGCCAGTGAATAAGAGGTACTTGGTGACACTTTAATAGATATTGATAAAAAAAAAAAAAAACAAGCAAATGGAATAGGACCAAGTAGAGTAATACAAGCCTCCATTTCCAGTACTTAAGAGGCAGTGGCAAAGGCAGGAGCATCGCAAACCTAAGGTGAGCATGGGCTACATAGAGACTTCTAGGCTAGCCTGCATCACACAATTAGACCAGGTCCTAAACAAACAAACAAATGTTGTTGTAAGTGGACATGTTATCCAAGTATGCAAGCCTACAACGAATGCCAGGAGGCTGGAGAAATGCTGATCTGTAGATAGAACTTGCAGTAAGATGAGAGAAATAGGCCTGGTACTATATACTGTTGCTAGGTGACTGTGGGAAGATGACACTCCATTACTTAAAATTAGTAGAATGGTTTCTCAACAACCAGTAAAAAGAGATGATTTCATAGAAATTAAATCACAAAAAAAAAAAATCAAATGCCAATGCGTAACTTTATACCAAAATGATCGTGTATCTATTTTTAAATTAAAACTTGGATGTAGGAAGTAGATTTTTGAGTGCACGGTAGTTCAGGTTTTTCTTCCTCGGGGACATTTTTGTTGCACCTTTTCTGGTTTGTTGTGCTGAGCAGCACTGCCCCATGAGTGATACTATAACACGTAGTAAATGAGGAGTGGCTTTAGCGAACGGGAAAACACTCCCCTTAAGGATATTGGCTTTCCCTGTGAAAAAAAGAAGAAAGTAGTGAATAATTTATAAGAGAGTGAAGCACAAGTCAAAACTTGTCTGAAGATAAAATTAAAATAGTCCAAATTTTTCATGTAAATTATACATCATTGTAATGAAGACCTCATAAATAACATAGAAATAATGAATATAATTTCAAAAAGGATCAAATGTAAGAATGCTATACAAATTTTTCACATTGAAAAGTGACCGATGAAGTACACTGGATAGTAAATACTTAGCCCAAAGATCAAGTTGTCTTTAGCACTTACGCCTGCTGTTAGATAATCAATACCGTTTCCAACTTGAAATAACATCCGTGGAATTGTGTCTTAAACAGAATATAAACCCTTCCATCAGCTTGCCAATGTGAGAAATGAGACACCAAGAGGTTAAGCGATTTTCCTAGTTTTCTCATGCTAAATTGGCTCCAAGTAATTTCAAATCCATTTTCTTTTAAAGAAAATCACAAATAGATGAGAATGTTCTAGAGACCTAGTGTCAGGGTCAAAGTTTCTAAGAAAAAGTAGATGGAAAGAGAAATGGATGGAAGAAGTCGGCTAGATTTTTTTCAGATAGATGACCTGTGAATATTTTTAAGGTCTTAGGAAGTTTTCCCAAGGAAAGAAACACATTTAATTTATACTTAAAGCAACATAACTCAAGACAACTCCATTTTATTTTCAGCCTTTCTTCCTTTTATTCACAACTCAAAAAACACTGGTGAGTAATTTTGTTCAGATGTTTTGCTAAAACTTTTGGCTGTCGCTCAATTCCAAAGCTGCGAGAACTGACATTTTATGAAGTGATCGCCTGAAACTGCTGAGTGCTGAACTGAGGTCTTAACACGAGGAGATACAAGCTCTCCTTTCATAATGAAATTCTAGCAGTTCAGGTTAGTCCAACTTCACATGAACATAAAACCCAGTGCCGAATGAAAACAGCCACCAAATTTGGGACATTAAACATAAAGTTCTAACCTTACTTTATCATTGTGGTCATTTTAATAGTACCCTGGCGAGTCCAGGGTAGCCAAGGGTACATGGACAAAACCTGTCTCAGGAAAAACAAAAATAAAAACAAAAAAAAGAAAGAAAGAAAGAAAGAAAGAAAGAAAGAAAGAAAGAAAGAAAGAAAGAAAGAAAGAAGGAAAGAAAGAAAGAAAGAAAGAGGAAACCTAAATACCTAGGTAAGCTATGAAAAACCGCCATATGCCACAGGCAGTGTCCATTATCAGAAGCATGCTTTCTCGTCACCTTCAAACTCTAATTAGATCCCAGAGTTCCAACTGCGAATTTATCCATGGGGAAGCAATAAGAATTAATCTCGACTAAGTGTCAGACAAGTGACAGGTCCTGGAAAAGGTTGAGTGAAACACTTACCTTAAGAGAATTAAAGGAGTCAGCACTCTCACACAGGTTGGAATAGCATGGGATAAAGGAGTGAATGCCAACTAAGCACAGACCACGGGTTTGTGTAAGGTGGAGCGTTTTCCCAGGGGTGACGCTGAACAGCTAGAGGTGGGCAGCAGGAAGACGAGAGGGGCTCCAGTGTTCACATCGCATTTAAGCCCGAAGAAGCGAGATCGATGAAGAGAGAAAAGTTTGAGAGAAGCGGGATTTCTGAATTCTCAGTAGACAGGCATTCACCAGGAGCATGCACTCACAGCAGAGGGCCCGGTGACTTGGGAACTGATGAGTTTGTAGAAGGTCTTGGGTTCTGATGAGTTAGATTCCTCTGTGGCATCTTAGGGGAAAATAGCCCAGAGACAGAGCAGACCGTGCCCTGGTCTTATTACCAAGACCATTCTGTCAGCAATGTGGCAATGAGGAGGGAGATGAGACGGGCTCTTGGGACAGTTGGGATGTTACGACAGTAACTCGTTGCTTCTAAAAGCAATGAGTTCTTAGGGTTGAATAATATAAGACCAAGTGAAAGCAGATGAGAGTGAAAATGCAAAGGAAACAGAATTCTAGATTTGGCTAAAGACCAAAGAAGAGGCAAAGATGATAAGAATGGAGGCTCCAGAGTGAGAAGAAAGGAGGCAGGAAAGAGAGAGAAAATAACCTGCTTGGAAAATGTTTCAGAACTGTTGGCTTTCTTTCTTTCTTTCTTTCTTTCTTTCTTTCTTTCTTTCTTTCTCAGCACGGAACATGGTATGTGGCAATGTGCTTCTGGTGGAATGATGCACACCTCTAGCTCTCTGAAGAAAATGTCACAGCCACACACTCCAGTGTAATGTGAGTAGCTTGTTGGTGACACCATCCAAACACACCTCAGAGTGAGAGCCCAGGGTTTAAATACAGACCAAGAAGAGAAGGAAGCTAAGCTTTTCAAGAGTGAAAATCCTATCATCCCTCTATCTTTCTATATCCCCACTTCTTTCTTTTCAAGCCTTATCTCCAAACCTAAGAAAGAAAGATAAGGGAAAAGGGAGGCATCGCTGAGTCCAACCTTGTTTTCTCTCTGAATAAGACCAATAATAACTTATAACCAACTTCGAATGAAAATAACCCTCTATAGCCCAAGAAAGCAACCAAAAACCTACACAACCCCTCTTAAGGAAAATCGAGTGTCATTCTCTTAAGGTTTCTTCTGGATGATTTGAGATGAATAATAACTTTGTAGGGGTCCCAAATAAAATTAGGGAAAATGGTTAAACAAACTATAAATAGCATTTGTTCTCCAGTTTTTAAATGTTGAGAAATTCCAGGCTCAATAAGGGTCCTGTGTGGGACAGTCTGAAATGCTGAACCAATTGGGATCTGACGATTTCTCTAAAGCTGTCCTGTTCTGATGAAAAACAGCAACTGAAGCATTTGGTGCTGGATCATGAAGGATGCAGGATATCAGTGTCCAGCATGCTGGGAGAAATGAATCCTGTCAGTTCTGATCCAGCATCAGTGTCTGGTCCTTTTGTTCTGAAAACTGCCTCACAAATATGTCTGTCAGGTATATTGGGCCAGAAGGCTGAAGATGATGCTCCAACGTTATAGAAAGTCTTGCGTGACTGTTCAGTCAGCAAACTCTCTCTGTAATTTTCTCATTTTGGAAGCTGATAACCTGCACTTTGTGTCTACTCAGATAATTAATTTTATTCCTTCTCAAGTCTCTGATGGGGTTGAAGACCATATAGTTTATTTTTACCATTAAGCTTAGTTGTTTAGGGGTTAAGATGTTTTTAGGTCTAGATAGATGTTTTAAGTTGATAGAGATGAGATATGATAGAAATTGATTTTACATTCAGAATTTTAGATGCAGGAAGATAGGAAATATCTTTTATTAAAGGCTGTCAAATACATATAGCCAAAACACTAAGAATGTAACATATATATAATTTCTGATTTTTTTTTGCATCAGGATTCTGGAGCACCATTGGTTCATGGGAAAAGATGCTGTTTTCATTTCCTGCTTTGAATAGAAGGGACTTTCATCAATCTAGTTCAGGGAATATTTTAAATGTTTCGACACTTGCTCACTCAGCCTCTGAATTCACGAGTGGCAGGTTGTGCTGTGTGTCTGGGTCCTTTAACATGTTGCTCATTATCTGAGAATTTGGATTTTTATTCAAGGATCATTAGCCTTAAAATACATCATAAGCCATTATTAAAGAACAGGCCTTGCAGACTCTTTTCTCTGAAAAGCTAATGTGGTATTATGCTTTTCAAAAGTAATCACTCTCGGCTGTAGTGGAACACAAAAAATTAAATAAAATTTAAAAATTCAAAATTCACAAATAAGTCTAAATTAGACTTTGCAGTCCTTAGTTTTGCTGAGGTGCTTGTCTCATAATTCACTTAACCTTGACATTAACAGTAAGAAAAATAACTTATATTAACATTGATTTTTAAAAAGGACTGCAAATATGTTATTATATATAGCTTGGAATTAATTTAGTCACACATATACTACCTTACAAGCCAATAATTGACCTTTCTAATCTTACTTTTTTATATGATCCCTAATCTATATATATCCTCTCATTGGTTTAGCATTATTATTGATTTAAAGAATATTTTCTTCCTTTTAGGGTTTTGTCTCCTTCAGACCTTATTCCACCCAGCTACCTAACCCAGAACTAAGGAGCGCATAGTGCCCTGATATCCATGTTGGACTCCCATGCTTATGGTCTGTACACTCCATTAAGAAATAGTGGCATTTCAGAATTCCTTTCTGCTTGTCACCACCTGTACCACTTTTACCCTCCTGAAAACTGATTTCAATTTTGCTCTAGAAATACATTAGGCTGTGCTGCCAGTAGGTAATTCCTCCCTGTCATAGCACTGAGCTAGGTCTGTAGCCCACACAGCTTATCAATCATAGCTCTAATCCAGTCTTTTCATGGTGTTTTATTTATATTACATGTCATGTTGTTGTTGTTGTTGTTGTTGTTGTTGTTGCTGTTGCTGTTGTTGTTGTTGTTGTTGTTGTTAGAGGAGAGAAAATCAGGTCCTGTCCCCAATAAGCAGAAGCACCGGGCCTGTGGTTGCATTGAGTGCTGTGACTGCAGCCCTCTTGCTAATGATGAGCAGCCACATAATAATTTGGAAAGCAAAAAATCAGCTCTTCAAACCTTCTAGCACTTGCAGTCCTGCATGTTTTATCTGCTCAGTCCACTCCCCCAGAAACTGATCCCAAGTAAACTGAAGAGTGGGGGCAATCTGAAGCTAAGGTGTTACATACAGTGGGTGGGACTTAACTGGCATATTGTTTCTGTTTATAGCAATATGGCAAGGTCAGAGATTGGGGGCTAATAATCCTCTTGGAGGTTTTTCATAGCCTGAGTGGAGCATTGTGGAAGGACAAGTTTAGCATGTTAGGATTAATGTACATTTTATCAAAAAATGTAAACAATTCACTAAATTCATTAAACATCTTGGGAGTATTGGTATGCTTTCCTAAGTGAAGGGAGGACATTAGAATGAGTGTAGCAGTGAAATGATTGCTTCCTCGCATTGGGCAGACTATGGTGAACATTTTCTCTAAAAATCATCTCAAACCAGGAGAGGAATAAAGACTTGTTTTTAACATGCCTATTATTTCAAGTCAAAATGAAAATTTTCTATCATTTTTGGTATACATGACTATGTAATATTTAATAAATATGTAATAAAGACACAAAGCAAGTGAATTTTGATGTAAAATATAAAGTCTATTATATTCCATTTTTAAAAATCTAATCTGGGTGATATCAAGGGGAGAAAAGAAAGACACGGCACATGATATTGTACAGTAAACTGCGCTTTGACCTCAGGACCAGAATCAGCCCTAAAACAATCTCATGCAATATTAACTAGGCAGTGAGAAACAGTGGGGCAAGCATCAGTATTCTTCTTTGCACCAAGAGGAGGAGCATATAGAAGGAATATGAGATGTGGCTGAGTCGCTGTTCCCTTTAGGTAAATACAATGGAGCCATGGTAGCCCACGGGCTGTGGCTGAAGGTTGCTAGGAGCCTCTTTCCTTCAGATGTTAGTTTTCTTGGAAGAGTACTGTATGCAAGACTAAACTGAGCACTGAAGAGGTGTGCCTATGGATAAGGAAGGGAAAACCTGGGAAGAATGTGGTGTTTGTAGCAAGTTCCCTGTATCTTGTGCCTAGAATCACATAAGAAAGGTCATCAGGAAGATATGGGGAGCAACAATCTTCTAAAAAAAATTTTTAAATGAAATGAACTGAATGAAAATGAAAATAGCTTGATACAGAAGAAAGTAGACACATTAAAATCAAGAGTAAAAATAATCAAATTGATGCCCCAGGTGCAACGAAGGTTTAAAAAAATATTTTAGAGTTCCAATACGCATTTGAGTGCTGAATTAAACAGGCTAAATTAATCTTTGAGCAATTTTCTTACTGGGGAAAGATGAATTCATTTTTTTCACCTTGGTGAATTTATTAATCTCCCCATGGGCAAAAAAGTCATTTACATTTTTTAAGTACAGAAAGATGTGTGGGTTTGCAAAGCAGCTTTATAAGGTATGAGACATTATTACCAGTGTGTGAACAACCCCGTTTCTGAAGTCTACACTTGTGCATGATTTTATAAACCCTTGATACAAATCTTAATATTCAAAGCATTGCTTTCCTTGGCAAAGTAAACAGAGGGAAGAAGGAGGTCATGTAAAAATTTAGAAGTCACTTTATTAAATAAAATGAGCACAGGTATTGCATGGTACCAAGTGCAGACTGATTCATTTTGTGTGGAAATAGGAAGAACCCTGGATTATTTCCAAACTGTGTGCTCATTCACATCATTTCATTTTTAAAATATTCATTTAATATCACTTTGTCCAAGCATGTGTATGTACACACACAGAGATATACACACACATGCATATATACACATGCACACACTTTCACACACACACACACACACATACAGAGAGACAGAGAGAGAGAGAGAGAGAGAGAGAGAGAGAGAGAGAGAGAGAGAGA
>OU015743.1:69417267-69555032 GCA_907169655.1 Acomys percivali | reverse complement strand
TAGGCAGTCTACACATAGGCTTGCAGGCAGGCTATCTCAGATGCCAGACTGGCTGTGCTGTCTGTTAGCCTGGGGCTTGTATAGAGTTTCAGCTATGAGGGTGGACAAAGCAAGAATCTAGAGCAAGTCGATGGAAGAATTTGAAGAAACAGTGTGGCCCTGGGTAACATGTATGTTTTTGTACATGTATGTGCATGTATATACTTGTTGGTACCCACATGTGGTTTTTGCCTATGAGTAGCAAGCAGTATTATTAATCTACCATTGATAGGCATAAAACTCCAATAGGACCCCTCCCCTAACATGCAAGTTGAGAAACTTTTAACAAAAAAGAGCCAACACTAAGGATTCACAAATCCTATGACGTGCCATCGCTGCTTTAGTAGCCAGAGGAGTGTGTGAGCCTCCCCAAGGCATCCAAAGCTTCAGGGAGGCAGGGTTTGTTGTTTGGGGATGGTGCCTCTGGGTTCTGCCTTGATTGTCCATCTTGTTTGCTGGTTGAGCTCCATCGCTTTAAATTGGAGGTGTAGGAGACTTACTCTAGTTTGGCCATTCTTACCAGGATTCTTCAAAGGAAGAAGGCTCAACTTTGCTCTGCAGGTCCTGCTTGAACTTTGTCTTCCTCCTTTGAAAATGGAACCAAGTCTAGGAACTCCCGGGGAGGGGGAGCTCTTTGAGTTTTAAAGAGCAAAAGTTGTCAGATGGGGTGTCTGGGCAATTGCTGAGGTCTGGAAGTCCCAGAGGCTACAGTCAAGGCTGATTGCCTTTGAGACTGTGTGGCCCAGGGTAGTCTCCATTGGCTGCTTAGCCCACGCTGGCCTGGGACTCATGAAGATCCACCAACCTCTGCCTCCACAGCACTGGGATTAAAGGCGCCCAGGATAATCTTCAACTTCTGAAACTATCTCCACTTTATAAGCTTCTGAGTTGGTATGTTTTGTTTTGTTTAGCTTTTTCCCTTGAGACAGGGTTTCTTTCTGTAGACGATGCTGGCCTTGAATTCAAGTGTCAGCCTCAATTTCTCTTTCTGTCAATTTGAATCTGTCAGCCAGGTCCTTGAGAGTCTCCTCATTAGAGTCGGGGTCCTTTTCAAAGTGTTAGTGCCTCCCAGGGTGTTGATCCCAGCAGGCTGAGGAGGGAAAAATAGATGAGAGAAAGCCTTTCTTCCTTTCCCAAGTTAGTGTGAAGATGGTAGTCTCTAAAAGAGCTTGCTGTTATCATTAATAGCCTGAATTTGGTTCCAAGGACGCCTCCCTGGTGAAAGAGGAAACCAATGCATACCCACACACATGAGTATTATCTACAAATTAATTGAAAATGGGGTGGTGGCACAAGACCTTGTTCCCAAAAAGAATGGTAGGGTCTTTGAGTCTTTTCCTTCTACGCCTCACTAAATCCACACCTGAGGCTCCCCTACACTGACTCTCCATTTTCCAGCCCCAGGCACTATGTCTATCTAGGTCTTTGCAGCCACCACACACATGTGTTTGTATCTGTGTTTGTGTATGTGGGTTATCAAGAACCACAGCAATTCTTTTTTTATTTACAGCCTGATCACAGCCCCCTCCCACCTTCACACCTGCTCTCCCATTCCACAATCTCCTTATCCTCAGATAAAGGGATCCCTCTCATGGATACCAACCTACCCTGGCACACCAATTCACACCAGAACTAAGTGCATCCTTTCTGACTGAGGCCAGACAAAGTAGCCCAGCTATGTGAAAGGGTTCCAGAGGCAGGCAACAGAGTTAGAGAGAAACCCCTCTCTAATCGTTAAGAGACCCACATGAGGAACAAGCTGCACATCTCTTTTTTTTTTTTTTTTTTTTTTACACATCAATTCTTTTATTCCATTCTCTAAAGAGAAAGGGCACGCACCCACCTTTCTTGTGTCTCTTGGGATTGCCCTACAGGAGTCTCTGCTGTTTTATTCAGCTACTGTTGAGAGGATACAGAACTGAGCATCATTGACCTATTCTAATCCTATCAATATAGGGAAACAAGACTTTCAGGCTTGTGACTTTTAGGGTTGGTCTTAGTTTCAAAATTATGTCATAGCCACCTGTAATATAACTGTGTTAAAGTATCTGAAATGTAGTGTCTGGGAGAAGGTCCTTGACACATCCACATTAAAGCAATGTCATATCTGAGTTATCATATCACCCCTAACAACCAAAAATCTAGATACCATATTACAAGGACACTGAGCATTATGACTGAGAAGAAAACAAAATGAACTTTCCATAGCTCTAGTTTACCTTCTTGGACAGAATTTTTTGACTGCAGGGCAAAGAGAATAGAGCAAAAAATCTCAGCAAAAACACAAGAGGAAAAGGCAGAAGTGTTGGGGAAGCAAGGTGGCTTATGAGACACAGGAAGTAAACAAAACTTATAAGGCCCAGGAGATAAAGGAAACTTACCAGGGTCAGGAAGATCCGCAAAGTAACAAAACTCATGAGGCCTCACCCCAAAGCTATCCTTAGCAGTAAAAATTGCTGGCAAGAAGGGACTCTAATGGGTTGGTCCACCTACAACTAACTAATGAAATGGAGGAAGCTGCACATCTCTTACATATGTATATGGGGCTTAGGTCCAGCCCATGCATGCTCTTTGGTCAGTGATCCATTCTCTGCGGTCCCCATGGCCACAGGTTAGTTGACTCTATAAGTTTTCTTGTGGTGTCCTTGATCCCTCCAGGCTCCCTCTAACCTTCCCCCACCTCTTCCACAAGAATCTCGCGCCCCACCTATTGTTTGGCTGTGGGTCTCTGCATCTGTTTCAGAATCCTCTCTGAAGACAGTTTTGCTAGGTTCCTGTCTCAAACATAGCAGAGTATCATTAATGGTGTCAGGGGTAGGTTGTGACCCATGGGGTGGGTCTCCCTCAATCTCTGCTCCATCTTTATCCCTGCTCCACTTGTAGACAGGACAAATTTTGAATACAGGTTTTGTGGGTGGGTTGATGCCCCCTCCCTACTCAGGAAGTCTCACCTAGCTATAGGAGGGAACCTCTTCTGACTCTATATTTACTGCTGGTAGAAAGCTCAGCTAGGACCACACTCATAAACTCCCAGAAGCCTCCTTGTCCCAGAGCTACCACCTTAAACTGATTTCTTTTCTCTCTCCCAGCCTTTCCCCATCCAAAATTCTGATAACCCCCATCCCTCTCACATCCAATTCTCTTCCTCCTTCTATTTCAGGTGTCTGTTTTATTTCCTTTCTGGGGGCACTCCTTATTACTTGTCATCTTTCAGCTGTAGATTGTAGTCTGGTTATCCTGAATTTTTTGCTAATAGCTACTTGTAAGTGGGTACATACCATGTGTTTCTTTCTAGGTTTGGGTTACCTCACTTAGGGTGATATTTTCTAGTTTCATCAACATGTCTGCAAATTTCATAATGTCCTTGTTTTTAATAGCTGGGTAGTATTCCATTTTTGAAAAATGTACCATATTTTCTTAATCCATTTTTCATTTGAGGGACATCTAGGTTGTATCCTGATTTTGGCTATTATAACTAAAGCTGCTATGAACATAGTTGAACAGATATCTATCTGGCATTTTGGTGCTTCTTTTGGTTATGTGCTCAGGAATGGTATACCTGGGTTTGAGGTAGAACTATTCCCAACTTTCTGAGAAAGCACCAGATCGATTTCCAAAGTGGTTTTACAAGTTTCCACTGCCACCAGCAATGGAGGATCCTTTGCTAGCATGTGTTGTCACTTGAATTTTTGACATTAGCCATTCTGATAGGTGTAAGATGGAATCTCAGGGTCATTTTGATGTGCATTTCCCTGATAATTAAGGACTTTGAACAGTTTTTAAACACTTCTCAGCCATTAGAGATTCCTCTGTTCTGAATTCTTTGTTTAGCTCTGTGTTCCATTTTTTTTCATTGGGTTGTTAGGTTTGTTGGTGTCTAATTTTTTGACTTCTTTATATATTTTGGATATTAACCTTCTGTCAGATGTAGGGTTGATGAAAACCTTTTCCATTCTTTAGGTATCAGTTTTTTCCTATTGATAGTTTCCTTTACCTTTTCACTTTCATAAGGTCCCATTTATATATTGTTGATATTAGAGCCAAAGCTTTTGGTACTCTGTTCAGGAAAGTATGCCCTGAACCAAAGCTTCCAAAGCTGTTTCTCACTTTCTCCTCTCATAGACTTAGTGTATCTGCCTTTATGTTGAGTTCTTTGATCCACTTGTTCTTGAGTTTTGTACAGAGTGATAAATGTGGATGAGTCTATTTGCGTTCTTCTACATGTGGGCATCCAGTTAAACCAGCACGATTTGTTGAAAGTGCTTTCTTTTTTTCCATTGTAAAGGAGCTTTTTAGATCCTTTGTCAAAAGCAAGTGTCTGTAGATATGTGAGTTTATTTCTGGGTCTTCAATTCAATTCCATGATCAAACCTGTCTGTTTTTATGCCAATACCATGCAGTTTTTATTACTATTGTTCTGTGATGCAGCTTAAAAATCAGTGATTGAGATACCTTCTGAAGTTCTTTTCTACTATTTTACAGTATTATTTTAGCTATCCTTGGTTTTTTATTTATCAAAATGAAGTTGACAACTGCTCTTTCTGAATCTGTAAAGAATTGTGTTGGTATTTTGATGGGAATTGCATTGAATCTATAGATTGCTTTTGGTAAGTTGACCATTTTTACTATGTTAATCCTGCAGATCCAAGACTATTGTAAAAAGTGTTGTTTCTCAAATTTCTTTCTCAACCCATTTATCTTTTGTATACAGGAATACTAATCTTATTTTTGAGTTAATTTTGTATCCAGCCACGTTGCTGATGCTGTTTATCAGTTGTAGAAGTTCCCTGGTAGAATTTTTGTGGTCATCTCTGTATACTATCATATCATCTGCAAATAGAGATACTTTTAACTTCTTCTTTTCCATTTGTATCCCCTTGATCCCCTTTAGTTGTCCTATTGCTCTAGCTAGAACTTCAAGTACTATATTGAATAAATATAGAGAGAGTGGGCAGCCTTATCTTGTTCCTGGTTTTAGTGGAATTGCTTTAAGTTTTTCTCCATTTAATTTGATGTTGGCTGTCAGCTTGCTTTTAATGTGTTTAGGTATGTGCCTTGCACCCCTGATCTCTCCAAGACTTTTAACATGAAAGAATGTAGGATTTTGTCAAATGCGTTTTAGTATCTAATGAGATGATCATGTGGGTTTTTTCTTAGTTTGTTTACATGGTAGATTACGTTGATGGATTTTCATACAAAACCATCTCTGCTTCCTTAAGAAGAAGCCTACTTGACCATATTAGGTGATATATTTTTATTTGTTCTTGGATTCAATTTGCAGGTATTTTTGCATCAATTTTTCATGCAGGAAACAGGTCTGAAATTTCTTTATTTACTCTTTGCATAGTTTAAGTATCAAGGTGACTGTGGCCTCATAGAATGATTTTGGCAATGTTTCTTCAGTTTCTATTTTGTGGAATAGTTTGGGGATTATTGGTATTAGTTCTTCTTTGAAATTCTTGCAGAATCCTATGAAAAACCATCTGGCCTTCAGAGTTTTGTTGTATTTTTGTTGTTGTTGGGAGAATTTTAATGACCTCTTCTATTTCTTCAGGTGTTATAGGACTATTTAAATTGTTTACCTGATCTTGGTTTAATTTTGGCAAGTGGTATCTGTCTAGAAAATTGTACATTTCATTTAGATTTTGCAATTTTGTGGAGTACAGGCTTTTGAAATAAGACCAAATGATTCTTTGGATTTCCTCAGTCTGATGTTATGTCACTGTTTCATTTCTGGTTTTGTTAATTTGGATTCTGTCTCTCTGCCTTTTAGTTAGTTTGGCTAAGGCTTTGTCTATCTTTTTGATTTAAAAAAAAAAATCCTTCCTTGGTTTTGTTGAGTATTGTTCTCTTTTTTTCTAATTTATTGATATAAGACTAGAATTTGATTTTTTTTCCTGCAGTCTACTACTCATGGGTGTGTTTGCTTCTTTTTCTTCGACAGTCGTGAGTGTGCTTTTAAATTGCTATTATAAGATCTTTTCAATTTCTTTATGAAGGCGCTTAGTGCTTTAGACTTTGCTCTTAGCAGTGCTTTCATTGTGTGCCATAAATTTAGTTATATTTTGTCTTCATTTTCATTGAATTCTAGAAAGTTCTTAGTTACTTTATTTCTTCTCTGACCCAGTGGTCATTGAGTAGAGAGTTGTTGAGTTTCCTCAAGTGTGTAGGCATTCTGTTTTTCCTGTTGTTCCTGAGGTCTAGCTTATTTCATGCTAGTCTGATAAAATACAAGGTGTAATTTCAATTTTCTTTTGTCTGTTGAGGTTTGCTTTGTGAACTACTATAAGGTCAATTTTGGAGAGATTTCCATGAGGTGTTGAGAAGAAGGTATATTCTTTTGCGTTTGGGTGAAATGTTCTATAGATATGTTAGGACCATTGAGTTCATAACATCTGTTAGTTTCATTATTTATCTGCTTATTTTCCCTCTGGATGACCTGTCCACTGGTGACAATGAAATATTGAAGTTTTCCACTATCAATGTGAGGAGTGTGATGTGCAATTTAGGGTTTAGCAATATTTCTTTTACAGATGTGGGTCCCATTGCGTTTGGGACATAGATATTCAGAATTAAGATATCATCTTCCTGAACTTTTCCTTTGATGAGTATGAAGTGTCCTTCCCATCTTTTTTTATTAATTTTGGTTGAAAGTCTATTTATTACATATTAGAATGACTGTTCCAGCTTGCTTCTTGGGGTGGTTTGCTTGTACCCATTTCCAATCCTTTATTCTGAGGTAATGCCTATCTTTGTTCCTGAGGTGTGTTTTTTGTATGCAGCAGAATGATGGATCCTGTTTTCATATACACTCCGTTAGCCTGTGTCTTTTTATTGGAGAATTGAGTCAATTGATATTTAGAGGTATTAAATACTAATGATTATTTATTCCTGATATTTTGATGTTGGTAGTATTAGTGTGTGTGTGTGTGTGTGTGTGTGTTTCTATCCTGTGTTTTCTTAGGCGTAGTTAACCTCCTCAGGATTGTGGTTTCTTTCTAGTATTTTCTGTATGGCTGGATTTGTGGGAAAACATTGTTAAAATTTGTTTTTGTCTTGGAATATCATGCTTTCTCAATCTATGAGAGTTTTGCTGGGTATAATAGTATAGGTTGGCTCTGTGGTCTCTTAGAGGCTACAAGATACCTGTACATTCTCTTCTAGTTTGTAGAGTCTTTGTAGAGAAGTCAGATATAAACTGATAGGTCTGTCTTTGTATCTTACTTGGCCTTTTCCCCTTGCAGCTTTTAAGATTCTTTCCTTGTTCTGTAGATTGAGTTTTTTTTAATTATATGTGGTGGAAGGGTTTCTTTTCTGGTCTAATCTAATGGGTATTGTAAGTTTCTTGTATGTTTTTGGGTACCTCTTTCTTTAAATTGGGGGATTTTTCTGCTATGGTTTTGGTGAAAATATTTTCTTATACTTGGATATTGTATTCTTTCTTCTTTTCCAATCATTCTTAGGTTAAATCTCTTCAAAGCGTCCAAGATTTCCTGGAAATTTTATGTCAGGAAATTTTTAGATTTAACATTTTTTTTTATTGATGTGCTATTTTCCTCTACTATATCTTCTACTTCTGAGAATCTCTCTATTATCTCTTGAATTCTGTTGGTGATACTTGTGTCTGGTGTTCCTGTACTTTTTCCTGATTTTCCATTTCCAAGATCCCTTTAGTTTGTGTTTTCTTTAGTGCCTCTGCTTCCATTTTCAGACCTTGAAGCTTTAATAGATTTATTCATTTCCTCATTGCAGGACTCTACTTGTTTGATTGTATTTTCCTACATTTCTTTAAGAGATTTATTCATTTCCTCTTAAAGGTCTCTATCCTCTTTATAAGATTGGATTTAATGTAAATTTCTTTTGCTTTGGTTGTGTTAGAATATCTAGGGAGTATTATAGTGGGATAGCTATACTGTGAAGGTGTCATATCACCCTGGTTATTCTTGATTGTGTTCTTGTGCTGGCCTTTGGCCATCTGGTTGCCCTTGGAAGTTCCTGGTGCAGCAGGCCTCCAGTGGGTAGCCTGGCTGTTCCTGGTGCAGAAGGCCTCCAGAGGCTGCTTGGTTTTTCCTAGTGCAGCAGGCCTGGTCATAGCAGGCCAATCAGTGGTTGGACAATGGAATTGAGGTGGGGATGAGAGCAGGATTCAGCTCAAGGCAGCGGGACACGTCCCAAGGGAGCTGGCATGCAGGGGATGGGGTCTAACTTAGACATTCCTGGTGGAGCAGCACCACAGCAGTTCTTTATACTGCATTCAAACTTAGTTTCTGTGCCTGATTTCCCCTCTCCAATATCTCCTCTGAGAATAGTTTAAACACCAATTGGATCAATTTTTCTTTTTTATTATTTTTTATTTTTATTAATTAATTCATATTACATCTCAATTGTTATCCCATCCCTTGTATCCTCTCATTTCTCCCTCTCCCCCACTTTCACACTATTTTCGTCCCAGATGACTGTGATTGAGGGGGACCTCATCCCCTGTATATCATCATCGGGTATAAAGTCTCTTCTTGGTAGCCAGTATCCTTCCCCTGAGTGTCAATGGGCCTCCCCATCAAGTGGACATGGTCAAATATGGGGCACCAGAGTTCATGTGAAAGTCAGTCCCCACTCTCCACATAACTGTGGAGAATGTCTTGACCATTGGCTAGATCTGCATAAGGGTTTGATGCTTACTGCATGTATTGTCCTTGGTTGGTGCCATAGTTTCAGCAGAACACCTGAGCCCAGATCCACCTGTCCTAGTGTTCTTCTTGTAGGTTTCTAGGACTCTCTGGATCCTTCTATTTCCCCATCCTCCCATACTTCTCTCACCTAGAGTCCCAATAGGAGGTCATCACCTCTGTCTCACTTTCCTGGTAAGTGAAGACTTTCATGGGACATGTCCCTTGGGCTAGTATGCAGATATAAGTAAGTATATACCATTTGACTCCTTCTGCTTCTGGATGAACTCACTCATTATGATCATTTCTAGTTCAATCCATTTCTCCAAAAATTTCTGAATATCCTTGTTTTTTTTATAGCTGAGTAGTATCCCATAGTGTAAATGTACCACAATTTCTTTATCCATTCTTCTACTGAGGGACACTTAGGCTGTTTCCATGTTCTGGCTATTATGAATAAAGCCACTATGAATATGGTTGAGCATATGTCCTTGTTCTGTGCCAGAGCATCTTCTGGGTATATTACAAGGAGTGGGATAACTGGGTCTTGAGGAAGCCCTAGTCCTAGTTTTCTGAGATAGTGCCAGATAGATTTCCAAAGTGGCTGTACTAGTTTGCATTCCCACCAGCAATGAGGGAGTGTTCCTTTCTCTCCACATCCTCACCAGCATGTGGTGTTACTTGAGTTTTTGATCTTAGCCATTCTGATGGGTGTAAGATGGAATCTCAGAGTTGTTTTGATTTGCATTTCCCTGATGACTAAGGAGGTTGAGCATTTCTTTAAGTGTTTCTCAGCCATTTGATATTCTTCTGTTGAGAATTCTCTGTTTAGTTCCAAGCCCCATTTCTCAATTGGGTTATTTGGTTTGGTGGTGTTTAATTTCTTGAGTTCTTTATATATTTTGGATATTAGACCTTTGTCAGATGTAAGGTTGGTGAAGATCTTTTCCCAGTCTGTAGGTTGTCGCTTTGTTCTCTTGACAGTGTCTCCAGCCTTACAGAAGCTTCTCAGCCTCATGAGGTCCCATTTATTAATTGTTGACATTGAGGCCTGGGCTGTTGGTGTTCTGTTCATGAAGTTGTCTCCTGTGCCAGTATGTTCCAGGCTCTTCCCCACTTTTTCTTCTAACTGACTTAGTGTCTCTGGTTTTATGTTGAGGTCTTTGATCCACTTGGATTTGAGTTTTGTACATGGTGACAAATATGGGTCTAATTGCATTTTTCTACATATATACATCCAATTAGACCAGCACCATTTGTTGAAGATGCTATCATTTATCCATTGAATAGATTTAGCTTCTTTGTCAAAAATTAAGTGGCCATATATGCAAGGATTCATTTCTGGGTCTTTGATTCAATTCTATTGATCCACCAGCCTATTGCTGTGCCAGTACCATGCAGTTTTAATTACTGTTGCTCTACAGTACAGCTTGATATCCAGTATGGAGATTCCTCTAGAGGACCTTTTATTGTATAGGACTGTTTCAGCTATTCTGGGTTTTTGTTTTTCCATATGAAGTTGAGAATTGAACTGTCTCTGATTTGAAAAAATCTCAGTCTCAGTCATAGGGGAGGGAAGTAAGGGAGAAAGGGGAAGCAGGGAGCAATGGGAGAATACAAGGGATGGGATAACAATTTAGATGTAATATGAATAAATTTAAAAAGAAAAAATATTAGTAGTAATGGTTATTCTTGCTTGTCAACTTGAATACATCTGGCATTAACTAAAACACCAAAATGACTGGAAGAAAACTCTTAGTGAAATTTGGTAAATATTTACAAGTTTAAAAAATGTACCCTGATGATTTTCACTCTATTACTTCAAAGGTGATTTTCTTTTTTTTTTTCAAGAACACTTAAACACTTTATTTTTTCTCTTTTTATATATTTTATTAGTTTATTCATATTTCATTTCAATTGTTATCCTTCTACTTATTATTTCGAACTGCTCTTTGCATAGTTGGTTTAGAGGTATAATTTCCCACAAACTATGTTTTTGCCATAAACAATGACCAGAGCCAAGAGGATAGTCCTGTGACATCCCCCAGGGGACAGCTGCTGCAGCTTCTTATACACAGAACACGAAGTACAGAATGTCCCAATATGAAGACAGCCCAAAGTCTGCAGCAGACACCAACGACTGAACTCCTCAGCTTAGTAAGACTGTTGACACTTTCTTCAATTAAATGTATTTGTAACTATAGCTCTGAAGAGTTTGAAATGCCAACTGTTTTCCATGTAAAAAATAAATCTCTGATTGTCTTGTTTTCTCCAGCCCATCATCTCATATGAAAGAGGCAGCCCCAGTGACTCTCACAGAATTAGCATAGCATGCAATTTGTACTTCACATGTGACATGGAACAATAAATTATTATGTCACATTCCCATCTATTCTCTTGTTATAGCCTAAGCTACTTGGAGGAGGATCTTCCTTTGTTAATACATCACAATCTCTTAATGTGGCAGATGATTTCTAATAATTGTTGGACTCTAGGCTCAAATCTAGCAGTAAAAGAATCCCCTTTATCTACTAATAGCAGTGTGTAATCTGAACTTATTTTAATTTGTGGGCTTGTTGTTGTTGCTCTTAAGTTGGTAAAAGTCTAACTATGTAGACCAAGCTGGCCTCAAATTTACTATCCTTCTCCATCCTGGGGACTGAATTTCAGGTACATGCTACCATGCTTCCCATCTTAATTATTTTACAATGCATTTATTGATAACTCTATAAGATTTTCAGTCTCTCCTATATTACATGTATGAACATATGATTATGTGTATTCATTTTATACATGTATATGTGTATAATGTGTATGCATATATATGTATATGCATATATATATCCCATATACAACATATAATCTATCCTATTATATACTCACTCTATAATTGCAAACACTTCCACTCAATAACACAAAAAAGGCATAAGTTATCTTCTTAGTTAAAATATAAACAATGATAATAAGACCTAAAAGAAAAATCAAAGCTATCAGTTACTCTGAACTCAACCATTTTTAACTTTGAAATATACTAACCTATTTTATGTATAGTCTGAATAACCCATAGCTAGCTATGGCCTGAAAATATTAAAAGACAAAAAAATTTTCATTTCATTTACATGCCATTCCGCATTCTCCCAGCATGAAGTCATTTGCTAAGTAGGTATACACAGCCTAGCATGTTAAGTAGGTAACCTCTATATGCCACCTGCCCATTAATTACAGAACACTCTAAGTTATTGAACTGGCTGGCACAGCATCACAGTGTGTATGCTGTTGTGTGGCACTATTTATAGAGCTATGTGAACAAACATCTGCTCACCTCAGATATGGAACCAATGACAGACCAACATATGGATACCACTAAAGACCAAATTCCTAGGCTAATGAGTTTTATTGTAGTTACTTAGAAGAATATGGGTGATGGTTTACTTACAGAAACAAAAAGGACTCACTGAAGCTGCATCACCAAGGCCCACCACAACATGCATGATGGCTCATGAAAGCTGAGACTCTGGAGATCACTGCACTAACTGAAGACACCTCAACAGGTCAGAGAATGTTTCTTCCAGACATCTCAACTTGTATGAGAGTGCTTCTTAGCAGTCCTTATTAATCATATAAGTTTGAGGATGAAGGAACCTAATGACTTCCTGGTTTAACTTGTTTACTAGATGAGTTTTAATGAATTACCCTACAGGATGGGATTTTTCACTTTCATTTAAGATATTCTGTGCCTTAAGGAGATTCCCCGAAGGGTGATTTTTTTTTAACCTGTGAGGTAATTGCTACAGAAATAAAGGTTGAAGAAATTGTGACCTAGTAGCTTGTCACTCTATCACACTGTCTATGTTTCGTATCACTTAAGAGAAATCACACCTAAATTTCAGTATACTGTAGTATTAAATTTCACTAATGTTATAATTAATCTCTTACTGTCTAAAATTATAAATATAATTCCACTATAGGATTGTATGTATAGGAAAAAGCATATGTATATGGAGGTAAAGAGAAGGGCTCAGTTTCTAAAATCTATGCTCATAATGAGAACTGTATATATGTATATTGTATATGTACATATTCACATCTATCCTCAGTTTCATATATTCACTAGTGGTCTTGAACTGTAGAGTTGACAGACAAAAGGAGACCACTGTGTTGTCCAGAAACGGGAAAATTTAGTGATATTTTTGGTTATTAACATCTATTCCTTCTCTGCCTTATGTTACCAATTTGTTCAGATGGTGACACTAAAGAGCTCCTCTATATGATTAATATACTCTTGGTTATTTATTAATGAACCTGTTTTATTTTCTAAGGTAGTCATATGTTTTCCTACATTTAAAATACACAAACATTATCATTAGTATAATTTTATATGAGTAAATTTATATCATTAGTATAATTTTTATACAATTTTATATTCTTGATTGTATTGAATTCTGTATTTAAATGCTAGTAATTTCTGTCATGAAAGAAAATATATGTTTGAGCGATCAAATTCCTGCTAATAATTTTATTACATTTAGCAATGATCTCTGTCAGCTTTCAAAAATAGATTTGCTGATTAAATATTTTAAGAATAATTCATATTTTACCTTAGTATGAATATTATTGTACAATCATTTATCAAGCTAAAAGTTATTGAATGTAGCTTTCTTGGTAGCCCATATAGTCAATCCAATTAACAGAATAAGCACCAAATTTGGTTTTTATTTTAAATTTTAGACTCTTTTTTGTCTAAAAACGCATTTCATTCATTAACTATTTCAACTACTACTACTAAGGTTACTTTTTACATAGCATAATGGCATGTATGTACCAAAAGATAGATAAATACATAAAATACATACTTGTCCATATTCACTTTAAAGTAACAAATATGGTCCCACATATAGCTACAGGACAATATACTCACACCAATTGTTATAGTGTTACTTTCCCCTGTGTTAGTTTTGGCCAATGCATGACTAAAAATCAGCAAATCTGCCTAAACCTTGCAGCCCTAGTCACATTACTATGTTGATGTGGGGAAATAATGACCTCAACATTGTTTTTCTGTGTCTGAAAAAGTGATGATGTCATTACCAGAAGTGGGAAAGTCACAAAGAGGAACAGTAATTCAGAAAATAGTGAAAAGTTTTACTTTGAATATATAGTTTTTATTTAAGATATATAATAAGCTAGACATTTATAGTACAGACAGTTTAGTACTACAGACTAGAGAAAGTTAAAACTAGAGATAAAACCTCCAAAATAGTACTAAATCCACTGGTGAGACTTGCAAGACAGCAACGTTATTGTAGCATCACCAGGAAATGTGCATCCTGTCCCAATTGTCACTATCTTCATATTAACAACAAAAAATAAGAGGATGCCATTGATACCATTGATAGGATGGGCTGACTAAACTATCAATTAAGAAGGTACCTAAGTGGAAATAAGATTTAATCAAACACAATTATTATTTATGCTTGATCAGTAAAACAAACACAAACCAACAAATGAAAGGCAGTGCTTCATAAAATGCTCAGAATGTCTCTGTGATGTGGTTACAAGTGCTCATTTCCGTTACCATAATCAATTAAAATAAGTGAAATGTCCCACTAAATTACAGTTACTATGGATGAAAAGTGATTATTGAAGTCCCAGAAACTACACCAATTTCCCAATTATATCACTGAGGTATGCCATGTGTTTCATTATCTTCATATCTATGGTTTGAATATAAAATTTCTTCCAGAGTGATCAAAAAGTTTTTGTTCTGTGAGTTCATGCACGATCAATCTCCAGCTGATTTACCTTACCTCTGTGAATAAAACCTCATAGCACCAAGGAAATCAAATAGAGAACAGCTCATTCATGGGCTCTTTTTCTATTTGGAATATTGGACGCACAAAAAGTAGATGTAGAGGTACTCCAAATACAGTGTGACAAAGGTTTAAAAATAATTATTCCCTAGCACCATTACACAAATTTTCTTTCTAGTTTCCCCAATGATAAATAAAATTGAAATACTTAAATAGAACATCACCAAGAAACTAGTGGTTTTGTATGTGATATTAAAGTGAATATTTGAGGTAAAAGTTTTGATCAGGATAGATGTGTGAGATGGGAGATAGAAGGAGTTGAAGGGAGATTTAACCAAATTAAAGATGTATGAAAAACCTATATGGATACCTGTTATTTTGTAAACTAATTTAAAAACATTCTAAAGTAGAATTTGAACATAGGTACCCTGCATGGATGGATAAGGATACTCCCAGAAGCCATAAGTTATTTTTAAAAATCCATGTCACAGGTGTGGGATACTTTGCTGTGAGTTATTGAATGTGAGGGGCTCAGAGACCCCCAAATGTTATTTTACTGTATTGCTTTTGGTTGCCCACCAAAACTATATGAAAACTCCTTATTTCTGGAGACCCCATACACTTTGGTTGCAAGACATGGAGAAATCAAGCTAGAACCAATGAACCTCAAAGCTTTCCCTGACTGCTAAGTTTCACAGTGCATGAACATACTACAAAAGCTATAAAAGAAACATCTTCAGTTACAAATTATGAGGGCTTGAATACCAACCTGCTAAGCATGATGTACCCACTAGTGCAATGGTGGCAGGAGAGTTGTGGGGGTAACTAGCTACTTCTTGACTGGATTTGAAGACTGTTCCACAGAAGATAACTCCTGCTTGGAGCCATAAACTTCTACAGAATCCCATGGCCAGGTCAGGGAGGGAAACCTACTATGGTTAGCTTGCTAAACAAGCATGGTGCCAAACTGCCTTCTAAATGTTCATTTATACACATGTGTGTCACTGTTGCTCTCAGTCGCCCTCAGAGAACCTTTTGTTTATAATAGGAAATGGTTAATGCAGAGACTCATAACTGGCAAAAGTGCTCTGTGTGAGTAACCATCAAGTACCCAGCCCTAAACATAACATCTGTACCAGCTTTGGAGGGATCCAAAACTCAGCAAATGATAAGAAAAATGAGACAATATAAGGTCTGTAGGATGAGAAGACAATCAGTAAAATACTGTTTTCTTTACATGACATGGTTGTTGGTCCCATGAACTCACAGCAGAAGTGCTTATCTGAACCCATCTGCAGGCTGTCATGGGTGGGAGTGGGGCTGATGGGGTTGCACCTCTCCCTGAGTGGTGATAGGTTCCTGAGGATAGGGAACCATATCACTGTGATGTGGCCAGAGCAAGTTTCACTACTCAAGTAAAAAATGTTCTACACAGACTCCTGTAAGCAACTTCAGTCAAATTCAGCAAGGACACACACACCCAGACTAGAAATGATTTCTGGGAAGAAGATGTTTGGCAAGAGAGAGAGGAAGGTAAGAGAGGACAGTGAGGGGGGTGTGGTCACAATACATTCTGTGTGTGCATGAAATCATGAAAGAATAATTTTTTAATTAACAAAACAAGTTATTAGAGAGACAAACAGGCATTTAACTCTCTGAAAGAGTAACAGCCTAAATTGTTTGGGGCTTTCTTTTCTAGAAAATCTATTTGGGGAGGGAAAACACTTTATGAAAATAGTAGGAGGAATTAAAGTGTGCAGTTGTTGTAAGATGGGGTAATCAGAGCTTTATTTTGTGTCACAGTGATGCCAGTGACTGAAAGTGTAGTCCATGCAGTTAGATGGTGCAGGTGATCAGTTTTATTGGCTCCCCTCCTCACTGGCTGGGTCCATTTAAACAAACCCTGTCACCCCTAACCACGTTTGACTCCATCATCTGTAGTGTGGAGACAGCGGTCTAGAAAGCCATCAAGCCCACTTTGAATTCTGTCCACTATGTCATTTCAAATACAAATTGTTTAGTAGCATTCTATTCAGTTCTTAATAAACTCACAAAGGGGTCAGGGAGAGGAAATTTGTGTTACATTTGCTAATGCTAAAGAGCATGGAGGAAGCCACCTGCCTTTGTTTTCACCTCTGAAACAATAATGTCTTTATATTCTTGAGGCTTCTTTTCTCACACAACACAACATGGAATCAGCAAAGGGACAGATGGGAATCTTTTAAGAAGTGAGATCTGACAAAGATTGCCTCCTTGAGCAAATTTTGCCTATGCTCCTCTGAGCTTTCTTCTTCAGTGTGTCCCAGTCATGACCTGTAAAAACTTAGACAGGATCCAGTGACAAAGTGTTGACTTAGCATGCTTGAGGCCATGAATTCCACCCCAACTCAAAAGGCAAAACATAAAAATGTGGGTAAATATTAATATATTGTCTAGCAATCTGTGGTGGTTTCTAGAATACGCTGATGACCCATACCATTAAAGAATTTGCCTGCCAAAACTGTGGACACCAAGAGCATTTTGTCTTGGTCTCAGACAGCTCCTCAAGAGAGAGTCTTTGTGGAGAAGCGCGCCATTGATGAGGTCAGGCAGAAGAAGAGATGGTTTCACAAGCACCAGCGACCCTCAGCCTCCTTTTGTAATGATGTCTTCTCTGATTCGATGGGAGCCCTTATTTCCCTCATCCCTTCTTCTTCATTTACCATCTCAAACTTCCAGTCAACCCTGAAAAAAATCAAATCTGCGTCCAGGTCAAGCTAAACCCTCAGCCCTGTTGTGTGAGTATATTGCTGATGAAAATTTGCGACTGCCTTTGTTTACTTTTAGTAGGCTTTGAGTGATGACCACATCCTGGGGCTTTTGCAGAAATGATAATAACTCTCAAAAACCCTCCCTACCTCGTTGAAGATGAGCCATTTTTCATAAGCATTTTAGTTGAGTTGAAGCTGGCAGTCAGAAAAATGTACAAGACTTGAAATTCACCTTTCTTATACAATTCTCATTTATAAATTATTTTAAGCTTATTAGTGCTTCGGGCTACCAAACCGAGTCAACAGGGGCCTCTTCTTGACACTGCTGCTCCATGTGGTGAAGTGGGAACTGTAGAAGATTCACCCGATTCCCACCCAATCTGTCTCTGGCTACACTAGTACAAAGAGCTTCATCTCCGAGAGGCTAAACCAGGGTCCTTCAGCATGAGCACTGATGGGCCTGACTAGTTGTATCTGGTATAAGGTAGTGAAACCCATAACAGTTAAGGGTGACTTGCTGTGAGCAGGTGCTGTATCATAGAATTTACGTATTCTTTCTTGTTAATCTCATAATATCTCTAAAAGGAAACTAACACACTAATGCTACTTTGCTGGTTTGACAAAAGCAAATTGGAAATGGATATCTTAAGGAACCTGTAGAAGGTGGAAAACAAAAACAGACAGGGATATGTTCTACTTCAAAATTCTGCTTCGTGACTTGATCCTACTACTGTGACTTGGCATGGGACTTTGCTTTCTCTCTCTGTTTTAAAATGGTGGACTCCATTCCTTACAATCTTTATCTTTTACATTTATTTTCATAGTGCTTTTTCAATATACGATTTTTTGCCAGAAACTACAGCCTCAAAATATCCAACAGAATATCCAAAGAACCCAATGATTCTTTCAGACAAACAATTGCCTTTTTGTTCTCTAAAACACTAAATTCTTACTTCCTTCATGCTTTCGATGATTAGAATTCATTTCCGTTGCCAGTGGAGAGTGAGGAGAAAGTGAATTGCAGTGATGGTGGTGAGGTTGCTGTAGGGACAAGCTGGAGATGGCTGGCATGGAGAAGCAAGAGTGGGGACCAAGCAGAGGAGCCTGCTCTCTAGCCCAGACACTAGTAGACAGCAGCAGCATCAGTGGCCATCATGGACAAAGCCTGAGGAACTGAAGTCCAGGTGTGAGGACCGGACACCATGCAGTACAGTGTATAATGAGATTATTAACCATTGGGATTTGATCCGTGAATATGGCATACATATAAAAAAATGCCATACCACATTTCTTCAGTAGGCATGATTGTGCATGTTAATCAAGATATTTTTTATTGTTTAAGGATACATATTATGTACTTAAATCAACTGATCCCATTGTGCCCCACAGCATGTATAAACACACTAATAGTTTTAAAAAGATACTGCTTATAAGACATTTTACACAATAACCTGGTTATTGAAATATTTAATTACCATTAATTTAATTACCATTTAATTACTATTAATTACTATATCCTAAAACTTGTGTGTATAAAAATGTGTATGTGTTTTATTAATTGGAGATTACTTAACTTTGTTAAATGAAATGGAATTTAGCAGGGGACTTGGAGAAGATTAGAATTAGATCACTGTGTTGTGAAATTACATGGAAGTAAATCTAAGACATGAGCCAATTCCTCCATGTCCTCTTTAATAGACATCTTAAGGGGTTTGAAATAGAAAAATAATAGAAGAATGTGATCTAACCTCAGCTGGTGCCCTGAGGACCTGGAGGAAGCATGCATTGTTAGGAGCTGTTGAGTGTGGACATTAAAACCCTAAACAAAAGAACAGAGATACGTTGTTTTAGCATAGACATTATTACCATCCCATTAACCTCCTTAGCACCTTTAGCTTGCTTATTTCACAAAAGTTCTACCTGTGACTCCATTCACACCAGCCTGAGCCCTGCACAGACGTTTCTTGAAGCTCTGTCATGTATTATAGCCAGAGGGTGTGTCAAAATGGGCGTCCTCAGCGAGAACAAGTACACCACCTTCTGTAGCAGATCCTATTCATTTTGATTGCTGTTCTTGGTCCCATCAGCAAAAAGAAGGGGAGGGGGACAGGGGCAAAGTGATATTCTTTTTTCTGCCGAGCCAATTTTTCTTCATATGTTCAGCCGTGCAGCAAAAGTTAATTCATTCTAAAGCACATGGATTTCCAGCAACATTGTCAATATTACAATGTTCCTTTGCAGCTCCGGCCTAGGCAGTTTATTAGATGAAGGAGAAAATACAGATGGGCTGACAAGCCGGACTGCATTTTGTTAGAGTAGAAAAAACGCTATGGAAGGTATCCTCTGATGCATTTTCTCTCTTCCAGCACGTGGGCTTCCACTGGAGTTCAGCAGTCAGCCCTCTTTGTTGTTTTTGTTCACCCTCTTCCTATTAGCTAAGCTAGTCATAGCTCTTTTACATAAGATAGGGCGTGTTTTCCCCCTTTAAAGTGGACAAAAAGAAGCCTACCAATTATTCCCATTTGGGCTTTAATTGACTTTAAAAGAAAGGGTTCTACAGGGCATCTTTAAGGAATGCACTTCCACTAGCACAGTTTTGCACAAGGCAGAGGGAAGTAAATGCTCTTTTCTGCATATGGAAATGAATCCATTTGTGGTTCCCAAACAACAGAGTAGAAAATGCTAAAAGAGCATCTGTTGGAATCTGAAACTCCACCTTAAAACAAGCATAGTGATTACCTCCCGAGCTGCAGGACAAGCAGAGTGTCACAGAAACTGTGGCGGGGCTGAAATCCTAGCGGCCTCTAAGTGGACAGTGAGAAAACAATAGGACCTTGTGTAGTCCAGTGATCAAAAGTCAGGAAACACAGAAAAACTTTCAGAGACTTCCCGATGATTATCAAGATTATTTTTGTTGACAGTACACAATGCAGATAGATCACTTTCAGTTAATGTAGCATTAAATAAGATAATGACAACTATAATTTAAAATTGTTGTTCTATCCAAGCCCTTTTCTAAATGAGACACAAATAATGTAGGAGTGTGCTCTTCAACAGCCATTAATATTCACTCTGGTGGCACAGATGTAGATGATATACTGCATGGACTTTTCCACATGTGCAGCACGGTAGAAACCATGTAACTCTTTCAGTGCATTTCATCTTCATTGTGCCTTAGTGCCATAAATGATGCAATGGAGTTCTGGATTTATTTTTCA
Organism: Acomys percivali; assembly: GCA_907169655.1. Taxonomy (NCBI): domain Eukaryota; kingdom Metazoa; phylum Chordata; class Mammalia; order Rodentia; family Muridae; genus Acomys; species Acomys percivali. The sequence goes on along the minus strand of OU015743.1, from coordinate 69,534,549 downwards.
CCACCAAAACACTTACATTCTAGAAAAGTCGAACAGATGAAGTCATCACAACACGTATTAATTAGAGTAAATAGCTCATGAGCATAGTGCTGATAAATTGGGGATGTTAATTATTTTTGTTTCCCCCCCCTTTTATGGATGAGACAATGGTCCTCTTTCTTTAGTCAGAATTCTGATTTTCAAGATTCCAAATGAGTTCCAGGTCTGAAGAGCTTGTAACTAGTAGATAAATGGCCAAAATAAGATGAATACAAATTAACAATAAATTAAATCAAAATAAAATTATTGGCCCATTATCAGCATGATATATGCTTACAATGTAACCAAAAGCATCCTGTAGTAATGACAGGATGCCATTTTGTATACTGTGACATTTTTTTAACTTCCCACTGTATAAAGTGAATAAGACTAAATACTTGGCTGGATTCCATATGTGGTCCTCGTTATTCTCTGAGTGAGGCTAAACTCATCCATACATTGAATGGTTTCTTTATTCTTACACTTCACTATGATACAAATCACGTGCATTGCTGAGTTTGCGTTGCTGTTAGCAATTACCCAGCTTCTCTATAACCAAAAGGAAGAGTAAATAACCACTTATTGGATGATTAAGAAATGGAACTGTTTCACAGGGAAGGGAAGAGCAGAGTATTTCTTATATATTTCCTGGTTAATTGTCAGATCTAGCTGGGTGTGGTTTTGTTTGCTTATGTCTTTAAGGGGCCTATTTAACCTAAATCGAGCCTATGGCAGAGGCTGATACAAGGTAAGATGCATGTGATTCAGAATGGGAGATGCCCAGCAGGAAGCCATCTTGGTGACATTGGCTAAAATCCTGAATCGTTTTTTTTTTTGTCATTTTTTTCCTCTCCTAATTTAAAAGTCAACCTAAGAAGAATCCCCTTGTACTTCTTTATTTAAATGCCACAGTATATAACATTTCTCCCCTTGAAGTGGGACTGTCTTCTTTCTACTTCAAAAAGACCTAGCAGTTAAAGGCAACAATGCAGAGAATACCAAGGTTTTAGGCAACAGGAGACCCCTTAGTTCTTGACTAAGGTTAAAATACCTGATAAAAGGGACAGGCAGAGGAGGAGAAGATAATTGGAAGTGAACAGAATCAAAGCAAGATACTAAACTTCAAAGCTCCCGAGAAGCCTGACTCAATTCTGGGACACTGAAAATAATGATGACTAAGCCTTTTAATATATGCCAACATAGAGCCAAGATTCACATGTAGAAACATTTAATTTAGAAATAGGGAAATGCTACAATCTGGATGGGCACAGACCAAATTATCTCAAGAAAATGTATTTCCATACATGAAGTTGGAATAAATCTATTTTAATGAAGGCTCCAATTGTCCTTTCCTAGATCAAACCATATGTAATTTAGAGCACTTTGATGTGCTTCATTTGAAAAACATCTTTAATGTCTCCACAAGGCAACTCCTTGAGATAGCACAAGCTTTTGGAACACCCACAAGTGAAGTGCGATTCAAATTAGTCCTCAAGCTGTTCAAATACGGAGCTACAGCTGAAAGTATTGCAGTTCGACAGGGAGATACATGTATTTTTAAAGTTACTTATATCTACCAGATAAGCCTGACAAAATGAACCACCCAAAAAAATGAATAGTGTGGATTAACAAGTGAATTCTTCTAATCCTGGGAGCAAGACAAGATCACTGGAAAAATAAATAATTCTTCTTCAAACCTGGTGATTGCTGCCACCATTCCTCCTGAAAGTGGTCCCTAAAATAATATTATTCTTGTTCCTGACACAGTTTGTGATTGAAATACATTGCCTGACTTGATTAATTTCTAACTAAATCTATAGATGTTGCTACTTTTCCCCCCACCGCACCCCTACTTCCAGGCCACGACAAGACCCTATAATCAGAATATTTAGTCGAGCATCCTAAGTGTGAGGTGGCTTCTCCTCATTTCCTCTTCATGGTTGTCACCACAGTTTAACCATAGAGGAGCACTGTGCTGGCATGGTCAGCTGACTCAGGCAATCAGAAGCATAGTTCTAGCTGCACTGCTAACCTTCAGACATGAGTAAGTCACTTGACCTTGCTAGCCTGGATCTTGGAGTCAAGTGTTGGCTTCTTCATTTCTAAGATCCTTTTCTACTCAGTTGTCCCGTTATACTATAATGTATTTCTAAACAGTTTGCTTAATCACACAATTACCCAAGAGGCCTCCAGACCTAGAAATGGATGAGTACTTGCCAGGGGCATTGCAGAGGGTATTTTTGAATTAGCAGAAGGTAAGTTTCTAACCTCTGAGGTCCCTGGAACTCTGATTCTATTCTGGCTCCAGTGTTGGCTGATTCCTGGCCCAATGATCTACCCATCAGGAGGACATTACCTACTCTTGGAAGCAGCCAGTTTCTATTTCATTAATAGTGAGATAACAGGCATTAAAATCAAGCTGTTTGAATAAATGATAAATATAAACCATTACCAACTTGTCCTCATACTAAAATAATTGCATACCAAATCATTGTAAAATAATCTTGCCATGAGAAATAAAGAAACCAGAGGAATCATTTTGGTGCCCCCATGTGGGGATCCATGATGGCTGCAGTTAAATTGCACCTTTGAAAAGTGTTTCAGGGCATCCTGCAGACACACAGATAGACCTTTGCAGCTTTTACACTGTTCATGTTGTACTTGCTCTAGAAGATCTTCTAGAGATTTGAGGTTTCTTCATGAACAGCTTTCAGCTTTCTAAAAAGAGTCAGACCATCTCCAAGATTGTATTCCTTTCAAGAAGTTGACTTAGATATATTGCCCAAGCTGATTTGGGAGGCAGGCCATCAGATATACATCAGAATCCATTTCAATGAATAATCATAGATCTGTTGAGTTCTCCTGACAGTCTGGAACACTGAGTAAACAGAATAAGAATTATCTCTTGAAAACCTTAAGGCCTAATTCACACTCTGAAAGCCACAGCATGCTTTACCCAGTAGTGTTCCTGAGTAAGAACAGTCTGACAATGCTTTGGTTTGTGGTGGAATGCTGGGTATGTGCAAGGAAGACTGTTGGTCACAATGGCCACTAAGCCGAAGATCCAGTCTCTGCAATAGAACTTCTCACTAATTGGGTTCGAATATCTAAGGAAACAAGCATTTCAAAACACTCTCCAGGGACCTCTGAAGTGTCTCTTCTTCTTCTTTGCACCAAGTGACCAACAACTACTATCAGCATTGATCACTTTAAACAATCTTTTTGTTTCTTCTTCATTCTTTTTAAACCTTTAAACCTTGACATATTGATATTAGATATTTAAATCTTGTGGCTTTTACAAAAACTAAATAAAATGGATATAAATACATCAAGAAATATATACTGGACTAAGTAATAATTAAATAAAGAACTGTTATGAGTCCCTGCTATATGAAAGGTAATTTCTTAGGCAACTAAACCTACAAGCAGAGAGACTACTACACAGAGTAGCCAAGTGGAAACATGTAGAACGTATGCTGGTGATGGCCCCCTTAAAATGTAACTGAAAATACAACAAAGAAAAAGGAAACCAATACCATAATGAGTTCTCAGTAAGTTAGTCAAAATATCTCAAGATCTATCTGAAAGGATCGTGTGCTTAAATAATAAATGAAGAGTTCAAACAACTTGTATTCTAGAATCCCAGGTACCTGTGTTTCAGGTTAAGTTGTTCTAGGAAGGCTTTGTGGGGAACATGGAAATTAGAGGAGGCACAATGACAGTAGTAAGGTAATATTTTATATGTCTAGGTTGCAAAAACATGTAAATAGTCATAGCATGAAAGTTGGAAGATTTGCTTGAAGAGTAATGGATTTTGCTGAAGCAAAATGTTAGGAATTATTAATAGCTAGAGATAATAGTGAAAAGGAAAATGTGAGCTAAAAGGCAGGAAGCAAGACTTTTGCTTTTGACTAATATTCACAGCAGAAGTGTTTAACTCATAGGCCAGGGATTAATAAGATCCCCACACATTCCTCTCTCCATCTTCTCAGACCTGCAAGAGCCATTGCTAGGCAACCACTCCATTGTATCCTCCTCAGCACTAGGGCCTTCGATTCTTTCTTGATGATTTTAGCAAAAATGATTCAACAGGATTATCTCAAAAGATAAAACCAGCTCACCTCCTCCACACTAGTTTCAATATTGAAAGTACACAGACCTCATATAAAAAGAGCTGGTAGTATTTGGTCAGAAGCAATCCTAGTAGAGACTATGAAAAGCATTTAGTGACCACTTCTTATATCAATCTAGAATTTAGGTAATGGGAGTTCACTGTCGTACAGTAAGCAGTCATTGAGTGGCTGTTGTGGGCAACGTTATGTATTACAATCCGGGAACCACTAAGAAGGAGAATAAAGACAATGAATAGACCTTGCTAGATCCTGATGGCATAAAAGCTGAAACTGAAAAGTAGAACTGGATAGAGAAGGAAACAAAGATTAAGCTGTGTTAGAAGTAAATAGAAACACTGAGGAAATACTATACAAAGGGAAAAGTCCAATGGACAAGATTAATCATGAAGAAATGCACACTAATAAGACATAATAGACATCCCATGAAGAAAACAATAAACTGGTAATTACAAAATATGAAAAGTCCAAAGAAAATGGAAGCCTAGATTCAAAGAAGTCAATAGGTGAGTTAAAAAAAAAAAAAAGTATGGCCTACCATGGGCTTAGTTCTTATGACTGAATAGCTTGAAGTTACTATTAGAACATTATTGCTAACATAAGGAAGATTCTAACAAAGAAATGATGTATTCATAATACACAGTTGCAAAGCAAAAATAACAATTAACATATTGGAAAAAATGGGAGGAGTTCTCTCTCCTCAAAACATGTCCTGGCCATGCTAACAGGAAAGCCAGTGTGATCAAGAGAGAATGAAGAAGCTGGGAAGAGGGGGAAAAGTAGAAGGATCACAGATGCTGAGATGTGGGTAGGAATGAGACTGAAAGACAGCCCAGGAGTCTCAGAAATAATGGAGAGAGAGAGAGAGAGAGAATGAAATACTTAGCACATCTATCAAATATTCCTTTTCCCTTCTTTTTAATTATGACTTGAGAATTTTATACATGATGGTTGTTTTCATTGAAAAAAATCATAGAGTGTATTCTCCCATAAAGTGTTTTCCCCTCCCTCAACTCCTCCCAGATCCCCCTACCTACCTAACTCCATACCCTTTCTCTCTCTATCTCTCTCTTTAAAAAAACAGATAATGAAGATCCAAGATGGTGGCGAGCAGTGTGGACCGTGTTTGGAAGCTCCAGTGAACAATTCATGGAACTACACAAATTTCTGAACCAGGAAAACTGAGGTCCCCACACCACTGCAGCAGGAGCGCTCCATGGTTCAGAGGGACCAGGGTGAGGAGGACCTGCGTGCCCCTGCACACGGAAGGAGCACGGATATTCTCAGATCGGAGCAGCAGCGGCAGAGGCACAAGCAGCAGCACCGGCACCAGAGGCACCAGCGGAACCAGCGGCACCTGCGGCACCAGCGGAGGTGGCTGAGGTTTGCAGCTCAGAGCCTTCTAGTGGAGACGATTGGTGTGGTGGTCGGTGGGAGTTGCTACAGCAGATGGGACTCTGGGCAGGATTTGGGTCACGTGGTGCCTTCAGACACAAACTGGACTTGGCGGACAGTTCAGCCCCACAGTCCCAGGTTCAGCTCAGTGCACAGTGCCATGGTGACGCTGGCTCAGCTCAGCAAGCAGTTCTGCCCGAGGCACTAGTTCAGCACAGCGAGAGCTCCCCTGCTATGACACAGGCTGGGCGGAGCGCTCAGTTCCACTCGAGGCGCTAGCTCAGCTCAGCGAGCAGTTCTGCCCAAGACAATAGCTCAGCTCAGCGTGCAGTTCTCGGGTGCTGACACAGGCTGAGGTCAGCACGCAGATTCGGCCCAGAGTCCCTAGCTGGACTTGCCAGTCAGATTGGGCCGAGAGACTCTAGCTGCGCTTTGCCCACAGGGTCAGCGGCCCTAAGTCTCTGGCTGGACTATCCACGCAGTTTAGGTCGGGAGTCCCTGGCTGAAATCACCATTCAGAGTGGGTCCATAGTCCCTGGCTGAGCTCGGTGCACAATTCTGCCCCAGAGCCTCAAGTGGAGCTCGGCGTGCAATTTGAGGCCAGAGTCCCTAACTGTGCTTAGCAGACAGATTGGGCCCAGAGACTCTAGCTGAGCTTTTGGCACAGTCTCGGCTCTAAGACTGTGGTTGGACACAGTGCGCAGTTTGAATCCAGAATTCTTGGCTGAGCTTGGCAGACGGTTTGGACCCTGAGTCTATAACTGACTTCAGCACGTGCTTTGGGCCAAAAAACACTAGCTGAGCTTGGTGCACAGTCCCAGCCCAAAAATTCTGGCTGGACTCTGTGTGCGTTTTGGGGCCAGAATCCCTAGGGGAGCTCAGTGAGTGAATTGGGCCTAGAGTCCCTAGCTGAGCTCAGCAGACAGTTCAAGCCCTGAGAATCTAGCTGAGTTCGACTCATGGTTCAGGCCCAGTGTCCCTGGCTGGACTTGGCAGGGGACCCAGAAGGCTGTGGATACCTTGGCCTGACCCAACGCTCATCCAGAGACCCAGAATGATTGCAGGACCCACAGTACAGGGGAGCTGAGGATTACTGGCTGTGAGAGAACAAAACAACAGAGCTATCACCCTGCCATACACACCAGTGAAGCATCAGAGTTTCCAGACTAGGGAAATCATGAGAAAACAAGTGAATCTATCAAAAGACTCCCTCCACCCAACTCTGGAAGCTACCCAACAAAAAAAAGCCGGCAAGATGTCTAAAGGACAGCGTAAAAGCATACGCAAAAACAAAACAAAACAACATGGTGTCTCCAGTTTCCAGCTATCCCAAAGAAAACAAGCCAGAGAATTCAAACATAATGGAAATACAAGAATATGATCTCAAATACTTAGTAATAAGGATGATAATGGAGGAAACAAATAAAATTTATAATCAAATGCAGGAAGATGGAGTCAACCAGGTAAGAGACATAAAAGAAGCACCATAGAGTGGAACTGGAAAATTTTCAAGAAAATGCAAACAATCATATGAAGGAAATAAATAAAACGGTTCAAGCTCTGAAGACCTAGAAAGAAGCAATGGAAGAAACTCAGGAATATACAAACACTCAGATGAAAGAAATAAAAAATCAGTTCAAGATCTGAAGATGAAAATGGATTCAATGATAAACACACAGACAGAAGAAAAACGAGAACGTGAGACCTCAGAGAAAAAGGCGAGAAACACAGAGGTGAGCTTTTCTAACAGAAACCAAGAGATGGAAGAACGAATCTCAGGTCTAGAAGATACAATCACAGATCTTGAAGCAACCATTAAAGAAAATGCCAAATCTGGAAAACTCCTGACACAAAACATCCAAGAAATCAAGGACACCATGAAAAGGAGAAATTTGAGGATAATAGCCACTGAAGAAAGAGAAGATATCAGACTCCAAGGCCCAGAGACTATTCTCAACAAAGTCATAGAAGGAAATTTCCCCAATCTAAAGAAAGAGATGTCTATAAACATACAAGAGGCCTACAGAACACCAAATAGAATTGACCAGAAAAGAAAAACTGCCCGTCACATAATAATCAAAACACAAAACATACAGAATAAATAAAAAATGTTAAAAGCTGCAAGGGAAAAGGGCCAAATAACACTTAATGGCAAACCTATCAGAATTACACCAGACTTCTCAGCAGAGACCATAAAAGCCAGAAGAGCCTGGACAGAGATCCTGCAAACTCTAAGAGACCACAGATGCCAGGCCAGACTACTTTACCCAACAAAAGTATCAATAATCATTGATGGAGAAAACAAAATAGTCCATGACAAAAAACAACTACAAAAGGTACCTATCCACAAGTCCAGCATTACAGAAGGTACTAGAAGGAAAACTCCATCCCAAAGGGTCAAACTACAACCAAAACTAATCAGGAAATAGATAACTATGCCATGGCAAAAACACACCTACACAAACACTCGATTGGAAACAACATCGAAATTAAGACTCTTAACAGTCACTGGTCATTAATATCCCTCAACGGCAATGGTCTCAATTCTCCAATAAAAAGGCACAGCCTAACTGGATGGGTACACAAACAAGATCCAACATTCTTCTGCATTCAAGAAACACATCTGACCCATAATGATAGGCATTACCTCAGGGTAAAAGGTTGGAAAGATATATTCCAAGCTAATGGTCACAATAAGCAAGCAGACATAGCCATTTTAATATCAAACAAAAAAGACTTTCAACCAAAATTAATCAAAAGGGATGCAGAAGGACACGTCATATTCATCAAAGGTAAAGTCAACCAAGATGACATCACAATTCTGAACATCTATACTCCCAATACAAGGGCACACACATTTGTAAAAGATCTGCTAAAGAAGCTTAAACCACACATCGATACCCACACAATAATAGTGGGTACTTCTACACCCCACTCTCACTGAAGGATTGGTCATTGAAACAGAAACTAAGCGAGAAATAACATCATTAACCAATGCCATGGGTCAAATGGATCTAACAGATATCTATAGACCTTTTCACCCAAACAAGAAAGAATATACCTTCTTCTCTGCAACCCATGGAACCTTCTGCAAAATTGATCATATCCTAGGTCACAAAGGAGGCCTCAGCAGATACAAGAGGATTGAGATAATACCTTATATCTTATCAGATCACCATGGTCTTAGACTGCAATTCAACAACAACAGAAATAACAAAAAGCCTACACATATGAGGACTCTAAACAACTCTCTGCTAAATGACACCTAGGTCAGGGAAGAAATAACGAATGATATCAAGGAGTTTCTGAAATTCAATGAAAATGAGGGAACAACATACCCAAATTTGTGGGATACATAGAAAGCAGTGTTAAGAGGAAAATTCATAGCACTAAATGTCTTTAAAAAGAAATTGGAAACATCACACATAAGCATCTTAAAGACACACCTGGAAGCCCTAGAAAAGAAAAGAAGCAGAAACACCCAAAAGGAGTAGATGTCTGGAAATATTCAAACTCAGGGCTGAAATTAACAAATTAGAAACTAAGAAAACAGTCCAAGGAATCAACAAAACCAAGAGCTGGTTCTTTGAGAAAATCAATAAGACAGACCGTTAGCTAAACTAACTAAAAGGCAGAGAGACAGTATTGAAATCAACAAAATCAGAAATGAAAAGGGAGACATAACAACAGACACTGAAGAAATACAAAGAATCATAAGATCCTACTTCAAAGGCATGTATGCCACAAAATTTGAAAATCTAAGGAAACTGGATGACTTTCTTGATCAATTACACTTGCCAAAGTTGAGTGAAGAACAGATAAACAAGCTAAATAGTCCCATTTCCCCTACAGAAATAGAAGCAATCATTGATAGTCTCCCAACCAAAAAAAGCCCAGGGCCAGATGGTTTCAGTGCAGAATTCTACCAGACCTTCAAAGGCAAGCTAATACTGATACTCTTCAAGCTACTCCAAAAGATAGAAATGGATGGAACATTACCGAATTCATTCTATTAGCCCATACTCACATTGATACCTAAACCTCACAAAGACTCAACAAAGAAAGAGAATTTCAGACCAATTTCTCTTATGAACATCGATGCAAAAATACTAAATAAAATTCTTGTAAAACAAATACAGGAACACACCAAAGATATCATTCATCATGACCATTAGGCTTCATTCCAGGCATGCAGGGATGGTTTAATATACGGAAATCCATCAATGTAATCCACCATATAAACAAACTGAAAATAAAAAACCACATGATCATCTCTTTAGATGCAGAGAAAGCATTTGATAAAATCCATTGCCCATTCATGTTTAAAGTTTTAGAGAGATTGGGGATGCAAGGCACTTTCCTCAACATAATAAAGTCTATATACAGCAATCCAATAGCCAAAATCAAAGTAAATGGTGAGATTCTCAAGGAAATTCCTCTAAAATCGGGAACAAGGCAAGGCTGCCCACTCTCTCCATATCTCTTCAATATAGTACTCGAAGTTCTAGCCAGAGCAATAAGACAACAAAAGGAGATCAAGGGTATCCAAATGGGAAAGGAGGAAGTCAAATTATCCCTATTTGCAGATGATATGATAGTGTACACAAGTGACCCTCAAAATTTCACCAGAGAACTCCTACAGCTGATAAACACCTTCAGCAAATTGGCTGGATACAAAATTAACTCAAAAAAGTCTGTAGCCTTCCTATACACAAATGACAAACTTACAGTGGAAGAAATTAGGAAAACTACACCCTTCACATTAGCCACAAGCAATATAAAATATTTAGGAGTTACTTTAACTAAGCAAGTGAAGGACTTGTTTGAAAAAATTTCAAAACTCTGAAGAAAGAGATTTAAGGTGACAAGAGAAGATGGAAGGATCTTCCTTGCTCATGGATCGGGAGAATTAACACAGTAAAAATGGCCATGCTATCAAAAGCTATCTACAGATTGAATGCAATCCCTATCAAAATACCTACACAATATTTTAAAGACATTGAAAGTTCAATTCTGAACTTCATACGGAAAAACAAAAAACCAAGAATAGCTAAAACAATAAAAGGTGCTCTGGAGGAATCTCCATACCTGATCTCAAACTGTACTATAAAGCAATAGTAATTAAAACAGCATGATACTGGCACAGCAACAGGCTGGTTGATCAGTGGAATCGAATCGAAGACGCAGAGATGAATCCACACACATATGGTCACTTGATTTTTGACAAAGAAGCCAAATCCATTCAATGGAAAAAGGATAGCATCTACAACAAATGGTGCTGGTCTAACTGGATGTCTATGTGTAAAAAAATGAACCTGGACCCATATTTGTCACCTTGCACAAAACTCAAATCAAGTGGATTAAAGACCTCAACATAAAACCAGAGACACTAAGTCACTGAGAAGGAAAAGAGGGAAGAGCCTGGAACATATTGGCACAGGAGACAACTTCCTGAACAGAACACCAACAGCCCAGGCCTTAATGTCAACAATTAATAAATGGGACCTCCTGAGGCTGAGAAGCTCTGTAAGGCAGGAGACACTTTCAAGGGAAAAAAGAAACAGCCTACAGACTGGGAAAAGATCTTCACCAACCCTACATCTGACAAAGGTCTAATATCCAAAATATATAAAGAATCAAGAAATTAAACACCACCAAACCAAATAACCCAATTGAAAAATGGGGCTTAGAATTAAACAGAGAATTCTCAACAGAGGAATATCAAATGGCTGAGAAAAACTTATAGAAATGCTCAACCTCCTTAGTCATCAGGGAAATGCAAATCAAAACAACTCTGAGATTCCATCTTACACCCATCAGAATGTCTAAGATCAAAAATTCAAGTGACACCACATGCTGGAGAGGATGTGGGGAGAGAGAAACACTCCTTCATTGCTGGTGGGAATGCAAACTAGTACAACCACTTTGGAAATCTATCTGGTGCTATCTCCGAAAACTGGGAATAAGACTTCCTCAAGACCCAGCTATTCTACTCCTTGGAATATACCCAGAAGATGCACCAGCACACAACAAGAAAATTTGCTCAACCATGTTCATAGCAGCCTTATTCATAATAGCCAGAACATGGAAACAACCTAAGTGTCCCTCAGTAGAAGAATGGATAAAGAAACTGTGGTACATATACACTATGGAATACTACTCAGCTATTAAAAACAAGGAATTCTCGAAATTTGTGGATAAATGGATTGAGCTAGAAATGATCATAATGAGTGAGTTAACCCAGAAGCAGAAAGACTCAAATGGTATGTACTCACTTATATCTGCATACTAGCCCAAGGGGCATATCCCACGACAGCCTTCCCTTACCAGGAAACTGGGACAGAGGGGAGGACATCCTATTGGGACTCTAGATGAGAGAACCATGTGAGAATAGCAATGTAGAAGGATCCAGTGGGTCCTAGAAACCTACAAGTAGAACATTATGATAAGCAGATTTGGAAGGGGTCCCACTCAAACTAAGGCACCAGCCAAGGACAACACATGAGGTAAATTTTAAACCCCTACTCAGATCTAGCCAATGGACAGAACATTGTCCACAGTTGAGTGGAGAGTGGGGTATGAACTCTGGTTCCTCATATTTGACCATGTTCCCTCTAGGGGAAAACCTGTTGGCACTCAGAGGAAAGATTGCAGGTTACCAAGAAGAGACTTGATACCCTATGAGCATATACAGGAGGAGGTAATCCCCCTCAAGAACAGTCATAGGAGAGGGGAATAAGGGGAAAATGGGAGGGAGGGAAGAATGGGAGGATATAAGTGATGGTATAACCACTGAGATGTAACAAGAATAAATTAATAAAAAATTTTAAAAAACAGATAAACAAAAACATATATAAGAAACTCTCTTTCTTTCTTTCAGATACACAGACACACATACACACACACACACGTACACACACTCAAACCAAAATATAGGAACAAAAGACCAATAAGACCAAAGGAAATGGTCAAACAAAGCAATATGAGGCAAAAGTCCTGCAAAAATAATACTGAGTTTTTGTGTTTGCCATTTACTACTGGACTGAAGTGGGGTTAATAGACTCAGTGAGACTCTATTAGAGAAAATTAATTTTTCTTTTGCCTTCAAGTGTAAATTAAAGATAACTTTTGGCTTGAAGTGGGAGCCCATGACCACTTTGCCCTCTGAGAATTGGAACCCTGTCTGACTCAAACCTATGCATACTTTGTGTGTGCTGCCATGGTATCTACAAGTTCATATATGCATTAGTCCTGTTGTATCTCAAAGACACACACATGAGTACTGTATTTACTTAATTTCTACTCTACACCGCACTTTCTAATTCCTCCTATAACCCCTACTGCCTCTCAACTTGATGACTTTTTAATGTAAATACATATGCATGCAAACATACAAAGAAAGAGAGAGAGGGAGAGAGAGAGAGACAGAGACAGAAAGAGACAGAGGGAGACAGAGAAACAGAGGGAGACAGAGGGGTCTGTCTGCTGAGTACATTTAGTATATTTCAATTATTTGGTTCTTGGCCTTTCCACTGGGAGAGAGCCATCATTGAACTACCTGGACAAGACCCAGTATGGCACGCTAAAAAAAATCTGCTCTGTGTGTGTGTGTGTGTGTGTGTGTGTGTGTGTGTGTGTGTGTGTGTTTTCTATGAGTTCTATGCATATATTCATTAATGTGTTGGGTATGGATGGATGGATGGATGGATGGATGGATGGATGGATGGATGGATGTGAGCATGTGTGTGTTTTATCAGTTTTAGGAAACTGACTAAACAAAAGTCAGGCAAACCGATATATCTGCCCCGTCCCCTGGGTACCCCACACAACAGTGGTGGACTCCATCCAGCTCCCTGCACCCTCCATATACTGTACCTCACTCCTACCTACATTCTAGGAGGACAGTGAGCCTCAGGGATCTCCATGTGAGACACAACCAACCACAATTCTCATACTGCTTTGTCCTCCTAGAAAAACGTAGCAGTGGAAAGACTTGACTTCTCCTGTGCTCCCAATTCCTAGTCCAGTACCTTGATCCCTGTAGGCCCTTGGTGACCACCAGGGCAAGATAGGCTGGCAGTCACCAGGGACCACCAGGTGAGATCTTACATACCACCATTGCCAGCTTGCCCTGTCTTCCTGGCAAATGTAGGAGTGGAAAGGAACATCCCTTCCCCTGCATACTCCATTCATGGTCCAGTGCCCCTGGGAAGCCATTTGCACAAGACAATGGCACCCATGGATCACCAGACAACTCCAGAGATAATCAAATGGCTACAGGCTAGGAAAGACCACAAATAACAAGATTCTGGCCATTATGTAAACACCAGAACACAAGTATCATTCTACAACAAGCCCAGGATATCTTTATCCAGTTGAAGAACAAGAAAATTACCTTAAAATCTGGTCTTATGAACATAAAAGAGGCTTTTAAAGAAGAAATGAGTAAGTCCCTTAAAGAAATATAGGAAAACACAAAGAGGTGAAAGAAATGAATAAAACTGTACAAGACCTGAAAACAAAAGTAACAACAATAAAGAAAGCACAATCTGAAGCAATTCTTGAAACAGAAAACCTAGGGAAGAGAACAGGAATAACAGACAAACATCTCCAACAGAATCCAAGAGCTGAAAGAGAGATTCTCAGGTGTAGAAGATATAATAGAAGAAATCAACATATCAGTCAAAGAAAAATGTTAAAGCTAAAGAATTCTTGACACAGAACATCCAGGACATCTGGGACACTATGAAAAGACCTAACCTACAAATAATTGGAATACAAGAAGGTGAAGAGTTCCAGCTCCAAGTACCCAAAAATATGTTGAACAAACTCATAGAAGAAAATTTCCCAAACCTAAAGAAAGAGACATCTTTAAACACAAAGAAGCATACTAACACCAATTAGACTGGACCGAAAAAGATAAGTCTCCTGCTACATAATAATCAAGGCATTAAGTCTACAGAACAAAGAATAAATATTAAAATCTGCAAGTGAAAAAGGCAAAGAAACATATAAAGTCAGACCTATCAGAATTACACCTGACTTCTCACCAGAAACTTTAAAAGTCAGAGTGGCATGAACAGATGTCTTGCAAACCCTAAGAGACCACAGTTGTCAGCCCAGACTATTCTAAATTACCATATATGTAGAAAAAGATAATCCAAGAAAAAACTAAATTTAAACAATATCTATCCAGAAATCCAGCCCAACAGAAAATAATAAAAGGAAAACAACATCCCAACAAGGGTAACTATATGCAAAAAAAACCACAGGAAATAAATAATTATACACCAGAAAAATCAAAAGGGAAACTCACACAAACACACACACACACACACACACACATACTAACACCACTAACATCAAAATAACAGTAATTAACACTCCTTGGTCATTAATATCTCTTAATATCAATGGTCACATCTCACCAATAAAAAACACAGGCTAATAGAATGATTGCAAAAATGGCATCCATCATTTTGTTGCATACTAGAAACACAGATAATTACCTCAGAATAAAAGGCTGAAAAGGTCATGAGAGAAATACAAATCAAAATGACTCTGAGATTCCATGTTACACCCATCAAATTGGCTAAGATCAAAAACTCAAGGAACAGCACAGAGTGAAGAGGATGTAGAGAAAGAGAAGCACTCCTCCGTTGCTGGTGGGAGTACAAACTGGTACAATCACTTTGGAAATCAATCTGGAAGTTATTCAGAAAACTGGCAATAGCTTTATCTCAAGACCCAGCTCTACCACTCCTGGGCGTATTTCCAAAGATGTCCCATAGTACAACAAAGACATTTTCTTAACTATGTTCATGGCACCTTTATTTGTAACAGCCAGAAACTGGAAACAACCTAAATGTCCCTCAATAGAAGAATGTATAAAGAAACTGAGGTGCACTTACACAATGGAATATTACTCAGCTATTAAAAACAAGGAAATCTTGAAATTTGCAGGTAAATGGATGGAACTAGAAAAGATCATCCTGAGTGAGGTAACCCAGGCCCATAAAGAAACACATGGTATATATGCATTCATAAGCAAATATTAGCCATATACTACAGGATAGCCATACTATCACAAACCCAAAGAAGCTGAGTAACAAGGAAGGACCAAGGGAGGATAAATGAATTTCAGTGAGAAGAGGAAAAAATAGACAGAGGAAATACTCAAAGAGAGAGAACAGGATAAGAGAAGGAGTGCTGAGGGAAATGAGTGTGGGAATCTGATGTGGAGAGAGGAGAAGGGAGCCAGAAGGACAGAGGCCTTGCAGCAAGAAGAGAAACCATGGCCTGAGCATCTCTGAAACAGTCTGGAGACCTATGACAAGGTAGGCTCCTGGGAGAATATGGGGGTGACTCTAGCTGAGACCCCTACTAGCAATGGACATGGAGACTAAAGAGGCCACCTTATAACCAGACAGGACTACTAGTAGAGGAAGAGGAATTCCATCCCACCCACAAAAACTTCAACCCAAAGTTTTCCCTGCCTACAAGATGTTCAGGGATAAATAAAGAACAGAAGAGATTGAGGGAATATCTAACTAATGCCTGGACATACCATGCATGCAAGAGAGCCTACCCCTGACACTAATAAGGATACTCTGCTATGCTAGCATGCAGGAACTAGCATAGCTGTCCTCTGAGGAAGTCCACCCAGCAATGGATTGAAGCAGATGCTGAGACTCACAGACAAACATTGGCAGAGTGCAGAGAGCCTTGTGGAAGAGTGAGAGGTAGGATAGAAGGACCCAGAGGGGTTAGGAGCTCCACAAGAACCAACAACCATATATGGACTGGACCTAGGCCCCCTACACATATGTGCCTGATAGGAAGCTTTGTCTTCATGTGGGTCCTCTAGTAAGGGGAGTAGGTGCTGTCTCTGACAAGGACTTTTTGCATGCTTTTCTATCACTTCCTCCTGGTGGGGCTGCTTTGCCATACTACCATGGTAAAGCATGTGCTCAGGCCTGATGTGACTAGATTTAATGGAATTGGTAGGTTGGGGAGAGCTCCCCTTTTCTGAGGGGTAGGAGAGGGAGGATATGGGGGAAGAGAGAGAGAAGGTATGAATGAGAGGAGAGGAAGGAGGGGGCTACAACTGGGATGTAAAGGAAATAAATAAATTAATTAATTAATTTTTCAATAGAAGTCAGATCATATAAGCCTCTATACAACGTGGAAAAATCTTGGGTATTGCTCTTAGTTCAGAGACAGCAGTGTAAGATTGATGTCCTTCAAATAACAAATGCAAACAACTGAATAAACTACATTCTGGTGGGCTTTTCACAACATGGAAAATGGACAGGAGAGAAATAATGGGGAGCACTGGTGAAGAAAGATGGTGGATGAAGGCTATGACAGTGAAGTTGGAGACTGAATACGCTTCTACACATTGTTTTAATGAGCTGTATCAGGCCTAATTAAGGAACAACTGTAGGATGGGCTAAGATAACTGTAGGATAGAGAGGGAACCAATCAGCCTAGCACCCTGGAAGGTAGCACTGTTCCCTGGGGTAGGGAAGACTGGTGGGGAAGGGAAGAGATCTGGAAGAAACCAGAGATGTGCTAAGTGTGAACAGACAACACTGTGATGGAGTTCAGCAGGAGTAATAAGAGGAGAGAACATTTAATCAGGAGCAGGTAATCGGGATGGCTATTGAAGTGACAGTATGCAGAAAAGAGAAGGGCAAAGTGCCAAGTGCCAGAGCTCTGTTGGCCCATAAGTCAGACACTTGAAGCATTAATAGCTTTGGACTTGATGCAGTCCCCATCCAGAGCACCTGAGACAGAGCCCAGGCCCCAGCACGCCAGGCCCACATTATAAACTGCGCTACCTAGACCTGCCTCATAGAGTTCTGATGATTAAAATTTCTGCAGGTAAAATGTTTAAAACAGTGCTTGGCTTACGTGAATGGTCCAACCCATTTGCTGTTCACATTATTATCAAGAGACGAATGAAATAAAAACAACAGGGTTGACTGAATGAGATAAAAGCTGATGGAAGGGTGACTAATGTTATAGTGGGCTACAGAGATCCCTGACTACTGAACAATTGCAAGGATAGTCCTGGTGCTTGCAAACTGGATAGGTTTTCCTACCTAGACTTGATTAAGTGTAAACACTGAAATATTTCAAGTGCAGAAAAAAAACCACCATTAATGTAGTACCCTTACTTAGTTATTTAGGATCTTCGAAGGAACAGGTCACATACATGATGCTTTATATGGACACATCATCTAAGGATGTAAGCAGAAAAGGTATGGGCCTTGGGGTCTTCTGTGAGACTACATGAAAATTAATATCAATCCTGTTCTAGAATCACTCTAATTTGATTTTATACAAAACAAAAGAAAATATGTAAAACACAGAAGTAAAGATGATGAACACTAAATAACGGTAGAGGCCCTTTAAAGATTGCTGAAAGAGAGAGAGAGGGGGGGGGGAGTAAGTTTTTTAACAAATTTCTAACATTAATATAAAGAATCTCTCCACATCCTATGATTACTAATTTGTATTTAAGATTCCACTCCTTCTATATATCCAACTATAATGGCTTTATGCAGCCTATTATAGAAAGCTCAATACCTAAAGGTGTTTTGCACCATAAAGCACCTTAGCACATTATTAGAGTAAATTAGTTAGCAAAAGAATGAGAAATTAATCCAGAAAAGGTCACATCGCACTGATTACAAAAAGCCAACAAAACAGAATTATTTTCTTTAATAGTTGGATGTCACTGAGAGAAATAGACAGCTATACATTTCACTCTGTGATGGACTACTTTTTGTTTATTTGTTTTCAAATTCTATTGCTCAAAATGCTTCTGGTGTTTGTTTGGCATGAAATCTTGAGTGGCATGCTCTTTGATGAAGCTGAAATATCTAAGGAAGAAAACCAGACAGAAATCCCTGAAGAAACCTAATGCCACTCCATCACAGGAAATGCACAGTATTTGCAAGAACTTTACTCTGGATCTTAGCAATAAACTTTCTTCTTTTGGCTACAGATAAATCAAGCTATGAGAGAGATTTGAGCAACTTGTGCAATATCACAAGTTCCTGGAAGTCTGGGCAGGAGGAAAAAAACATGAATTGCTCAAGGCTTGATCTTGCTGCTTCCTGCTCATCTGCTCAATGACAGTCTAGTGTATATTTAAATTTCTGGCTATAATCAAAACCTAAAGATCATTGCAATTTCTCCTATGTCTTAGAAAAAGCTCACTCATATCATCATTAAAATGGATTTCAGGATGGGCTCAGGTCTAAGTGTGAGAGGCATTCTGTAATAAATCCCTACCATAGCCTTCTGACATACATACTACTAGCACGGTCCTCATGCTGGAAGTCTGACAATGGATGCACACTCAAATAATAAGTAGTGGAGCTGTGGTGGACTGAATAGGAATGGCCCCCATAGGCTCATGTGCTTGAATGCTTGTCCCATGGGGAATGGCACTATTAGATGGTGTGGCCTTGTTGGGGTAGGTGTGGCTTTTTTGGATGAGGTATGTCACTAGGTGGTGGGCTTTAAGGTCTCAGAAGCTCAAGCAATTCACTTCTAGCTACCTGCTGATCCCAGTGTAGAGCTTTCAGCTCCCTCTCCAGCACCATGTCTGCCTGCATGCAGCCATGTTTCCCACCACGACAATAATGCACCAAACCTCTGAAACTGTATACCAGCCTCAGTTAAATGTTTTCTTTTGTAAGAGCTGTCATGATTGTGGTGACACCTCACAATAACAGACACCCTAATAAAGGCAGGGGTCATGATTTGAACCACAAAATTCTGCCCTGGAACACCAGTGTTCTGACCTACTTCGTCACCATGCCTCTCTATGGGCTCCCTATACAGGTCTGTGTACCAACACACTCCATCGGCCTCTCTGGGCTGAAGCAAAAATAAATAAGTGTTGTTGACATCCTTGAAGAATAATAGAAATGCTTAATTGTGGATCAACACGTGGTTACCATGTAAATGCAAATGAGCAAGGGAACTATGAGAGATTTTCCCAAGTCACCAAAAACTGACCACGTCAGTCTCAGAAAGACAGAGAGCAATTCTCATGGTGGTAGGGATAATGACATCAGAGTTTAAATCCAGAATGCATATCCCTGCCTATCTAAATTCAATAGGTGACTTAGCCCATTTTGCCCTGGTTTCTTTATCTTCTAAAGGGGAACAATGTCTACTGTTTTCTGGCAAGTATTCAATTACCTAACTCATATTGAATCTTAAAGGAAACCACTGAGCATGTGCTAGCGATGGTTTTTGATGGGAGTAAAGAAGGCAGGTGGGGGGGGGGTGGAAGAAGACTGGCCACAGCTGTAAGCCTGACCACTGTGGACAACAGGAGGTTCCCTGGTTGTCCCTAACTCTGTACCTCAGCCTAAGGTGGGGTTGGCAGGAATGCCTTCTTGTCTTGCTTGGATCCTTTTGTACTGCATCACTTGTAGTTATCTTGAAGACATAAGAGTATATGGGGCTGGAGAGATGGCTCAGCGGTTAAGAGCACTGACTGCTCTTCCAGAGGTCCTGAGTTCAATTCCCAGCAACCACATGGTGGCTCACAAATCATCTATAATGTGATCTGATGCATACTGTATACATAATAAATAAATCTTAAAAAAAAAAAGAGTATATAAAGAGGACCAAGTTTGCTAATAAGTGTTAGGCATCTTCACAACTTAACTTCAGCTTCTCTATTTCCTCCATTTCTGCTTATTTATAATACAAATATTACATTATGCCAGATATCTACAATAACGCTTTTAGATCACTCATTGTACTAATAGCCACCAGGGACAAAGGCAAGTAAGTAAGTGGTAGTGGCAGTAGAAAATAGGTACAAAACCAGATCAAAGCCAGCTCTTAACCCTATGGAGCCTTTACAGCCTTACATATGCCTTATCAATGTGGCTTTTCCAGGAGGCAGATGGGTTGGAACTAATAAAGATGTATGGAGCTCTCACAGTACTGGGAGATCTTGTTGACATCCCTCACTGTAAGGCATCCTCAAAGCCTAGAGAAGACTATGCATAAGTCAAACCAATGGCCCCGCAGATAGCACTCAAATAAACTAAGGAACTTTGCATATGATATGGCATCAAAGACTGGAGTATAACATCCACGAAGCACTACATGCTATGAAGCTGAGTATGGGTTCTGTCAGCCACTGAAACTGAAACGTTGAAAGGAGGCTAGGATTGGAGCATGTTGAATGCTGTTTGTGAAGTCTTGACAGTGCCTCCTAACTAATGATGCTCATCATTTCTCTTGAGAATTGATCATTGTCAAGAATACAGACTACTAGCAGTTAGCAACCAGAACAACAGGTGCACACTGGAACTGCCCAGGTGAAGCAGGAGCCATAGGTTTTAGGACACAGCTAGAGTCCTAAATTGAAGGAAAGAAACCTTCAATTTCTCCACTAGCAAAAAACTAGCACTGTCATGAGATAAGGTGCCATAAGAGGATGTGCAAGCACCGGAAAGAGACTCAGTGTCCACAAGTGAGGAAATAGCCCTGACATGGAAGCCAATCTCTGTTGATACCAAGAGATGATGTTGAGCGGCTCACATATCCCTGATGACATTCTCTCACCTCTGAAAGGAATAGGTAAGAGTACGTGATCTCCAAAATTAACTGTAATTCTGACTTTTAAGGTTTTATTTTTGTTACTTGTTGCTGGGGTTGCAACAGCTGGAGAAATGGCCAGTGATTAAGAGGGCTTGGTGCTCTTGCAAAAGACAGAGCTTGGTTCAAGCTCCCAGGTATGCGTAACTTCACTCAGGAGAACCAATGCCCTCTTCTGGCTTTCGTAGGCAGCGGCACTCATGTAAAACACACACACACACACACACACACACATACACACATAAAAATAATATATATATATATATATATATATTTTAAAAAGTATTTTCTCTTTGCAAAAACAAAGATGTGGACACATGTCACCCCACAAAGGATAATTCATTTCCTCACCTCCCTAATTGTTGCATCAACATCAAATGTACACATTCTTGGGTGGAGAAGAATGTCAGCGTCATGCTCTTCAAAATCACAGAATAAGATGAAGTATTTGGGAAGGGATAGGGAAAGCCATTTGTGAATCCATGTAGTTTGCAACCAAGGTGTTAACAGAAGCAAATTAAAGTCTAACCAGGAAAAGAAGTAGCAGTGAATTTCTAATAAAAAAAAAAATGGTACTATAAAAGACGCTATTCCACTTTTACCAAAGCATAAAGGAGGTGGGATAAAGCACCCATCTCTCTGGGAAAGCACCTAGTGTGCCCTTCCAACCAAGCACGCAGCCAGAAGGAACAAGAGGAAACAAGAGGGTAGAGCCTGCCCCCACTGGGTGCTCACAGACTGCACGCTAACTTCTGCTGTGCTGCTGTGCTTGGAGATTGACTGACATTACTTGGTGACACAACTCATTTAAATGCTGGAAAAATCACTTATGAGCCAACACAATTTCTGCATTATAATAACATGATTCTTCTATTTACTGACTATAAGCTAATTTGCATTAGAGAAACATGAAGAGGAATAGAGAAATCTATCTGTGAGATCCCATTTATCTCAGCATATTAAAGCTGAATTTCTGCTTCCATTCACTCACTCATTTGTTCATTCCACCTACACCGCGTACCTTCCACATGCAAAATGCTTGCTTCAGCCTCAGAGGAGGCAAAGGAATAAATGTAAATGACAATAAATTTTTACTTGTTCCAAAGCTTGATCGTCATTTGGGAGCAATGAATTCTCAGGTCAGGGTGTGTAACAATGAGACAGACAGAGATCGTTTCGAGTTGGACACAGAGCTGTTATCAGAACTCTCCCTGCCACATATGTAATATTCTGAAGTGGACTAAGGTACCTTTTCCCCTTTTCTTGTTAAAGTCGTTCTCTCAGAAACTGATTTGTTTTGTGCTGTTTTCCATTCACATCACGATCCAATCAAACCACAGAATATAGGAAAGATCAGAGTAGTGCAGTCTAGCCATCTACAGTAATTCATAGAATATATGAGGCATTAAAATTTTCATTCCTCCTTCCTATAAGAAAGGCTATAAAGGTAACCAAAAATGATGCAGAATATGAATTCATTCCTGAGACAATGATTGTAGCAAGAATAGAGAAAAGCATAAACCAACAAACCATTTTTTTTTAACCCTAGTCTTAAACCTTTTTTCAAAAACAGTTCCTGCCAGTGTCACATTCACTCTTTCACTTTTATCCTTGATCTCTTTGGCTTTGCTCTTATTTAGATGGCACAGGAAAAGAAGCCCAGAAAACTTTTCAAGTATTGGCTCTCTACATTTTTTATCCAAAACAATCTTAAAAGTATTCCTATAAGCAACAGGGAAACGTCTAAGGTTGTATGAAGCAAATACAAAAACAATGAGTAAAATAATGAAAACCGTAGCCAGACAGATCACCGAAGGGGTGGGCAGCCCTTCTGGTGTGCTTCACGTTGTAGGATTGATGTTCTGCCTTGTACTTCTTTCTATAGAGCAGTTTTCTTCTTGAACAGATTTTTTTTAAATGTATGTATACTTGGTTTTTGTTTGTCGGTGTGGGGTTTGTGTGTCTGTGTGCCTCCGTGGTCATGTAAAAGTCAGAGGATAACATCTTACCCCCAGGCTATCTGGCTTTCAGTTTTCAGGTGGCTTGCATAGTTCATCCTCCCATCTTGCCGTCAGGGCATGCAAAGGTTGCAGATGCTCTCTCTACTGCAGCAGGCTGTGTTGCAGGCACTTCTACAGACTGAGCCACACCTAGGTCTAAAACATGACTTTTATTTCATTTCTTGTTGTTGTTGCTGTTGTTGTTGTTGTTGTTGTTGTTGTTGTTGTTGTTGTTGTTTAGCACAGTAAGTCAGTAAATAATGTTTCATAAATAAAACTTTTCCCTTCTTTTCGGATTTTAGTCAAAAGGCAATGAGATGCAATAATATAGGAAGACACAGACAGCAGAATTACATATCTGAGCTGGTGATGCAGGGGATGTGATCAAGAAACTCAAGCCCAAATATTCTTAAAGATGCTTTTGCTCTATTTTCCTTTTCCCTGCTTAGAGAACTTGGAGAAAATATTCATGGCTTTGTCACAAGGTTAACAAATCACATTCTAAAGAAGAAGAAGAAAAATTTGAGCTTTGAATTTGAATGAAATGGGTCCCTAGAAGACTGACAATCTCCAAGTTGGCTATATTGTATGATGTTCCCCACCTAGCACGGCACACAGGTTCCAAAGGGGTAGACAGATTCCAAGTGGAAATGTTAGGAATGCAGTTTGGCTGCCTACCTCTTGTTCATTGGGTTCTACCTGCAAAGTCTATGGCTCCTGTGATTCATGATGGGTCTTGGATCAAAATCTCTCAATTGCTAACCCAACTACTGAAGTTCAATTCACTATTTTGTATTATAAGCCAAAGTTTCTTCCATTGTAAAAGGGAATGATAAAGCTAGCAGATTTTACTCTTAAGAATAAATGCACATAACAAACATAAAATTATTAGATACAAATGGGTAGCCTCTGAAATGAGGTGGGCCCCCACACAGGTTCTTCCAATAACTGCTTGTGAGGCTTGACCAGTTCTCACTGGTCTCAGTGACCAGGAGTCACTGAAATTCTTTTTATTTATTTTTATATGGCTTTTTGAGACAGAGTTTCTCTGTGTAGTCATGGCTGTCCTTTGTAAACTTGCTTTTTAAACCAGACTCGGCTCAAACTCACAGACATCTTCCCGCCTCCTGAATGCTGGGATTACAGACACATGCCACCAAGCCCAACCTTCACTGAAATTCTTGGTGTCCTGGCTGCACACGATAAATACTTAAAACACCCACCTCTTCAGATTAGTTGCAAGTGTTCATTGCTTGTTTGTACAATGCTTTGAAGAATATTTGGCATATAATGAAAATTCATCCTATTTGATTAAAAATTAGGATGCTCTGACAGTCAGCTGATGTGCCAAATGCGCAGAATGAAAATGTAAAGACCACATGCAAGAAACTAAAGAAAACACAGGAGAAAACATGAAGCTGCAGTTGTGAAGCTTTTCTGTCACTATTAGAGATGACGCACACAGGAAAAGTGTGGCTTTAGAAATTGACTTGGTTAGTGACATAGTGGAACAACTGAAAGAAAAAATGGGAAATTTGAAAAAAAGAAGTGGATTGAAGAAGACAGAAAAACCTCACAACAAAGTGATTGTCATGAACCAAGCACTCAGAGAGAAAAATCTAGATCACAGACATTTACTGAAAAATCACTCGGCTCTCAAGTGCTGTGCTGCAGATAGAAGCCCAAAGCAGTGCACGGCATGGAGGTGGGCAGCTGCAGAGCCTTATTCAGCAAGGAAGTGTATGCTATGGTTGTCATTCTTTAGACTTGTCAATACTCCACAGTAACAAGGAGCTAGCCAGCCTTCACTTACTGTTGTAGTGGCTTATTGTTTTCCACAGAAAACCATGCAGCACTCAGCACAGAGCTCACCCGCTGCTCCTCTGCTGCTAGCATACCATAGGTATATGAAATGAGTCTACACAAGGGATGAGGATGTTAAAGACTAGTTAGAGGAAATAGTCATGGATGCTAATTGGCAACCGCACCTCCCACTAACTGCCTTAAAAAATGCAAGGGGTTTTAATATTTAGATATTCTGAATGAAATCAGTTGAAATGAAAACCAAAAACCAATAAGCAGGGCTGCTGGTGAATTCTTACTTCATATTAAACACACTTCCTAAAAACTTTATTGCAGATTCTCAGATGTAGGAAGTAATCATAGACTAGCTATTGAAACATCGGCTTCAAATAAAAATAAAATGGTATCAATTTATTATTATTATTATTATCATCATCATCATCATCATCATCATCATCATCATTGTTATTTCTCAATTACTTAATACATACTTATGCTAAGCAATATTTATTGTTTATATAAAATTCAAATTCAATTTTAAGAAGTCTTATTTTATCTGGCAACCTTCCAAATGCCACAAGGTCCATAAAATGAGCATTTAACCAGGATCCACTAAACTTCTATGGAAATCTAATATGGTTTTAAGTATATGAGAAAGGCAGGGTTTTTTTTTTTAACATGGGTGTGCATACGTTTACATGTTCTGTTACTTGTATGAAGACCAAAGACAACTTTAGGACGTTTTTTTCTCACTTTCCCCTATGGGATCCAGGGATCAACTCAGAGGACATGAGGCTTGCACAGTAAGTGCACTTACTTACTACCCCATCTTGACAGCCGATAATTACATGCTTCTTGAGGTATAATATAATTATGGAATCCCTAGGACCTAAAAAATTTGGATCTAACTCTGAAAATGGCAAGAAACAATAGTCTATTAAAATCGGTGTCGTGGAGTTCAAATTTTAGTGCAGAAAACAGCCTATAAATAACGAGCATGACTAAAGCAATAGTAACATACATGACGTGATGGACCACGTAAGGGAAGGGATAATGAGCCAGAAAGGAGCTAGAAAAGAGCAGCAAGGAAAGGGGACTGGCTTTAAGCAGAATAGGTGCCACGACACTGTGACAGGACGTTTGAGCAACAATTGAAGAAAGTGAGGCAGAGGTCCCCATGGGTGATGAACAAGAAGGAACCACTGGTAGAAAATTGATAGACTTGCCTGTGGCTGCCTGGAACTACAGCAAGGATGCCAGAGTGGAAGGAGCTCAGAAGCCATGGTGATCAGCCAGGCAGAAGAGCATTGAGACCTTGCCGGTTTCTATGGGGTTTATCCAAAGCGAGATGATAAGAGGATTTCAAAAACAGAGTTGGGTTGTGTGGTTTAAGTGCTACAGAGACAAAGCAGGAAGACTAGCTCAGGCTAACTCATTCATTCTGGAGACACAGGGGTTCCTCCAGAATGGCAAACAATACAAGAGATTTTATCTATTTTTTAAATATTTTATTAATTGATTCATATTAATATCAATTGTTAGCCCATCCCTTGTATCCTTCCATTCCTCCCTCCCTCCTGCTTCCCCCCTACTCCCCTCCCCTATGTCTGTGGCTGAGGGGGACCTCTTTCCTCTGTTTATGCTCATAGGGAATCAAGTCTCTTCTTGGTGACCAGGTTTTATAGAATATGACAAGAAGAGGAGAAACAGCAACACTAGGATTTTTGGTATGAACAATAGGAAAGGTTGAGTTGCCAATGAACTTAAGAAACACTTTCAACATCTCATGGCAAATAGCGAGTAAGCTGTTGCTTGCATGAGCTTAGAGCACAGAGGAGTGGCCAATCTAGGACCAGAAAACTTGTAACTTAGTGAAGTACAAAGCTATGAAACTAGCACAGCTTCTAGAGGCAGATGTTGCTAGTCTCTGTTCCATAAAGAATTTCGATCATATTCTTGAAGTTAAACAGGCAACAAGCATCAGAGTAAAAATTTATTACCAGTTTGTCTGATTAAAACATGGTAACTTTAAGTCTCTCTCATTTTTGTTCTTGCAACAGTACAATGGGCAGATTCTAAATAGTCAATATTTGGAAATATTTAGAAGCCCTGTGAATGTGCAGCTGTGTCAATGAGCAAGTGGTGAATAAGATGCTTCTCAAATTCCATCTTGGTTTACATCCCAGAAATCCCATAACATTTGAAAATGGAGTAATTTAAAACTGCACTTTGGGAAAATGGGAGGGAGGGAAGAATGGGAGGATACAAGGGAGGGGATAACCATTGAGATGTAATATGAATAAATTAATAAAATTTTTAAAAACTGCACTTACTCCCCCCAACCTGCCAAGTACCCTTGCTTTGCAGTACAGTACATTGTGGGTCTCTGCTTGTTTCATGGGACTGATAGAAAACAGCTTCCCATTGACTCTACCATACTTTGCAGGACAGTGTCATCCTAAGAAAAGTCATCTCTAAAAGGAACACCAGAACCAAGGTCCCCCTTCATTCCCAGTGTCCCCAGTAAGACATGCTTTTAAACTAGTCAAGATATGTTCCAGTCACAAAGACTGCCAACTGAAATTCTCAGGTGAGTGAATAGGGTGAATTTAGAAACAGCATTGGGGTGACACAGCTTTTGGGACCGAAACAGAAAATAATAACAGAAACTGAGCTCATCTTCCTCATTAGTGGGAAACCCCTTCCTCAATAACTGGATGCAGGGAACTTGCCTCTTGTTGAGTCTCATAGCAAAACAAGGAGGCACAAGGGGGAAGAAGGGGATTCTCTACTGCAGGGGCTAGAGAAAGTACCATGGATCATTCCTGCAACAGTATCTCCTAGAACAAATAAAGCAAGGCCTTTACTGAAAAAAGTATCCATATCCATATTATAAAGACATCCTTACACACAGAAACAGTTACATTCCGCAGCATGCTCCGTTGGAGATCATGTTTCCTCATGTGCTGCATATTTAATACTTGTAAGACAGAAACACCTCTGTGCAAAAACTTCTTACTTGAGGTCACCTAAAAGGGTGAATATCAATGACTCTTTAATTTGGGCTGATTTCTTGAATGTTTCTCTACAGGGAAGGAAGGCTCACTCTAAGTAATCACAGCACTCAGGAGGTAGACGCAGGAGGATCAGTAGTTTAAAGTCATTCTCAACTATGTAGTGAGTTCAAGACTAGGCTGGAATATATGTGAACCTGTCTCAAAAAAGGGAACAAAAAAGAAAGAAAAGAAAAGAAAAGAAAAACGAAGACAAAATCAATGTTGGAGCACTGTTAAGTCACGTAAAGTAGTGTCCCATTGACTATAAATATAGGTAACAGTAAGTAAAAGCGCTGGTCCAGCAGGTAACATCACCCAGACAATATAATTTCTAAATCCATAGGCATTGCATATAAATGAACACCAATAGATTATAAATTCACAGTATCTCCAGAGTATAGATTTGAACTGTGAATTCTTGACCATCAGTTGGCTATTCATTATGACCTACATAAGTGGAGGCTTGTAAACCAAAAGAAACTCGCAGCAGTTTTGGAACATATAATATGAAATACACCCTGAGATAAACACTAACCCATTTAGTCACAAAAGATAATTTCACAGGGTAAGAAAGTACCTCATCTGGTAATCCACTCACAAGTTATGATAAGAATATCAGTTCCCATACATTGTTAGATAATTTATTAGTTCTGAGTTGAACAAATTACACAGGCTTGGAGCAAGTCATTCCATTTCTTTCCTCATTATATTTAGCTTCTTTTGTGCCATCTCTGATATTAGCAATCATATTTTCAATAGAGTTTGAGCAGCATTATTTCAATTTCAATGAGCAAACAAGTGACATAACCATCCCTGGCTGCATTAGAATCTTCTTAGCTTTAATTATTGTTCCCTAGAACACTGTATCTTTCTAGCTTCTGGATTTTTAAAATATCTTCCTCTTTTCTAGTCTAAAGCAGTTCCTTCTAGTTGAGAAGGAAAAAAAAGTACTTACATATATGTCATTCTTTTGAAAAGATACTTTATCATTTCAGTGGTCATTGTATCCAACCCATTAGGTATTGGAATATAATATTGTGCAATCATAAAAGAAACAGAATTTTAGAAAGCCACTGAGATGACATAAATCATCAAGTACGATGAATTTAGAATCAAACATTAAAAAACTGTGGAAACTCTGCAATAGCTCTCTCTTTTCTTGTTAAGTTTTGGATGGTAAAGGAACATTTAGTTCTATTTGGGGCTCCTTCATATAAGAGAGATGTGAATCGCTGTTTGATGACTAATGTCCAAGCTTCTTGAGATAATAAATAAAGGCTGTGCTTTAATAATGATTTTCTGCCAAACCACAGACAGCAAGTAGGTTCCAGCTGTCCTGCCAGATCTCATTGCTTAGTAAGGCCTGACTGGACTTTGCACAGAGGCTTCTGCAGCTACGTCGCTGCAGCAAGGCAGAACCTTGTGCTCAATAGTCATATCTTCCTCGGGAAAAGGACAAAGGCGTCCTGCATCCCTGTGTCTCCTGAGACTAGGAGAGACTTGGGAAGATGTGGCAGTTCAGTTCAAATACATCCTAAGCATTTAATTACTCTGCATTTCATTGGCCTTGTGGCTCAATGGCATCTATTTCCAATAGCTAAGTGAGTAAATATTTAATATGTTATATTTTAATGCCAAATGTCTAATAAATGTTGACAAAGTGTTTAAGTGTGTACGCAAGCATTTCAGGTGGTTATGAAACTACCTAAGGAAGAGAAAGTTGGTTTTGCTTTTTGCAGAGCTGGATGTCAAATCTAGGACCTTGTACACAAGAAAGTTATCTGTTCCTGGGCTATATCTCCATCCCCAAAGAATGACTTTTAAAAGTGAGGTGAGTGCCTTTATAAGAACAAATGCTGAGCCTCTTCTGAAAGTCCATCAAACATGAATTTACTTTTATCTGTGTTGCAGGGAGGAATTGGGAAAATGAAAGGGGAGCATAGTGGAGATGACAAAGTAGAAAATCTACAAAAAGCAGCACTTCATTTGTGTCCATGAAAACTCTGTAAGTTCTGCTCACTGCCCTTGTCCGTAGTAAGCTACTGCTCTCCTGCAGAGATGGGAAACGGGTGTGCTGTCTCAGATACTGGCTGAAACAAGCATAGGAACTGCATGTATCTGAGTCTTTATCAGCTAATGCTGGCTACTGGTCAAGAAGACACTCAAAGCAACCTACATGGAGCTTAGTGAAGGAGTCTTTGCATATATATACAATGTATATGTGTATATGTACATATGTATATATGTAGTATCTATACCATATATAGTATATACATATACCACTAATGAATTTACATACCATATATGCATTTACATACCATATATGCAACACAATACATTTCACCTACACATTTACTCATCATATATGGGGGGAAGAAATGGATAGCCAGTCGGGTACAGTACTCATGCTGAAACATGTC
The DNA here is from genome assembly GCA_907169655.1 of Acomys percivali. Lineage (NCBI taxonomy): Eukaryota > Metazoa > Chordata > Mammalia > Rodentia > Muridae > Acomys > Acomys percivali. The sequence goes on along the minus strand of OU015743.1, from coordinate 69,504,085 downwards.
ACTAAGTTTCAAAACTAGCAATTGAACCCACAACTGTCCACCTCTGGAGCTTAAAATATAAATTATTGTCGTAACAGTTCAGCATTCATAGTGAGCACACATGTGCATCTGTGTGTATGTGTGTGTGTGCATGTGCACATGTGCATGTGTTTTTGTTTGTGTGTGTATGTGTGCATGTATGTGCACATAGGTGACATATAGAACCCAAGAGAAGTCTTGAGGAAGAATTATGCTCAAACATTGGCTCCTCCATGTTTCTGAAATGTACTTGACTCTGAGTGCAGTCTCCAGAACACCTAGAAGCTGAGCCCACACTCTGATGGCTAATCAATACTCCTTCTAAATCTGCTACGTATACATCAGCCAGACTTTGCATGGATAATGATGAAAAGGCTACACCTTTCCTAGTCTCAGGTCTGTCCACACATCTGGTGCTTGGGATGTCTCTTCCATGAGAATTACCCCAGAGCCAGTATGCTTCCTCTTACTCTAGAAACATAGGATTTTCTCTCAGACACAAAACAGTCCTCTATATTAGCACAACTTTCATTTCTATATGTGTACCACCTTTTCTCCCGTACTTCCTTTGTAGAAAAATAGTTTTTCTCTTTAAATATATAAATTATACATAGGTACTATATAATCAACAGTCTTCATGAATAATTGCTGTTTCAATTAAGGTAGAGCTACTGAGTAAAATATCGTGAAATGCTTAGGCTTTAAAACATGATGCCAAATTGCTCTGAAAATGTTCTGGGTTCATTGTTTGGTATGAGCTGAGCCTATGGCCACTGTATTTATTGTATTCATCAGTATGCATTATGCAACATTAACTCTTTCTAATTTGATGAATAAAAATACTGCATCTCTTTACTCCTTGCATTAATTTGAATAATCACATATAGTTGAACATTTTTGCATATTTATTTTTATATTTATATATCTTGTTTTGTAAACTGTCCATTATTGTGTAACTTGAAATCTCAGGCTATAATTTGTCACTATTCATGTTATCTTTACAATTAAAGTAATTGAAAGCAAGTATAATTTATAAATTATATGTTTCTAAGACTTTAAATTTGTAAATATAGTAGGCAAATCATTATATAAATTAAAACTACAGGTGCAGTTTCTGTTAAATTTTTGTGCTATCAATATAAAAAACATTATAAATTTAACTATGGAAAAACCAGTTATATGTGGAGTAGAAATTTGGACTATGGAAGGAGAGGCTGCTTGCAAAGGGGCCTCAAGAAGGAAACCTGGAATAAAATCCTATTGGGATGTCTAAGAAGCTTGGCAGTTCCCTGGGGCACAGAAACTTGAGGTACCTAGCAACTTCTATTAGTCACTAGCTAGGGACTTCTAGAGAGGACTGGCCATTACCTATCAGGTACCTAGGGACTCAGAGTGACACAGAGGCAGTTTGAATTAGGTCTGTGTATATTCACATGGTCAGAAAGAAGCAAAGGAACCAAGCCTCAATGATTTGCTGGAGTATGGTTTATGTATTGATAACATTCTTTCCAATCTGAGGAACACAAGAGTCTCCTTTCTAAATATAAAATAACAACTTTACTATCAGTTGTCATTTTCCTATAACAACTTAATTCAAATATGGTTCTCCCTGAATAATTATTTTCTACTTCCTGTTGAAAATAATACAATATTGTGTGACACAATTCCTGAGGAGACATGAACAAATGTCTATATATCCCACATAAGGAACAGGTGACAGACCAAAGTAAGGATATCTCCTAAAGCCCAACTTGGAGAACAAGTGAGTTTTATTGGGGCTACTGACATGAGTTGGGTGAGTAGTCACCTACAATAGGAATGACTCAAAGGAAGCTGCATTTCTATAAGCCTACACCATTATTAGTAACAGATTATGAAACTTGGAGCCTAGGGCTCACACTGTATAGCTTGCAGGAAGTTCAACATATTGGAGAGTGCCTTCTAGACGGGCCAGCTGCTCTCTCTTCCAGGCAGTTTGGCTGGTCTCTGCTTCTTCTGGACAGCTATGCTGATCTCAGTCTCCTCATCAATCCTCTTTGGTTATGTAACCTTGATGAGGGAGAGGTCTTGTGCATCTTATCAGCTTCAGGAACTTCCTGAAATTCTTGAGTTATTTACTTCCTGAGACTAACTGAATCTCCCTTTATAATTTCCTTTTTAACTCTCTGGGTCTTATCAATCTTTGCAGGAAATTGCTATGCAGCATATACATAAATGTGCTCCCTGTAGTCTGGCCAGAGATAAGTAGCTTACATGGATTGTTTTATTAATGTTCCCAGATGTTCTCTGAGGAAATTACTATTACATTCTCGATTCCTGCTGGGCAAACTGGGACTTGGCAATTAAATAAGCTTTAAAACTGCCATTGATTTATCAACATAACTTTGAGCTCTGCCCTTAGCCAAAAACTCAAAGTTATTTGCTGAAGTGTTAACCTCTCCTGATCTCTGCCCTGGGGCCCTGATGCTCAGAGCTGATATTACTCAATGACCCTTGATATCATATATCCATGCGCATGCATATGTACACATGCATGCAATCTCAGAGAGTTTTGAGTACTCTTCCCTTCTTTCTCCTGTCCTAGTCTCTTTTCCTATAACTTTGGTTGTCTTGGTGAGGTTGCTCATTTATGACACAGGGTCTCACACTGTAGTGCAGACTAGCCTGGAACTCACTACATAGGTCATGCAATCTGTTCTTAAATGTGAGGCAACACCCTACCCCAGTCTCCCACACACTGGGATTATAGATACAAGCTACAGTGCCCACCTTCTTGTAGACCTCTAACTTTCGGCATATGGAATCACTGTCAATCAATCACTGCCCTTGCTGTTGTATTGTGAAAACCCCAATATCTGTAACCAGGAGGCAGAAATCAAGCTCTTAATAATGGGCAATGAGAAAGAGAAGTGGATTAGAGCAACTGTACTCAAGTGGCCAGGGACAGGGTGGGGTGGTGGCATGGCTATGGACTGAAGAGCCACGGGATCTCAACAGTGGGTTATGGGAAAGGGAAAGAGATTAGACCAACTACACTCAAGAGGCTGGGGGCCAACCATGGACTAAAAAGCCATGGACAGTGCTGTATCCTTATTTCAGGAAGTGGTGCAGTATGGTGCTCTTCTACTAGAAAAGAGAATGCTGTCTTCTCAAAGTCCTTCCAGGGAGCAAAGATGGTCTATTTTCCTTGTGGTCTCAGGCCTTAATCTACAGATGTTTGTTCCATAACTCCATAGTCTCTGGAACCAGAAAATGTTATATTTTGACATTGTGACTTATCATACCATAATTCTAGATCTTCAAACCTTCATGAGTATTTCTCTGGGAATCTGGAACAGTGTACAGAGGGGAGGCAAGGAAAATATCATTTTATGAGTATCTTTATCTCCTGGACTGTGCCAGCCAGGTGTCCATCAAGATGCATTTTGTTGGTTTGGTTTTGAGACAGGGTTTCTCTGTGTAGTCATGGCTGTCCTGGAACTCACTCTGTAAACCAAGCTGGCCTCAAAATCACAGAGATCCACCTGTCTCTGCCTTCTGGGATTAAAGGCATGTGCCACCACCACCAGGCCATCAAGATGCATTTTAAATGAACTCCTCATGTATTGACACACATCCCTTGTGCCTTAGTCTGTCTTCAGTCTGTATTTTCTGGAACCTTGAAAGAATGTATTTGTTTTTTGTTTGTTTTTTGTTTTTTGTTTGTTTTTTTTAAACTTTTTTTTTTATTAATTTATTCTTGTTACATCTCAATGGTTATCCCATCCCTTGTATCCTCCCATTCTTCCCTCCCTCCCAGTTTCCCCTTATTCCCCTCCCCTATGACTGTTCCTGAGGAGGATTACCTCCCCCTGTATATGCTCATAGGGTATCAAGTCTCTTCTTGGTAACCTGCTGTCCTTCCTCTGAGTGCCACCAGGTCTCCCCCTCCAGGGGACATGTAGTATTGCCCTATTCAAATTCAAGTAAAAGTGGTTTCTTTTTCAATTACTACAAAATACTTTCAATACTTAAAACCTAGATTCCTCATGGGATTGGCACTAGGTCTGAAGGTATTTTGAGAGATGAGAGAAATATGTTTAATGTTGACCACTTGTTTTTTAATCTTAACCATTTGTTTTTATTTCAAAGAGTTGTAGTCTTCACTAAATATGAATGACCTTAGAATCCTTATGATTAGTTTAAATAATTACATTAATAATTAAGAATTGAAAATCACTATACTGATTATGCTTTGGTTGATATTTTGGCTAATATGGTGTTCAAGCTCAATGTTTCAATCTTAAGTGATTATTCATGTCTCTGGCTCATTTTTTCCCATTGAGATTTTTCTTTGAATCATTCCCAGTTAATTTTAAAGCATGTTTTATATATTTCTAAAGTCAGGTAATGAATTGTAAAATAGATTTACAAAATATATGGGTTCATATTTAAGCCTTTGTAATTAAAGATATGTTTTATATAATTTTAAACTTTAATAAGATTGCATTAGTAGCTATTGTTATTCAATTCACACCCAACATCGTTTCTTACCTAAATTAAAACCTTATTGGGGGCATTCATTCAAGCTGTAAGTGTTTTCTCTAGTGAACCACCAATTCATTTCCCCCACAGCATGTTCTAATTTGTGCTTGTAGTGGTTTATAGAAGCATATGGAGACCAACTGCGGTTATGTTTTGAGACTTTCTCTACAAAACAAGGTAATTGCTTTTGTTTTGCTGATTGCTCTTGAAGACAGTTTCAAACCTTTTCATCTCTTTCTTTGTTTCCCGGGTTGTTAATTGCAAACCCTCTTCTGTTTTGTCAGGTGGACTTCTCAGGATGAGCTCATTGGATAGGGCTGGTTAATCTTCCCAGACAGTCTATGATCTTTAGGAAATATCAGGCCCTTGCTCATAACTGACAAATTGTTACCAGGTATCAGACATCATCAGACTTGTTTCTCCCATAGTGCTGTGAACACAAAAGCAGAAGAGGCATAAAAGCTAACAAGCCTTTTTTAACATAAAAGAGAAAGCAAGATTGACATATCCTTTGCTTATGCTTCCTTCTGGATGGGGAGGGGGATGTAGTGGCAAAAGATGCAATAATACAAGCATCTTTCTGATTGATTAAAGTAGCAGAGTGTGTTCTTTGGTTCATAAATAATGCTCTATTACTTTTCTTCAAAGACAAGTAAACCTTGACAGACTGACCTTTTCCAGGGACCGAGTTGTTTCAGTGCCATAAATTATACTGTAAAATGAGTGAAGATGCTACTGAAAAGTGTGTGACAAAATAAGATTAAAGATTAGTGCACACAAAAGATTGTTGTTTTATTAATGGATTCCTGTCAATGGTGAAAAATTCTCAGTCTTCCACTGGATCCTGAGATCATGTAAGGTGGAGAATGAGAAGAACAATTTCTATGAGCTACACGTACCATACAGCAATATCCCAATTAGTATTTTTCTCCCTCCTGAACTGCATTGTCTTCTGAAACAAATTTTACTATTATGGGCGAAGGCTGTCCCACCCACGATCATTCACTCTCACAGCTCACAGGCTGGCTTTAGCTGTGCAGCTTGTCAGCCTCCTGCGCTATGAACACAGGTTCCTTAGATTAGAGGAAACATTTTGCTGAACAGAAGCTTCTATGAGATCTTCATCAGTGTGTGGGGAACTGTCAAGCAAGAAAACATATGGTAATATAGTAATTCTCAAACCATTAATTTATCTGGGGAGCATTCAGTCTGACAAAGCCATCCTTGTCACTTTAAGGAAAGGGAAAATAAACCACATGGCGCTTGAAGCTGTAAGCATGGCTCAGGCTTCCTCTTTCAGTATACATTTTTAATTTTATTAATTGGGGAAAATTTTAGCTACCATTTAAAATCCAATGAAGGATATATAAAGTCTACTAAAATCACTAGTCATGTGTTCAGAAGCATTGAGAACTATTAGCATCTACGTACTGTGTAAATACAATAGATTATCCCTTTCCATGTTTTTCTTGGAGCATTTAGACTGTTTTAATTATCTCTGCCCAATTTGTCGTTAAAAGTAAGACTATATATTTAAAACATTTCTCTATGGGCTGTTTGCAAATGTAACTATACTCATAAACAAGCAAACAAATTTGCCAAAGGATATAGACCATGTCAGCAAAATAGAATGAAAAAGAGAACAAGAAAAAGGGATCTACAAATTATCATAAAATATATTTCAAATGATACATTTTAATTCTAAACTCCATTCAAAAGTTAAGGCCCATTTTCCTATGGCAGACACAATGGAACAAAGTAACCCAGAACTAAGAAATAAAATGTCACCCTATAGAATTAAATTAAAGTTTTCAAAACTTTGCTTGGAATTTGATCTAGGATGGCACACTTCAGCAGTAACACGGCTCCTTGTTAGATAGGGCATATGCTCAGCATGGCATGCTGCTATAAATCACTCCTTGTCACCAAGAAAAATAGATACACTGGTTCTGCACTGCTTTGTCATTCTTTATAACTAGAAAGAGGGTATCAGTGCTGCCTTCATTAGAGTAAGAACAAGAATAGATGCCTTAATCCACACACACCATTGTAAAGATAGGCGCCAGGAAGTCAACTGACAAAACTGTGAGATTAATGTGGCAATGAGAATCCATCTACTTCCCAGACAAACATGAAATTCTGGTTAATGCACATGGGGTGACATGATGAGGTGAGGTGATGTTTGCATGTCCTTTCTGTGTGCCTTTTGAATTGAAAGCTTATCTTCTCTCTCCAGTGTGCAGTCTATTCCCTTAGCTTGTAAACCATGTGAAGAGGGATCCAAGTTTTCTCATTTTACTTTACTTTGGCCATAGTACAACTCAAGGACTATATTAAATCGTATGAGTGTGTAAGTATACTATGACTCATTTTGGGGGGGGGTGGAAATAGATATAGATATTGTGCTGTTCCCATATCTTCTGAATTCTTCTAGAATATTTAACAGGAAGCGCTACTTTTAGCCTACAAGATATCAGGTAAGGCAGAAGGGAAGAGAGTTTATCAAGAATCTTCACATTCCAATTGGACTTAGAAAACATCCATGGTGGTGCACCCTGTAATCCAGAGCTTATGAGGCAGAAGCAAGAAGACCAAAGCTCAGGATCACCCTTGGAAGTGTAGTGAGATTTAGCTAGCCTGGGATCCATGAAACTGTAAGGAGAAAGGAGGAGTGGAAAGGATGAGAGACAGGTGTAAGGAAGAGAAGGAAAGGAAAAGGAAATGAAAAGAGGAAAGGACAGCGAGAGCCACATCCCACAAACCCGTACAACAGCGGTGATTTCACATGCAGACTCCAGGCTTCTGCACGTCTGTTCTCTTAGCACCTAAAGACTGTGTTGAATGTCAAACATTCTTTTTTTTTGCTGTAACAGGTGCACATTTGAGCGACCCTTTTGTCTTTACCATAGGAAAAATAGCTTCCGCACTTATCTCTTTCATACTGTGGTGAAGCCACATACTCATCAGCAATCTACTAAGTACTCACCCGCTAGGTGGTTCCCTCAACCTGTTGTGGTCCCTGGAGCCCTCACTATTGTCCTGAGCAGCCAACTTATACCTCCCAAAGCCTTTGCTCGTCCACGTAGAGCCCTGTTCCTCTGTTAACACCAAATGTTCTTTCTGCAGCTAGAGTCTCGGACTTAAATTTCAAACTTGACGAGACTGAAGCTAAATTTGCAACCTCACAAGAAGAGACCACCGTAAAGCATCACTGTGACTCTGATGTGGCTCCCTCCCGGCGTCTGCGGCAGTGAGGCTGAGTCGCTTGAGTTCTTCGGAGCCACTTTCGAACAGCAATATCGCTGGCTGCTTTCAGCTACTCCTGGTAGATACACCAACTAATAGAAAACACTTTATATCTACTTAAACGTCTATACATATCTATGTGCTTTACTTACAACCACCTTGGGTTTTTGCCTTTGAGAAAAATTAGTACTTTGTTAACACAAACATTGGGCGTGTCTAATCTAAATTCAAGTTTAAAATATCCCCTTTGCTATAACATTGTCCAACAGGCTAAGGAATGCCAGTTTATTGGAGAAACAAACTAGTCAGATGTTTTCAAACCAAAATAAAATGTAGCTCGGGCCAGAGGCACAATGTCCTTTTGCCAAGCTGGTTTCATTGCATTTGTTCCTAGTGAACATTATCCTACTTAATTATATATTGTACTCTCAGCCACTTACCACTCTTTTGTTAGCTATGATAGAAACTGGGGCACATAGGTAGCAATGTAAGTTCAGCATAGAACTATCTCAGAGGAAGAACATTCAGCCTATCCTAGGATAGATACGCAAATCAAAAACGAATTAATATAACAGAAAATTCAAGTAGCTTTATCAGTGATACGGAAGGAAAGTCTAAGCAGTGAAATTCAGTGTGGTTGACAAATTTGACAAGACAAAACTTATCATTCAAACACCATCAAGGAAGTTAAAAAAAAAGAAGAAGAAGCTATAGCCTGAAATGAAAAAAAAAAAAAAAAAAAAAAAAAAAAAAAAAAAAAAAAAAAAAAAACCAACAACAACAACAAAAACCCATGTGTTAAAAAACAAACAAAAAATACTTCAAATAAAGCTAAAGAGAAGCCTCAGTGGTTAGGATCCAGTACTGTTCTTGTAGAGGGCTCAAGTTCAGTTCCCAGTACCCATGACAGGCAGCTCAGAACCCCCAGCAACTCCAACTTAAGGGGATACAACACCCTATTCTGGCCTCTACAGGTGCTACTCTCCTATGCACATACCCACACTTTGATGCATACATACGCACATAATTAAAATAGAAAATGTTTTTAAACTTGAAGTTAATTAATCCAGTAGCCTACCAGAAAAATAACCAAATAATATGAATGTTCCAGTTGTGTAGTTATAAAGAAAAAGATGTAAGAACAATGTTCAAGTAGCTCATAAGGAAGTTTTTATTTTTATGCCCACCAAATTTTTAACTATGCAAAAAATGTTAATCAATCTACACTAATTTTAAGACACTCACTCAAGAAGTTCAGCTGTAGATCACAGCCATAACAAAATTTCCTTGAGGCCCTGGATAAGCAGAGTGTTAGCCATGATGTCAAACCTTACCAGAATTGAATGAGCATGTTAAAGTGTGTTTCTTTATCTCTGTGCAAAAGATGTGGAACATTAGGCATCTTTTGTCTCTTAGCAATCAACAGCAAAAAAAGGCTGCCAAGCCTAAGTCTTAGTGATACACAAACCAAAATAATCAATTTAGTGTACCATGCATCTAATTGTTATGCCAACACCTAAGATCTTGTGATCCAAGATCTTCATCTCTAGGTCTACCAAAGCTACAGCAAATAATTTTTTTTTAGCATGTAAAGAAAGAGAAAACAAATATATGCAGGTATAGTGCTCATTAAAGAAATATAAATGTAAAACAAGAACCACTTTTCAGCTACCACCTTGGCCTTGAGATACCTGCATTCCTGGGATGAATCACAGAGGCCTTTCTGGCAGAGGCCATGCTAAGATAGATCCAGTGTTCAGATGGAAAGTTTGTGTCAAGAGGCAGGAGACAGGAGTGAAGACAAAAATAAAGAACAAACTAGCACAGAGGCCCAGATGAGTGCCACATGGTCAAGGTTAGTTCCAGCCAAGCTTAAATGTGAGATGAAGAAGTGAAGGTCTGGGCAAGTGTCACTGCTAGCCATCTCCATTCTAATGGGCAGAGTGTACCACATGATGGAGCCCTACCATTGAGGACTTCTAAGAGAAATCAATAGGGGTATGCAAGATTAACAAATCACACAATTTTTAGTGTGGATTGTAAAGAACAGTGTGGAAGAAGACTGCTTTACTGTCAGGATGAGGTGAGAGAAGACAAGCACCACATCTACTTAGGACATGAAGAGATGGAATCAAAATAATGCACTGTGGTTAACTATAGATGGCCTGTGAAAAAGATGAGAAATGGAGAGGTGAGAGATGGCTCTCCAAAATCCTAACTGAGGAACTCATACTATGTTACTCACATCATGGAAAAGAAAAAGAAATGCATATTTTGGATATGCGAATGTTCTTTCTGCTTTGGACTTACAGTGGTTATAATGATTGCAGAAAAAAAATCATTGTAATTACAGGGGTCCACCAAGCAGTTTCTCAAACAGAATTCTCAATGTAAGAAATCTGGTAGAGGGTTATACCTACAAGTCATGAACAGAAAAACGAAAGGCAGAATTTGAGATTGTAGGACAGAATGGTATGGTGTCAGTAGAGAATGCTGGAGCATTTTAAAGAGTAAATGTGGAGTAACTCCTATGGGGAATTAGAAACAAAGAAGACTGGAAACCACATAAAACAATTTTTCCATTTGCAGATTGCTCTTGTCACTAATTTACCACATAGAAAAGTTATTTAGCTTCTCATCAATTATGGTGACTGTTAACACTTTAGGCCTATTGGCTGAACTTGACATAAATGAAGTTCAGCTTTTCCAGAATGTTTTGTGGCCATTAGGTCTCATTTTGCTTCATAGAAATTACTCTATTTTCCAATTTGGAAATCTGAAAAATTCCACACGGTTTTGTCTTCTGCACCTAATGAATGTAGCCTTCTACTGAAGTAAAGCAAATATACTATTTTATTTACATAAAGCAGATAACTTCCCATAATTTATGAATTCAATTTTCCCCATGTCATCCTTGTACAAGCCCCCTCCAAAACTTAATACCTGACATTTCCTAAGCTTAGTCAAAAACATTTAGTGTCATAGGTGCTGCTCTGTTCGGTGGTTAGAAATATTTACTTCAGGCAATGTCTCTCATCTTAGCCAATTGATGGATGTATTTGATCCTAAAGACAAGGAAACATTTATTTTGATTATCATTAGGGAGGAACATTATGCTCGCCCATTCTCCTATAATTACACCTTTGATTGTTGCCTAACATTCACAACCTTGTTTTATAATTGGGCAAACTCGGTTACTTTAATGGAGCCAAAGGTGAGTAGAATCCACAAAAGACAATGAAGATTTCATCTGATTCCAACTATGGCAAAACATCTGAAGAAAAAGGAAGTTGTATGTCACATGGCACAGGAGATTTTCATTCACCTTTTGTTGACATCATCTAGTGGCCACATGGCCTCATTTTCAAATTACTTTTGGTTTTTTTATGCTAAATACCGAGAACAATTATACATTAAATGATCAAGAGATGGCATGCATGCATGCAAAGAAAATGCCATTTCTGAATTCCATAGGGAAGTCCAAGTTTAGGAATTAAAACTAGAAATTGAAAAAACAGTCCCCATGAGTCATCCTTAGAAACTTCTCATCCTCTTAATTACACACCACAGAAATGCTGTGTTTTAAGAGAATAGATTGTCACACAGGGCCAAATACAAGTCTTATTTCTTGCAAGTTCTAATGGAATCCTCCTTCAGAAAAATTTCCAAACACATTTTTCATTACCTTATACAATTAGGTCATTCTCTAAGCTCAAAAGAAGAGAACAAACAGGACTTTGGGAATTTGTAGACCAAATTATCAGCCTAATCTTTGTAGCTAAATTAAGAGCAAATTAAATGCATTGCCTAGTTCTAATGTGAAACTATGAATCATGCATAAAAATTATTTATGGGTGTGATTTGAAATTTATACGCTTTTTTCACTAATGCATAATTACAAGTACAATAATCATGTGTCATAAAAAGAAGCCCAACATGATATTTTAACAGAATTCATCAAGTCTTTTTCTTCTCCAAGGAGTTACAAGAATGTGACCACAAAAACTCAAGAGCCAACGAAGAAAGGTAAACACAAAGCAAGCACCCATGGTCAGCAGAAAGAAGTTACCGTAAACAGGATATGCTGCTTTGTGCTCACAGCACATGTCTGCCTGTTATGACTTAGTCAATAAAAAATATGAAGCACCTAGTAAAAATCTTAGAGGATGTGAGCTAGAAGTGGAAATGGATTGGTATAGCAACAGACTAGGAACAATAGGAGCAGGTTTATCCTGCTGGAAAATAGAACAATTGCCTCTCAAGACTTGGTCTAAGCTATAGAGTTGATCTTTGGTGAGGACCTAATGAATGAGTGAGATTTCACCCACTCCCCACTGGTTTCCCCTAATTTCTACAAAGAGGATGGAGAGATATGCAATCTAGACCGAAGAGGTCATTTAACTTTATGTCAGTAAAACTCAAGGCTCTCAGGGTGTCATCAAGACACTCAAGAGTCCATTTTACCTTAGGTCAGTGAAACACAGGATACTTCATATTTCTAGCCAGTTCTTAGGGTCTCTTGACACTTCTGGGCAAGGACCAATATTTGCTAAACCAAGTTGATGAATCATTGTGGAACTGGGCACAGGAATAGAAACCTAGAATATAAAGCTAGCTGAATAAAAGGACCTCTTTTCTGATCCTCCATGAGGCTTGATTCTGTTGAATGCTTTACAGAGAATGTTGACTCTCTTGGATCATAAAAAAGGAAATACATGTTATTTTTAATATATTTCATTAATTTATTCATATCACATCTCAATTGTTATCCCATTCCTTCTATCTTCCCATTCCTCCTTCCATCTCATTTTCCCCTTACTCCCCTCCCCTATGACTATGACTGACTGGGACCTCCTCATAGGGTATTAAGCCTGCTATCCTTCCTCTGAGTGCCACCAGGCCTCCCCATCCAGGGGACGTGGTCAAATATGGGGCCCCAGAGTTCATGTGAAAGTCAGACCCCACCCTCCACTCAACTGTGGACAAGTTCCTGTCCATTAGCTAGATCAGGGTAAGGGGTTCAAAGTTTACTGCACATATTGTCCTTGACTGGTGCCATAGTTTGAGCCAGACCCCTGAGCCCAGATCTGCCCATCAGTGGAATCGAATTGAAGACCCAGAAATGAGCCCACACACATATGGTCACTTGATTTTTGACAAAGAAGCCAAATCTATTCAATGGAAAAAGGATAGCATCTTCAAAAAATGATACTGGTCTAACTGGATGTCTACGTTGTAAAAAACTGCAATTGGACTCATATTTGTCACCATGCACAAAATTCAAATCCAAGTGGATCAAAGGCACTGTATCAGTTAGAAGAAAAAGTGGGGAAGAGCCTGGAACAATTGGCACAGGAGACAACTTCCTGAACAGAACACCAACAGCCTGAGCCTTAAGGTGAACAACTAATAAATAGGCTGAGAAGCTTCTGTAAGGCAGGAGACACTGTCAATAGAACAAAGCAACAGCCTACAGACTGGGAAAAGATCTTCACCAACCCTACATCTAACAAAGATCTAATATCCAAATATATAAAGAACTCAAGAAATTAAACACCACCAAACCAAATAACCCAATTGAGAAATGGGGCTTGGAACTAAACAGAGAATTCTCAACAGAAGAATATCAAATGGCTGAGAAACACTTAAAGAAATGCTCAACCTCCTTAGTCATCAGGGAAATGCAAATCAAAACAACTCTGAGATTCCATCTCACAACCAGCAGAATGGCTAAGATCAAAAATTCACATGATGCCACATGCTGGTGAGGATGTGGAAATAGAGGAGCGCTCCTTCATTGCTGGTGGGAATGCAAACTAGTACAGCCACTTTGGAACTATGTCTGGCACTATCTCAGAAGACTGGAAATAAGGCTTCCTCAAGACTCGGCTATTCCACTCCTTGGAATCTATCCAGAAGATTCTCCAGCACACAACAAGAACATTTGCTCAGCCATGTTCATAGTGGCCTTATTCATAACAGCCAGAACATGGAAACAACCTAAGTGTCCCTCAGTAGAAAAATGTATAAAGAAACTGTGGTACATTTACACTATGGAATACTATTCAGCTATTAAAAACAAGGAATTCCCAAAATTTGTGGACACATGGATTGAACTAGAAATGATCATAATGAGTGAGTTAATCCAGAAGCAGAAAGAGTCAAATGGTATATACTCACTTATATCTGGACACTAGCCCAAGGGGCATGTCCCATGAAAGTCTTCACTCACCAAGAAAGTGGGACAGAGGGGAGAACATCCTATTGAGACTCTAGGTGAGAGAAGCATAGGAGAATAGCAAAATAGAAAGATCCAGAGGGTCCTAGAAACCTACAATACATGTTATTTTATTAACTTCAAAATTACATATCTGTTGAATAGAGAAGCAATATGATGGAAAAGTACAAGATGCAGATTCTGAAGTCAGACTGGCTGAGTTCAAATTAGACCTCTATGTTTTACTAACTATGATAGCATAGGCAAAAATAAATTCACCTCCTTTGCATAACAGTGCCTCATGGGTAAAGTGGATCTATAATGAGTCCTACATCCCTGAGGTATAGGACGATTACTAGTTAACATATGGAAAGCATGAGAACAGTGCGTGGTGTGAGTCAAGCAATTGAACAACATCTGCCACTCTCTTTCCCGTCTTTGTTTGTTTTCACAGATTACATGAGATCATACTGAAGACTGGAAATAGTTATTTTCAATGTGCTATTTTTCTCACAACCTTTCTGGCTTTTTGATAAATCTGGGTTTCAATCTTGTTCCTTTTTCTTACAACATTATAAATGTCTCTTCTATTCATCTGCCATCTGTCTAGGCTCAGTATGTTTTAAAATATTATACCTTTAAACACTTTTCACGTTCTCTTATATTTTGGTTAACTCTCTCATCCAGTTCTTTATAATCTGTGCCACTCCATTTCTCTAAGAATTCAATGATAATCATTATTCCCAAGGCCAATGGACTTTTTGCCTGACAAATCTGTTTTTATATTTTTATAATGTTTATCAATATTTTTTGAAATTGTGCTTCCTTTTACAAAATAATATAAAATAGAATTTCCAATACAGTTAACATTCACAATGCTTTAAAAATTGTTCAAACAGAGAGAGAAAGAGAGAGGGTGGAGAAGGAAGGAAGGAAAGAAGGAAGGAAAGGTTGTGGTAATTAGGGGCTCAGTAGACAATCTAAACTGACACTGATGTATCGACAGACAAAGACTGGGAGATAAGTGTTCCAGATATGCACACAACACCTGCAGAATGATCTGTCTATGAAAAGAAGAAGTGCCTTCTAAGAGGTGAAAAGGGGAGTATACAAATTGAGAAATTAAAAGACGTAAGAGTAATGGTATTGTGAAATATGGCATTATTCTTACAAGAGTGCAACTGTAGACCACAAAGCCCCCTTCCTTTATATGTTTCAGATTAGGTTTGGCCAAAAAGAAAATCTTCATGAAATGTAGATGATAGAAATGAATCAGTATCCCTAGTCCATTGAAGGCCCTTGATGATGAGCACTGCTGAGCGACTCCTCACTCCCTCCATCTGCATCCAGTTTCTTCTCTTTCCCTTCTGTTCTGTTAACCCACACTTCAGACCCTAATGTAGGCCTTCCTACTGATCTTGTGAGGTCCTGTTCCATGAAGGATTCATCAAAGCTCAGGAGAGTTGCAGCAGGTCTGGGCCGTTCTTCTACTCAACTCTCAGACCTTCACTCTCTCAGAAATGTTGTACAATAATTTAGCCTTATTTCTAAAATATTGCCTACTAATAGATTTTGGAGTTTAGCCTCAACATCTTAGAAAATAACAAAAATATGGGGCCATCAGAACATGGAAATTGGAGACTTGGTTTTTATTACTGCATTTGCTAGCACATATTAAGATCTGAGTAAATACTGCCTGAATCCATCAATCAATGGCTGTTAACAGTGGCATGGCGAGCTCTTACTTCAGTAAGGGAAGGGAACTGTTCATTAAGTTCAGTTGTCTCTTTCAAAGCAAAGTTTATAACAGAGTTCAGATAGTGCATCAGAACTGCATAAAGACCCCAACAGAGGCTATGAGAGAAGCTGAGCCTACAGGAGGGCACAGTGCTATGGAAAATGATATGATAGAAAAGTTTATGTTTCTCATCTTAAAAAAAGAAATTTGTTTAATACATTTCTGTCATGGAATTCTTTACCATTGTTGCCTTTTCTCTCTTAGGCTAGAAATGATCTGAGTAGTTTCCTCCACCATTCATGAAAATCACTTTCAGCTATAAATATTAATGGGTTTAGTAATAAATTACACACTTGAATGGCATTTTATTACTTAAAACTAAAATATTAAAAACCTTATTTGAAATGCACAGAGAAATCATGTAATTTAAATCACCTTAGACTTGGAAATAGACCAGAAGCCAATGCTTAGTAAGAAGTATAATTTTTTTTAATATGCATTTTGGTAATGGTCCAACATACTCCACAAAAAAAAATCCATCTGAAAAGAGAGTGGACAGTCCTCTGCTATAGTGTATTTTTCTTCAGATAAGCAAACTCTATTTTTTCCTTAGGACATTCTTAAAAATTAATAACAGGGGCACAAGTCAGATTACTCATTTTTGTACCATTAAAATGATATTTCCCTCTCTCTGAAAATGAATTTACTCACAATGTCATAAGCCAAGATTGAAATTTTCTCAAAAATAAACCCCTACAGATTGCCTACATGAAATGCACACTTATCAGCATCTCTCTAAGTCATATTTCTCCCTTTGGGAAATTTGGAATTAATAATTCAAGCCCTGGTATTAATTTATTTCTCAACCATATAATAGATGAATTCCTCAGACATATTCTATCTGATCATTTT
Source organism: Acomys percivali (assembly GCA_907169655.1). Lineage (NCBI taxonomy): Eukaryota > Metazoa > Chordata > Mammalia > Rodentia > Muridae > Acomys > Acomys percivali. The sequence goes on along the minus strand of OU015743.1, from coordinate 69,487,430 downwards.
AGATACAGAAATAATAATTTTATTCAGGAATCAATCTGAATCAATCAGTCGATGTCTATCATGATCAAGGCATAAAATACTTTTTTTGCTGTAAATAATACTCCATAAATTTCTCAGTTTGAGTTAGTTACAAAAATACTCACTACATGTTCAAAATGCTTAATGTAGTAGAAAGTTAGTCTGTTTTTTTTTTGTTTTTGTTTTTTTTTTTTTTTAGGTAAGATGAAATAGGTATTACATTTGGCAAAATGTCCTTCACCATTCTCAATAAAGCTGATTCTTCTGCCACCTCCCCCATTAAAAAATTCCAGAAACTGTCTTTTCTAAAAATAAAACCATGGTTTCATTATCCTGATGGCAAGTACTCATAGACTCTACCTCAAACCTCCTTTTGAAGGAAATTCACATCTTTCTTACTTAGTCTTATATTTAATACCCCACCTGATCTTTTTCCATTGATGAAAAAGCCCAAATCAACATTGCCATGGTACCTACACCACAAGAGGATCTCCTGAAACAGTCTGCTTTCCAACATTAAACATTTCCCATTCTTGAAGACTGCCAAGCACAACCCTCGGTTTTTCAAGATGTACCCTACCTCTTCCTGCGCTGTCAATGAACTCCACAGGGTATCCTTTCCAAGCCTGTACTTGAGTCAATTGCCTAACCATCTGTGTGCCTACCCGGGCATATGACTTTGATGAAGAGTGTTCTGCTATTCTGATCTTACTCATATCCCTGCTTATCATAAAAGTACATGAATATTCCAAAGACAGATGTGAATCAAACTGAATTGACTTGAAACTCATAGCAAAAATGATCTGGAGGGAGAAATGTGCCTTCAAAGAAAGGTTCCCAATGCAGCCTCAGATCAATTAGAAAGATCTGTTCATTGCTGTGGGAGAGACATTAAAAAGAAAAAACATACCCTTTTAAGAATCCTCAGAATAATCCTAAAACTATCATGTTGATGAAAAAGTAAAGCAATATCATTTTTGCCATGTGAGTCAGACACAGTATCAATGGTTCTTTAACCTTTAAAGGGCTGTCACAATTGCAAATGCTAAGGCCCAAAAACATATACCAGTGAGTATCAGAATTTTGATGCAAGTCTCTGTCTCTCAATTACCAGGTTTCAGATCATGTCACACAGGAGATAGTAAACATTTTTGTTTCCTCTGATATGAGATAAGAGCCATACCCCACCTTTACAAAATGTTTATATCTAAGTATCCCTAGGCCTAAGCCTGGGAAATTCTAGCCTCAGTACAATCTAATCTCCTGCAAGCCTGGACCTTTTTCCAGCCTTTGAGACTGAATAAACTTACCCTTTCTAGTTGTTTCTGAACTCTGACTGGCTGATTCAACTCAGCTGTTCTGGCTAAAAATTTCTCTCCAAATGGACACATTGGTGGTCAGCCCTTCTATAGCAAAGTAGCAGGTCCTCAGAGCATGGTAGAAATAAATGCTAACAGTGTCCCTGCATAGTAGCTGACAGTGAAAGGTCCAACCATAAGTGTGACAGAGAGGGAAAACACATTACCCATTAGGGGTGGTGTGAACTGAGCGGGCTAGGTGCCACCTTTCCTTGTCCCTAGCTCCAGAACTATAGGAACACTGACCAGTTGAGGTATTGGGTTACAGGGGCAGATCCATCTATGTAACTAGAACAACACAATGCCATTCTTCTTTGTGTGAACTAGTAATATTAAATTGTGAAGCTGTACCACATTTTCTTTATAAACTCATTATAAAATTCATATTATAATTGCTTCCATACTTAGCTATAATATATAGTATCAAAATAAACATAGGAGCAAAGGTAAAAACATTTCTCTCCAAACTGACTGAGTCAAACTGGCTTCTCTTTGCTCCTCACTAAATTGTTGTGCTTGGAAAAACTGCCTTTGTACTCCACAAATTCAACTATGCTCAACTGAACTGCACCAACTGTACTGAACTGCTTCTATGAACTCTACTGTCCTCTGGTACTGTACTGTACTTCCTGCTACTCTCTCTGCACTACTCCCAAGTAGCTTCTCTTTCCTGTCTGTTCTCATGAAAACTAGGCATATCCTATCTCTGACTCATTCTGTCATATCTTTCTCTGATTCATCACTTCATCTGTGCCTCAGACATCATTGTTTGGGACTGAAGATGTGTACTAAGGACATATCTGTATTCTATCCAGATCACACAGACCTAGTTTCTTTGGATGTGATCCCTTATCAGAGTAGTCATGCTGCTGGACTAAAATATCTCTGCCAGAGATCTTGTATCTAGCTTTTAAAACTTTCATTTATGTATTTATACACAAAATGTATGTATCTCATTCAGAACATACACTGAAAATTATACATTCAATCAAAGCCCAACTGCAGAGAGAAAACAAGGTAACCTCTGTTCCATCTTTCTCTATGAGAATAAACAGGCAGCAAAGATATTTTCCTAATATTAAATCACTCTGCAAACGTAATGTGTATGATATATTTTTACTTTATGTGCTTTTTATGTAATTCTAACACTTACTAAAAATGAAAGTTTTGCTATATAATAAGCCAAATTATCTGTGTGAAGTGGCCATAAGTCATTCTACAATTTTTATATCATTAGACATGTAGGTGACATTTGCCTTTTACTACTATAAATAAAAATTTAATAAGTGTCCTCATACATATATAATTTATGTCTTCAAGTCTATACATAAAGAGAGCCAAGGCAGAGAAGTTGCACCATGTGATTCCATGCTCTTGACTACACTGCAAACCACCTACCCCTAAACCACAAGGACTAATGGACTCAGACAGTCCCTTACTATTCGGAACAGCTCTGTGTATGGTAAGCTATGGAACACCAGCTTTAGGCTTCATCCATATATATCTGTCACATGCTCCTTCCCCATTTTACAGTAACAAGATATGATGCTCCGTGGTAGAGGGCATGCCTAGCAAAGACCTGGGCCAATTCCCCATATAACAACAACAACAAATAATAATAATGAAACAAATAAACAAAAGCACATAGAGATGCTGTCAAAAGTCCCAAGATGTTGTGATATGGATTAGATAATTAAAATATTCCCATCAACTTCCCACTTGGATCAATCACTGATCAAAGGCAATCGGTTCACAACGACAATTTGTCGATCTACATTTATACCAACCTACTTTTGAAAAAGAAGGAAAATATCTCACTTATAAAAACTAGTAAAGAGCTAGTTGGATTGGATGAGACTATGAAATTAGTCAAATTCAAGAAAGCATTAAAAAAAAATCTGAACCTCCAAACACACACCTCAAATGGGAGAAAATGGACTGGGCTGTGTGTCACAAATGACCAAGCTGAATATGTAAAGGACAATATTTCAATAGCCTACAATACAGGACACTTCACTACCAACAGCTGAAAAGTTAGGACAAAGCCTTGAATAGAGGCAGATTGATGTGTAAAGAGAAAAGAGAAGAGGTTAATGAATTATTTCTAAATCAATATAATGTAATAAAATTCTCTCATCTGTGAAAATGGAAATTTGCATTTATGCCCAGTGAAATATAGATGAACAGCGATTGTGGTTATTACACCTGTCACAGTGAAAAAAAGTCAGGGCACATTATCTACCAGTTACATTTCTCCAAAACTGATTAACCTTAATACATTTCTGCCTTCACTGATCTTATGGAGTTTACTGAATATAGCATGTCTTGATTAAAATTACCCACATCTTAATTTAAGCCACCCTTTTATCTAACCCCTGTATCTTTGATTATTTCTATAAATTAACTGTTTAAGTAATGAGAATAATGCCATTTCTTCTTCACAATACTTAAAAGCTCATATAGACATCACTTGAGATGAAATTTTCAAGAAAATGAAAGGAAAATATGAAAACAATATTTTTGTCGTCTCTAGCTCTTTAGGATAGAAATTGTTTCAAGGCAAAGAGAAGTCATTATTTTTTAAATTAGGGAGGGAAAAAAGGTTTCTGTGTTATTTTCTGAACTTTGCAAATGGCCTATGCTGTTTTCTCTACACAGCCCATTTGTAGTCCTATCCCTGGTGTAAAATCCTAGAATCAATGCTGGACTTTAAGATGCTTCCTAATCTATTCCACTTTCTTTATTGTATTCAAGGATTATAAGAATTCAAATATTCATATAGATATTTTGTGAGGAAATTCACCTTCATTATAACCATTAAAATAACTCTTGTAATAAAAATAATTATACTTGATGTTGTAACTGAGTGTGGTTTTTTATTTGCCCACCTAGCAACGGATTACATTTATCTAAGAGCTGATCTGATTATATCATTAGGAGAACCAAAATTATCCAAATTATCCAGCTATTTTTCTATAATTTATAAAGAAAATTGACAGCTCCTATCTTTTCATTTTAGTCAAAAATAGTGCTATTGTTGTCAAACAACTAAAATATTTGAAATATCTGGGGCTTCTTTTTCATCATATATATAATGAAACTTGCAAATCCGAAGGAGGCGTTTTAAGGACAAATGACACAGAACCTTCTAAAAGAAGTTTGCTAAAATAGTTGCTTCTGAACATATTTTTGCTTTGTAAAAATAAAAATGTTATTACTAAATATATGCAAGGTTTGTATTGCTAATTTTAACTGCACCATTAAAACAATTGTAACTTCTTAATAATCTTGAGCTATGAAACCGATATTCTGCCATTTCACAAGATAGATCAAGCTGGCCATAAACTCTTAACCCCTGTACCTCAGTCCCCTGTGTTCTGGAATTAGAGGGTGGACAATTACACTCATCCCATGCTTTTGTGGTTGTTGGTGGTGGTGCTGATGTATATGTGTGAGTGTGTATGAGTGTGTTTAGTGTACTTGTGGTACTGGAGGTTGAGCTCAGAAACTTGAGAATGTGGGGCTGAATTCTTCTACTAATTTGTATTTCAAGTCCTATCCCTTTAATAATCTTTTGGATATGCTTTTTGTTACATTTTTACATGGTACATTTATCTTCTGAATGTGCATACATGAAATATAATATAGATCCATGTTCTTAAATGTTTCACTTATAATGCTTAACTCATTGGGCACACACATAAGATCTTCCATCCAGTACATGTTCACACACACACACACACACACACACACACACACACACACACACGTACACATGCATTACACCTTATCTGGATCAATAAAAAGAAATAAAAGTATTATATAAGCTTATGATGAATAAAATATTAATTCATTTTAACTAGATTGAAATAGTAAATATTTTGTTGCCAGGAACAAATAAGAACTTGCCCTGATTAGGTCTGTCAGATGTAATATAACTGACCAAACATAGTAGTCACAGATTTGTTTTAGAAGAAAATTGCTTCTGCCAAGTTTCCTTCAGTATAAACTACAAAGAATTCTTATTAGATGGACACATTCTCTTCCCGTTCCCTCTCTCCTTCCCTCTCTCCTTCCCTCTCTCTACCTCTTTCTCTCTCTCATTCTCCCTCTTTCTTTGTTTCTCTTTTGTATGCCAGATAGCCCATTTTTACAGAACACTAAAATAGTAAAACCTGAGTTCTTAAAATATCGTCAAAGTTCCTTTGATTAATCTGAAACACAGAGACTATAAGAGGAAAGCGCATTATAAAGTGATAAATGCCTCGGTCTGTTATGAGACAAATTCTATGAGGAATAAGCAAGAATAAGCACAAATCTAGTTGTTTTTAGAACCTGCTGAGATTCTGTTTCTCTGCAGAGGATCCAGGAAAAATGTGAGGCAGAATAAATGTCCTATTTTCTTACTTGTACCCAGAGATTACATTAGTTGAATAGGTGACTTCATCATTTTCTTGCACTGTTTGTAAGCCTAGGACAATTGCCAATGACACATTTTTTTCTCAACTCTTCTAAGGCATCAATTCAACCTGTTTACACAAAAATTGCCAGGAAATAGTAAGCCTCAGCACAGTGCCATCCTTTCTTCTTGGCCAAGGCGACTCTTTGGAAAGGTTTCATCCTGTGGCATTAACATGAAGTTGCCAGCATCCATCACTTTTAATGCAAGTGGTAGTCATATTCATCAGGGGACAAGTGACAGATAAACACTGGTTGTTCAATGCAGGACTCAAGGCCAGTCTCTACAGTTCACCAGGAACATTGCCAGATGCCTGAAATTGCTTAGAATTTGTCACCAGTCTTTTATAGTGTCCTTTTGTAGGCTACCTCTATCTTTGTAATTTGATGTGGCCAGTGCAAGATCCTCAGCCTTGTGGGTACTGAAATTCCAGCTGGGCACCAATAGGAATCCATCTTGGAGCAGGTAAACAAAAGAAAACTCATTCACCCTAAGGCTCAGATCAGTGACTGCATCCCTTCCAGCATTCTCCCCACAAGACAGGTTGATTAACTTCTGCTTTGGTGCAAAATGACAATAAAAATATGCCTGACACTCATGTATAGAGTTTGAGAAAAAAATGTGTCAACTGAATGTTTTTAGTGAAAGATACATTGAACAGATATGAGGAAGATAGCATGAAAAATATTACTGATTTCCCTTCAATTTCCAATTGGCTGCTTGTATAAAAACAAAAATCCTCAGGTCTAGAAACATTCAATAAAAACAGGACAAAATAGCATCTTTCTGCAAGAAAGAAGGGAGAAATATTTGCAACTTAATAATGCATACACCAAAAAGTAAAATGAGTGTTCCCTCTTTTGTCTAGAACAAAATAAAAATCTACAGATTATATCCTTGGGAAACTGCTTGAAATAGAAGAGCAACTCTCAAAAATGTTACAGGATTTTAAATAGTTATTAGATTAAGAGAACCACAAGATACATTTAATGGTATTTTTCCATGTAGAAAAGTCACCTCAGCTCTGTAGGCAGACCAGGTGACTTCAGAAACCACATCCTCATTACTCAGAATTAGATTCTGCCTTTCAGTATTTCAGTATTATTAGTTCTGTCCCCAATTCCTTCCCTTGAAACCACTGTATGTGCTCTTAATGGCCCAGTGACCACTACTGATGCTAATCAGATATCTCATTTCCATAACTAGGGATGTTTAACATGAAGTAGGTCAGGCAAGAGGAGGAAATTATAGGTGGGGAGTAGGCCAATGTGTGCTAAAATATTAAGTTCATACATACACATGGGCCTTTCCGTTTAGAAATTGACTATTCAAGTAGCATTTGAAAGACTTGTGATATCCTGGCTCTAATCTCTTAATCATATGTTTTCAGTGCTGGTGAACATTTACACATTTTTATATTCCCACAGCAGTTCACAGCTCTTATACAATCACCTCTTGCACATGGTATATATGGCTTCCAGTCTGTGGTAGATATGGCTTTCTAGATTTGAGATGGCATCACTAGACAGATGGCAGTCTGTCACATATTTAGACAAATGATGTGGATGGCATCACTTCATGAAAACAAGAACATTCCTTTTCTCCTCTTGCTCCCCTCAAACATGTGATGCTTGCCCATCCTCCTTTCCTTGCATAAAATGCAAAGGGACCAAATATCTCCTGTAGCTTCTTTACTTCATACTTAGAATGCTACTTGTTAATTCATGGTAGATACCAGGCTTATTTATTTCTATTTTTACCAATGTATTCTTTCTCTATGGTCACATAATAAAACATGTTTTACAAAACAGTCTTTCAAAGTTTCTGTGAGTCAAAAAAACTTGACTGAGCCTCTAGTGACAACTCAATTCTATGGTGTTGTAGCCTCAACTGCGAGACGTGATGGTATTGATATTTAATTTGCCAATAGCCTTGAATTGGCTGAAGGACCCTTCACTTCTTTTTTTTGTTTTGTTTTGTTAATTTATTCTTGTTACATCTCTATGGTTATCCCATCCATTGTGTCCTCCCATTCTCCTCTCCCTCCCATTTTCCCCTTATTCCCCTCCCCTATGACTGTTCCTCAGAGGGATTACCTCCCTCTGTATATGCTCATAGGGTATCATGTCTCTTCTCGGTGACCTGCTATCCTTCCTCTGAGTGCAACTAGGTCTCCACCTCCAGGGGACATAGTCAAATGTGAGGCACCAGAGTACATGAGAAAGTCAAATCCCTCTCTCCACTCAAGTGTGGAGACTGTCCTGTCCATGGGCTAGATCAGGGTAGGGGTTTACATTTTACCGCCTGTATTGTCCTTGGCTAGTGCCTTAGGTTGAACGGGAACCCTGGGTCCAAATCTGCCTATCATAATGTTCTACTTGTAGGTTTCTAGGACCCACTGGATCCTTCTACATTGCTATTCTCCCATGGTTCACTCATCTAGAGTCCCAATAGGATGTCCTCCCCTCTGTCCCAGTTTCCTGGTAAGGGAAGGCTTTCATGGGACATGCCCATTGGGCTAGTATGCAGATATAAGTGAGTATATACCATTTGAGTCTTTCTGCTTCTGGGATAACTCACTCATTATGATCATCTCTAGCTCAATCTATTTGTCCACAAATTTTGGGAATTCCTTGTTTTTAATAGCCGAGTAGTATTCCATAGTGTATGTGTACCACAGTTTCTTTATCCATTCTTCTACTGAGGGACACTTAGGCTGCTTCCATGATCTGGCTATTATCAATAAGGCTGCTATGAACATGGTGGAGCAAATTTTCTTGTTGTGTGCTGGCGCATCTTCTGGGTATATTCCAAGGAGTGGAATAGCTGGGTCTTAAGGAAGCCCTATTCCCAGTTTTCTGAGATAGCACCAGATAGATTTCCAAAGTGGTTGTACTAGTTTGCATTCCCACCAGCAATGAAGGAGTGTTCCTCTCTCCCCACATCCTCTCCAGCCTGTGGTGTCTCTTAAGTTTTTGAACTTAGCCATTCTGATGGATGTAAGATGGAATCTTAGAGTTGTTTTGATTTGCATTTCCCTGATGACTAAGGAGGTTGAGCATTTCTTTAAGTGTTTCTCAGCCATTTGATATTCTTCTGTTGAGAATTCTCTGTTTAGTTCAAAGCCCCATTTCTCAAATGGGTTATTTGGTTTGGTGGTGTTTAATTTCTTGAGTTCTTTATATATTTTGGATATTAGACCTTTGTCAGATGTAGAGTTGGTGAAGATCTTTTCCCAGTCTATAGGCTGTTGCTTTGTTCTCTTGACCGTGTCTCTAGCCTTACAGAAGCTTCTCAGCCTCATGAGGTCCCATTTATTAATTGTTGACATTAAGGCCTGGGTTGTTGGTGTTCAGTTCAGGAAGTTGTCTCCTGTGCCAATATGTTCCAGGCTCTTCCCCACTTTTTCTTCTAAGTGACTTAGTGTCTCTGGTTTTATGTTGAGGTCTTTAATCCACTTGGATTTGAGTTTTGTGCAAGGTGACAAATATGGGTCCAGTTGCATTTTTTTACACATAGACATCCAGTTAGACCAGCACCATTTGTTGAAGATGCTATCCTTTTTCCATTGAATGGATTTGGCTTCTTTGTCAAAAATCAAGTGACCATATGTGTGTGGATTCATATCTGGGTCTTCAATTCAATTCCACTGATCAACCAGCCTGTTGCTGTGCCAGTACCATGCTGTTTTAATTACAATTGCTTTATAGTACAATTTGAGATCTGGTATGGACATTCCTCTGCAGCACCTTTTATTGTACAAGATCATTTTTGCTATTCTGGGTTTTTTGTTTTTCCATATGAAGTTCAGAATTAAACTTTCAATGTCTTTAAAATATTGGGTAGGTATTTTGATACGGATTGCATTGAATTTGTAGATTTCTTTTGGTAGGATGGCCATTTTTACTATGTTAATTCTCCCTCTCCATGAGCAAGGAAGATTCTTCCATCTTCTCTTGTCATCTTCAATCTCCTTCTTCAGAGTTATGAAATTTTTTTCAAACAAGTCCTTCACGTGCTTAGTTAAAGTAACTCCTAGATATTTTATATTGCTTGTGGCTAATGTGAAGGGTGTGGCTTTCCTAATTTCTTCCTCTGCAAGCTTGTCATTTGTGTATAGGAAGGCTACAGACTATTTTGAGTTAATTTTGTATCCAGCCAAATTGCTGAAAGTATTTATCAGCTGTAGGAGTTCTCTGGTGGAATTTTGAGGGTCACTTATGTACACTATCATATCATCTGCAAATAGAGATAGTTTCACTTCCTCCTTTCCCATTTGGATACCCTTGATCTCCTTTTGTTGTCTTATTGCTCTGGCTAGAACTTCGAGTACTATATTGAAGAGATATGGAGAGAGTGGGCAGCCTTGCCTTGTTCCCGATTTTAGAGAAATTTCCTCACCATTTACTTTGATTTTGGCTATTGGCTTGCTGTATATAGCCTTTATTATGTTGAGGAAAGTGCCTTGTATCCCCGATCTCTCTAAAACTTTAAACATGAATGGGTGTTCGATTTTATCAAATGCTTTCTCTGCTTCTAAAAAGATGATCATGTGGTTTTTTATTTTCAGTTTGTTTATATGGTGGATTACATTGATGGATTTCCATATATTAAACCATCCCTGCATGCCTGGAATGAAGCCTACTTGGTCATGATGAATGATATCCTTTATGTGTTCTTGCATTCGTTTTGCAAGAATTTTATTTAGTATTTTTGCATCGATGTTCATAAGAGAAATTAGTCTGAAATTCTCTTTCTTTGTTGAGTCTTTGTGAGGTTTAGGTATCAACGTGACTATGGCCTCAGAATGAATTTGGTAATCTTCCATCCATTTTTATCTTTTGGAGTAGCTTGAAGAGTATCGGTATTAGCTCGTCTTTGAAGGTCTGGTAGAATTCTGCACTGAAACCATCTGGCCCTGGGCTATTTTTTTTTTTTGGTTGGGAGACTATCAATGATTGCTTCTATTTCTGTAGGGGAAATGGGACTATTTAGCTTGTTTATCTGTTCTTCACTCAACTTTGGCAAGTGAAACTGATCAAGAAAATCATCCATTTCCCTTAGATTTTCAAATTTTGTGGCATATATGCCTTCAAAGTAGGATCTTATGATTCTTTGTATTTCTTCAGTGTCTGTTGTTATGTCTCCCTTTTCATTTCTGATTCTGTTGATTTCAATACTGTCTCTCTGCCTTTTAGTTAGTTTGACTATCTTATTGATTTTCTCAAAGAACCAGCTCTTGGTTTTGTTGATTCTTTGGACTGTTTTCTTAGTTTCTAATTTGTTAATTTCAGCCCTGAGTTTGATTATTTCCAGCCGTCTACTCCTTTTGGGTGTTTCTGCTTCTTTTTTTTCTAGGGCTTCCAGCTTTTTTGTTAAGTTGCTTGTGTGCCATGTTTCCAATTTCTTTTTAAAGGCACTTAGTGCTATGAGTTTTCCTCTTAACACTGCTTTCACTGTATCCCACAAATTTGGGTATGTTGTTCCCTCATTTTCATTGAATTTCAGAAACTCGTTGATTTCTTTCTTTATTTCTTCCCTGACCCATGTGTCATTTAGCAGAGAATTGTTTAGTTTCCACGTACATGTAGGCTTTTTGTTGTTTCTGTTGTTGTTGAATTGCAGCCTAAGAGCATGGTGATCTGATAGGATACAAGGTATTATTTCAATCTTCTTGTATCTGTTGAGGCCTGCTTTGTGACCTACGATGTGATCAATTTAGGAGAAGGGTCCATGGGGTGCAGAGAAGAAGGTATATACTTTCTTGTTTGGGTTCTATAGATATCTGTTAGATCCATTTGACCCATGGCATTGGTTAATGATGTTATTTCACGGCTTAGTTTCTGTTTCAATGACTTATCCTTCAGTGAGAGTGGGGTGTTGAAGTCTCCCACTATTATTGTTTGTGTGGTGATCGATGTGTAATTTAAGTTTTTTTAGCAGATCTTTTACAAATGTGGGTGCCCTTGTATTGGAAGCATAGATGTTCAGAATTGTGATGTCATCTTGGTTGACTTTACCTTTGATGAGTATGAAGTGTTCTTCTGCATCCCTTTTGATTAATTTTGGTTGAAAGTCTATCTTGTTTGATATTAAAATGGCTATGCCTGCTTGCTTCTTGTGACCATTTGCTTGGAATATTTTTTCCAACCTTTTACCCTGAAGTAATGCCTATCGTTATAGGTGAGATGTGTTTCTTTTTTTTTTTTTTAATTTTTTATTTTTAATTAATTTATTCTTGTTACATCTCTATGGTTATCTCATCCCTTGTATCCTCCCATTCTCCCCTCCCTCCCATTTTCCCCTTATTCCTCTCCCCTATGACTGTTCCTCAGAGGGATTACCTCCCTCTGTATATGCTCATAGGGTATCAAGTCTCTTCTCAGTGACCTGCTGTCCTTCCTCTGAGTGCCACTAGGTCTCCCCTGCCAGGGGACATAGTCAGATGTGAGGCACCAGAGTACTTGAGAAAGTCAAATCCCTCTCTCCACTCAAGTGTGGAGACTGTCTTGTCCATGGGCTAGATCAGGGTAGTGGTTTAAATTTTTCCGCCTGTATTGTCCTTGGCTAGGGCCTTAGTTTGAGCGGGACCCCATGACCCAAATCTGCCTATCATAATGTTCTACTTGTAGGTTTCTAGAACCCACTGGATGTGTTTCTTGAATGCAGAAGAGTGGGGTTAAAGACTGAATAGCCATAGTATAACTACAATTAGGCTTTAGTTTTTTAGGATCTAAAAGCATGTTTTAGGTTGATAATTAATAAGTTATGATAAGAAAGTGATTTAGGAGACTTTGGACATCTAGAAGAGAAATCATAAAGAGTATAAGAGGAAGAGAGGATAGAGAACACAAGGAGATAAGGTTCTCTAAAACAGTGTGATAAAATCTCATATGTGCTTACATAGACTGGTACAGGATGCACAGAGTATATACAAGGTTCTAAACCAGGTTCTCTGTGTATATATTATGGTTTCCAGTAGGTATTTATGGGAGTACTGAGTGTATGTGTATAAATGAATTGTATCTCTAATTTTTGAGCCTTTCCTTGGGCTTTTTTCCTTCTATTTTTCTTGTCTACCTCCAATGCGATAGCTTTTATTTTATCTATTATATTATATTTTGTAATATTTTATTGTTATCCATTAGAAGCCTGTGATTATCTAATGAGAGACATAAAGAAAGTATATCTGGATGAGAGGAGATGGGAGGAGAAACTGGCAGGATTAGAGTGCAAGGATACTATAACAGAATATATTATATGAATAAAATCTATTTTCAAAAAAGAAAAAACAACAGAATACATAAGTGATTTAATAATTCAACTTAAAAATTTGGAGGGGGAGACCTGGTGGCACTCAGAGGAAGGATAGCAGGTTACCAAGAAGAGACTTGATACCCTATGAGCATATACAGGGGGAGGAAATCCCCCTCAGGAACAGTCATAGGGGAGGGGAATAAGGGGAAATGGGAGGGAGGGAAGAATGGGGGGATACAAAGGATGGGATAACCATTGAGATGTAACAAGAATAAATTAATAAAAAAATTAAAAAGAGAAAAAGAAAAGATGTGACATCTCTCATAATAATATTTACCAAGGAAAATACATTTATTCTTTTTACTCAAAAAAATTTGGAAAAGCAATAACAAACAAATTGTAAAACCAGTTGATGTTAAGAAAAAAACTATATTGGAGCAGAAGTTAATGCATAAAATAACGCAAAGAGTCAATAAATATACATGCTGTTTCTCTGAGAAGATAAACAAGAACAACAGATTCTTGCCTCAACTAAATAAAAAAAAAAGAGAGGACTCACATCAACAGAAGCAGAAAAGGAAACATTACAACAGACACCAAAATGAAGGGAAATATTACAAGGGAATATTTGAAAAAGCCTGTACTCCATTGAATGGAAAAACCTAAAATAAATGGATCAATTTCTAGATTCAGCCAAACCACTAAAGTTAAACCAAGAACAATAAAACAACCGAAACAAATTAATGACTAATGAGTTTTAAAAGTAATAAAAACTTTCTTAGTGAAAACAAAAACAAAACAAAACAAAAAACTGTTAGGTACAGATGAAGTCACAGCATAATTTCAAAGAAGAATTATAACCTTTTTTAAACTACTACTAAAAAAGGAAAATGGAAAAAAAAAGGAATATTCCCAAACTCCTTCCATGAACACAGTAGTATCCTAATACCTAAACCAGGTAATGACACAGTGAAGAGAAACAAAGAAAACTACACACCAATAATTCTACTGAACATAGTTAAAATTTTTTCAATAAAATACTTGCAAGCTGAATACAGATATGAATCAAAAAGACTACCCACAATGATCAATTTGACTTTAATCTATGAATTTCAGGAATGGTTTAATGTACACAAGTCAATACATGTAATGAATCACATAAATGGACTTCAAGACAAAAAACACATGATTATCTCACTAAGTTCAGGAAAGATCTCTGACAATTTTTAAGATGCCTTCATAATGAAAGTCCTAGTGAGAATAGGACTAGAGGATACATACTTTAACATAATAAAACCTATATATGAAAAACTATTCCAAGCAAAAATTAAAATGTTATAACTATCACCATTCCAGATCTTAAGATATATTACAGAGCTTGATTACATGCAAATTCATCAATTTAATGTTCTACAAGAATGCCAAAAACGTGCGCTAGAGGAGATGAAGCATCTTTAGTAAATGGTATTCTCAAAACTAAACATCCACATGTAAAAGAATAAAATTAAGAAGAGACAAAGCATCTTCAGCAAATGGTATTCTCAAAACTGAATGTGCACAAATAAAAGAATAAAATTAGAGCCTATATACCAGCTTGCACAGAAACTAACTCCAAATGGATCAACAACCGAAACAAGAAACACCAAAATGGCTAAAAGAAAATATATCTTAAAAAAGCAATTAAAAAGAGGACATGAATTTGAAAGAGTTTAAGTTAGGGATACATGAGATGTATTGGAAGGAAGAAAAGGAAAGAGGAAATTGTGTTATCATAATCTCAAAAACTTAAAAAATTAAAATGTTTTAAAAATGAAAATAGGATAGAATAATATATTATCACATAAACCACAAGGTTCAATCATTTTCAAAGATTTGCCACATTTACTCATTATCATTTTCTGCTAAAAATTCTCTCCTGTTCATGAAAATTACTATGACTCAGGTTCTGGCCATCATTTCATTTTTATGTGTTTCTGAATATTTCTAAAATCTATAAACATAATCTCACAGTTCATAGTGCTGTCATCAAACTTAATACAATAATTGCTCTATATTATCCAGTATACATCCAATTTACTCAGCTTTTCTCCAATTGTGCTTATAGTTATTTTGTTTGAATAAGGGTCTTAGTAAAGTCTTAACACTAACTATTGTTACATTCATTAATATATTTTTAAACATGAAATTTAAAGTCTGGCATGGTGATACATGCCTGCAATCCTCCCGAATGACTAATTCAAGAGGCAGAGGTAGACAGATTTGTGTGAGTTCAAGGTTATCTTGGTCTACATAGAAAATTCCAGACAGTCTGGGATACATAGAGAAAAATCCTATGTCAAAAAATGTTTAATTAGGGATTCCAAGATGGCTGCACCTATCAAGCACTGTATCTTATCTACCGCAGGGAGACCAGGGACTTGAGTGGGAGTGACAGACTGCAAGAACTGGAGAACACTAGGTGAGTGGGGTCCCGCGCAATGCAGACCACAGGCGGGCCATAACCCGCCTTCTAACTGCAGCTAGTCTCTATAACCCGAACTCTGTATATAGGACAGTGAAACACCAGAGCTCCTGGCCTGGGGAAATCTCAGGAAAACGAGTGGATCTGTCCTCAGACACCTTCACCGGCCCTGTGCCACTAAAACCCAGCCTAGCCACGCTACATAGCCAGGCAGGGTCTGCCATGCTCTTGGGAGAGGCTGAGCAACCATGAGGGGTCAGGACAGAAAACTAAACAGTGGCACCAACGGAGCAGGACTGAACCACCAAAGTTGCACTATCTAATCGGGTTCTGGCAGGAACCTAAATTGGCCACAGTGGTCCATGCTTGCACACTTGAGCAGAAAACCCAGCATAGTCATTCTTCAGGGCTCAGCATGGTCTCCCACACTCTTGGGAGAGGCTGGGCAACCCTGAGAGGTCAAGACAGAAAACTAAACAGAGGCCACAACGGAGCTGGACTGAATTGCCACACTTGAGCTAGCTAAATGGGTCCGTGTAGGAGCCTAACTACTGGCCGCAGCAGCCCGTGCCTGCACAATTGAGCAGATAAAACATGGCCTAGGCAGTCGCCACAGCCAAGCTGGGTCTCCCACACTCTTGGGAGAGGCTGGACAGTCCTGAGGGATCAGGACTGAAAACTAAACAGCAGCCACAACTCAGCGGGCCTGAATCACCAAATTACACTATCTAAATGGGTCTGGACAGTAAACTAACTGCTGGCTACAGCAGTCCATGCATGCACAATAGGGCAGGTAAAATCTAGCCTACACAGTCTCCAAGCCAGGCAGGGTTTCCCACACTCTTGGGAGAGGTTGGACAGCCCTGAGTGGTCAAGACAGAAAACTAAACAGTAGCCACAATTCAGGAGGACTGGGCCACCTCAGTAGATCTATCTGAACAGGATCAGGCACAAGCCTACCACTGCTGACCCAGTGGGGAGTCTGAGGTGTAGGACAAAGTCTCCTGGAGTAGAAACCAGGTCACCTGCCTGTTCCAGTGAAGAATTCCCTGTTCCCCCACATGCAAGGACACTCGACCTATAATCACTGACCAACTACCCACTCTCAAAGACCAGTGAAGGACACCAGCTACCTCCCAACATCAGAGTCAACAAGATGATTAAAAGCCAATGTAAGAACGCAAACATCAAAAACTGAAACAATTCAGCATCTCCAGATCCCACTATCGCAAAGAAAGTGACCCTGAGAACTCAAACACAATTGAAATACAAGAAAATGACCTTAAATCCTTAATAATGAAGATGCTAATGGATGAAATGAATAAAATCCATAAACAAGTGGAAGAGGATGAAGCCAAACAGGTTGAAGTAGAAAAACAGGTCTATAGAGAGGCACTGGAAACAATCCGATGAAGGAAATCAATTAAACAGTTCAAAATCTGAAGATGAAAATGGAAACAATGATAAAGGCACAAATAGAAGAAAGACAAGAATAAGAGACCTTACAGAAGAAAGCAAGCAAGACAGAGGTGATCTTCTCAAACAAAATCCAAGAGATGGAGGAATGATTCTGTGGACTAAAAGATACAATCATAGAACTCAAAGCAACCATCAAAGAAAATGCTAAATATGAAAAACTCCTGGCACAAAACATCCAAGAAATCAAGGACACCATGAAAAGATGAAATCTGAGGATAATAGGCATTGAGGAAAGAAAAGACACCTGACTCCAAGGCCCAGAAAATATCTTCAACAAAATCATAGAGGAAAATTCCCTCAATTTAAAGAAGTAGATATATATAAACATACAAGAGGCCTACAGAACACCAAATAGAATAGACCAAAAGAGAAAATCTTCCCATCACATAATAATCAGAACACAAAATATACAGAACAAAGAAAAATATTAAAAGTGGCAAGAGAAAAGGGCCAAGTAACATATAATGGCAAACCAATGAGAATTACACCCAACTTCTCAGCGGAGACCATAAAAGCCAGAAGGGCCTGGACAGAGGTCCTACAAACACTAGAGACCACAGATGCCAGGCCAGACTACTATACTCAGTGAAACTATCAAATAACCATTAAAGGAGAAAACAAGATATTCAATGACAAAAACAAATTCAAATCGTACCTATCCACAAATCCAACCTTACAGAAGTAACTAGAAGGAAACCCCCAACCCAAAGCTACAACCAAATTTATAAAAGAAATAGATAACTATATGATTGCAAAAACATAACAACACAAACACTCTACTGCAACCAACGTCAAAATCAGGGGACTTAACAGACACTGTGCATTAATTTATCTTAACATCAATGGTCTCAATTCTCAAATTAAAAAAAAACAGAGTAACTGAATGGATGCATAGACAAGACCCAACATTCCTCTGCATTCAAGAAACACATCTCAGCCATAAGGATAGAAATTACCTCAGGATAAAATGCTAGAGAAGGGTATTCCAAGCAAACATACACAAGAAGCAGGCTGGTGTAGCCATTTTAATATCTAATAAAATAGACTTCCAACCAAAATTAATCCAAAGAGATGAAAATGGTTACTTCATACTCATCAAAAGTAAAGTCAACCAGGAGGACATCACAATTCTAAACATCTTTGCTCCCAATACAAGGACACCCAGTTTTTTAAAAGAACTATTAACAAAGCTTAAAGGACACATTGATCCCCACACATTAATACTGGGAGACTTTAAGACCCCATTTTCACCAAAGGATAGGTCATTGAAACAGAAATTAAACCAAGAAATAATGACACTGTCCAATGTCATAAATCAAATGGTTCTAACAGATATCTACAGAACTTTTCACACAAACACAAAGGATTATACCTTCTTCTCAGCATGCCACAGAATCTTCTTCAAAATTGATCATATAGTAGGTCACAAAGCAAGCCTCAACAGAGTCAAGAAGATTGAAATAATACTTTGTATCCTATTAGTCCAGCCTAAGCTGGACTTCAACAACAGCAGAAATAACAAAAAGCCTACACACACATGGAAACTAAACGACTCTATACTTAATGACACCTGGGTCAGGGAAGAAATAAAGAAAGAAATTAAGGACTTCCTGAATTCAACAAAAATGAAAGAACAACATACCCAGATTTCTGTGATACATTGAAAGAGGTACTAAGACAAAAATTCATAGGACTAAATGCCTTTATAACGAAATTGGAAACATCACATATAAGCAACTTAATGACACATCTGGAAGCCTTAGAGAAAAAAGAAGCAGAAACACCCAAGAGGAGTAGATGCCTGGAAATAATCAAACTCAGGGCTGAAATCAATAAATTAGAAACAAAGAAAACAATTCAAGGAATCAACAAAACCAGGAGCTGGTTATTTGAGAAAATCAACAAAATAGACAAACCATTAGCCAAACTAACTAAAAGGCAGAAAGACACTATCCAAATCAACAAAATCAGAAATAAAAAATGAGACATAACAGACACTTAAAAAATACAAAGAATCATAAGATCCTACTTTAAAAGCATATATGCCACAAATTTGAAAATCTAAGGGAAATGGGCTATTTTCTTTATTGATTCCACTTGCCAAAATTGAATCAAGATCAGACAAACAAATTAAATAGTCCTATTTCTCATACAGAAATAGAACACAGTCATTAATATTCTCCAAACTATAGTAAGCCCAGGGCCAGATGGCTTCAGTGCAGAATTCTACCAGACCTTCAAGGATGTGCTAATACTGATACTCTTCAAGCTACTCCAAAAGATAGAAATGGATGGAACATTACAAAATTCTTTCTATGAGGCCATAGTCACATTGATACCTAAACCTCACAAAGACCCAACAAAAAAAAAGAGAATTTCAGACCAATTTCTCTTATGAACATTGATGCAAAAATACTCAACGAAATACTCACAAACTGAATACAAGAACCTATCAAAGAAATCATTCACCATGGCCATATTGGCTTCATTCCAGGCATGCAGGGATGGTTTAATACATGGAAATCCATCAATGTAATCCACAATATAAACAAACTGAAGGAAAAAACCCACATTATCATCTCCTTAGATGCAGAAAAAGCATTTGACAAAATCCAACACCCATTCATGTTTACGGCTTTGGAGAGATCAGGAATACAAGGCACAAATCTAAACATAATAAAGGCTATATACAGCAAATCAATAGCCAGTATCAAATTAAATGGAGTTATACTCAAAGAAATACCTCCAAAATCAGGGACCAGGCAAGGCTGCCCCACTTTCTCGATATCTCTTCAATATAGTTCTTAAAGTTCTGGTCAGAGCAATAAGACAACAAAAGGAAATCAAGGGGATCCAAATGGGAAAAGAGGAAGTCAAATTATCCCTATTTGCAGATGATATGATTGTGTACATAAGTGACTTCCAAAATTCCACCAGAGAATTTCTACAGCTGATAAACACCTTCAGCAAAACGGCTGGATGCAAAATTAACTCAAAAGTCAGTAGCCTTCCTATACACAAAGGACAATCATGTAGAGGAAGAAATTAGGGAAACCACATCCTTCACAATAGACACAGGCAATGTAAAATGTCTACAAGTAACTCTAACCAAGCAAGTGAAGGACATATTTGAAAAAAAACCTTCAAATTTGTGAAGAAGGAGATTGAAGATGGATCGGGATAATTAACATAGTAAAAATGGCCATCTTACCAAAAACAATCTACAGATTCAATGCAATCCCTATCAAATACATACACAATATTTTAAAGACATTGAAAGATCAATTCTCAACTTCATATGGAAAAAAAACAGAGTAGCTAAAACAATCCTATACAATAAAAGATCCTCCAGAGGAATATCCACCTGATCTCAAGCTGTACTATAGAGCAACAGTAATTAAAACAGCATGGTACTGGAAGAGCAATAGGCTGGTTGATCAATGGAATTGAATAAAAGATGCAGAAATGAATCCACACACATATGGTCACTTGTCTTTTGACAAAGGAGCCAAACTCTTCAATGGAAAAAGGATAGCATCTTCAACAAATGGTGCTAGTCTAACTGGATGTCTACATGTAGAAAAATGCAATTAGACCCATATTTATCACCATGTACAAAATTCAAGTCCAAGTGGATTAAAGACCTCAACATAAAATCAAAGACACAAAATCAGTTAGAAGAAAAGGTGGGGAAGAGCCTGGAATACATTGGCACAAGAGACAACTTCCTGAACAGGATACCAACAGCCCAGGCCTTAATGTCAACAATTAATAAATGGGACCTCATAAGGCTGAGAAGCTTCTGTAAGGCAGGAGACACTGTCATCAGAACAAAGTGAAAGCCAAGAGACTGCAAAAAGATCTTCATCAACCCTACATCTGACAAAGGGCTAATATCCAAAATATAAAAAAACTCAAGAAATTAAACACCACCAAACCAAATAACTCAATTAAGAAATAAGGCTCAGAATTAAACAGAGAATTCTCAAAAAAAGAATATCAAATGGCTGAGAAACACTTAAAGAAATGCTTAATGTCATTAGTCATCAGAGAAAAGCAAATCAAAACGACTCTGAGATTCCTTCTTACACCCATCAGTATGGTTAAGATCAAAATCTCAAGTCACAGTACATGCTGGGGAGGATGTGGAAAAAGAGGAACACTCCTTCATTGCTGGTGGGAATGCAAACTTGTACAACCACTTTGGAAATATATCTGGTGCTTTTTCAGAAATCTGGGAACAGGGCTACCTCAAGACCCAGCTATGCCACTCCTTGGAATATATCCAGAAGGTGCTCCACCACACAACAAGGACATATGCTCAAACATGTTCATAGCAGCCTAGTTAGTCTATCTGAGAAGATTCCCAATACTGGAGAAGCATAAGGGAAAGGCAACACAGAGAAATACATGAGAATCGAAATAATAATCTAGAATAGGACTTACAAACTGAAAGTTTCCTTCTTTAGAAAAAAAATTGGATTTTCTAAAACTACAAGTGGGTGAAAAAAATAAACTAACCATTTATCTTTGCTATCTCTCCAGCACCATTTTTTGTAGAACCAAAGTTAAGTTGGATTATTTAGCATTTATCTAATCTGCTGTAATAAATGTGTATACTGTGGCTATTATATTAGGGTATATAAACACACAGGTATTGAATGGATAGTGGGAAAACTCAGACATTATTTATTTATAATGGATTTCATCCCAAGAAACCTATGCTGTGTCAAAATACTGTGTGATCAAAACACATTTAAGTCAAGTAATCTACCAACCATCTTCACTTGGCAACAATATGCACTATAGTCTTAGCACCAAGACCAAGCCTAAGGAGAAGAGCATGCCATAAAAATTTAGTCTGCAAAGGATTAAAATTGGAGCAGCATTTTTGTAACATCATTAAACTTGGCACATTATTAGATATCATAAGCTTAATAAATTAATAGACATCTATATTATTATAAAAGCAATGAAACCATTTTTCTGGTAAGCAGAATTTTAATAGGGTCTCCAAGATTTCTTGTATCAGTCATGATGGCTTCACTGTCTTACCTGTTGGTACAATGAAGTTCTGAATAGTGAGAAGTGAAGGGAAATCACTATTAGTTCTCACTGTCAAAGACCCATTGGAGGAAACATTTTTTGGCTACTCTTCTGGCTGACTTAGGTATGATGACCTAGGTATGGTTGCTGGCATTGCTTTGGCCTTCATGGGTTAAGAGAGTGGGTATAAGAAAACAATCTAAAATGCTGAGCTAGGCAGAATATATTTGAAAAGTAAATACAAGTCTACAGCCTTGATGGTATCATTGACCCTTTAATTAAGAAAACATTAAGTCAGCCTTCCATAAAAGTTGCTGTTGTTGGAGTTAATAAAGAATAAATTAAGCCATTTACCTGACTTTTCTGCTACTTAAGCCTAAAGTATTCTCATTTAAACTTGTTCAGAATTCTACAATGTATGTGTGGTGAAAGAACACATTCTGCATTAGTATTTATTATGAAGAGGTCAAATTGTCATAAATCTGCCTTGATAAATTTAGAACCATGTTCAACAACCTAAAACTCATATTCAAATAGACTGAAGCGACTCTACCATTGAACCTGTACTTGGGCAGTCTTTGCATAATGTTCTCACACAAACACACTTTATTTCTAATTCCCAGTAATAGCTTTTCAGTATAGATATACTTAAACCACTACAACATTAGTTGAAATCTATGGCTAATCACACACGCACACACACACACACACACACACACACACACACACACACTATTCCATATATAATCCTAAACTTTTCTAAGGAACATATGCATTACCACTGACTGAAATCTGATTTGCTCCTTCAGACTATGTTTCCCTTCAACCTTCTTAACACCCATATTAAAAAACAATGGACATAGCCTGGTAGCTCAGCCTCACTAGTGTTCTGAGAGCAGGCTCACTGACTAAAACTCTGCAGGACCATAACATCTACTATTCATGTCCCGTTTCCTCCCAACATCCAGGCTTCTTCTTGTTTCTTTCTTATTTTGTCTCCTTTCTTATGACTCATTGTCCTTTCCAAACTATTCGTGACTTAAGTCTTGGTATTCATGAAGCTAATATTTCCTCCATTCCAGCGCTCCAGTTTTGAACTCTCCTTTCTTTCATTCTGTCCTTAATTTTACCACTATGATGTTCTTCCATGGAGCGTGTCCTCATCAATAATCAGCTACTCTGCAATGCCAATTCCTTGAATCCCTCTCTATGAGCTCTCAACCTTTAGCATTCCATTTTCAATATTCCTGAGTGGGATTTTCAATTCGTCAATTCTGTGAGTTTTCACTCTATCAACTGCATTATCTCTTCTCTCCTTATCCAGATGACAGTCCACATACAAATCATTTAATCACACACTCCGGTACAGACATCCAAGTTCCCTAGTCATCATGGCCTTTTTTGGACTTTTTTCATTTCTTTTCCTTTTGTTTTTTTTAATAAAGCCACTGCCCGGATTTATTTATCTATTGTTCCTATATAGCCAAAGCACACACTTAAAGAAGAGTCCAATCATGCTACCTTGTACCATTTGGAATTGATGTCTATAAATACAAAATGTGTCCATTTTAATACCTAGTAAAAAAACACAAGATGAGGTATTGGTCCATTTACTGTCTCACTGTGATGACTGACACTTTCACACTTTCTAGTTACTCCCCAAACTTCCTACAGTTCTCTAACCTATGTTGATGATTTTGCTTCTTACCAGAAAGAAAATTTAAGCAATAATTTATTTCAAGTAAAAAGGAACTAGACAGGTCCCTGACAAAATAAAATTAACAGGTCATGAAGAATTGTAAATGATATGGATAAAAACATGGGAACTGGGCCTGCTGAAAGCAAAAGTAAACACTAAGTAATTTGTGGTTAGTGTTTTATCACAACAACAAAAGTTACAAAAATAGAAGTTACCACAAGCGCATATTGCTCTAAAGAACTTAACCATGCTTTATTCATGAGAGACTTTGGAACCTTGGAGGTTGGATGCTGTAATCAGAGTTTAATTGATCATTCTGATAGAAGCCAGGAAGACAATCTTGCTAAGAGTAAAGTTGATGGTAGAAGCCTGGCTCAAGAATTCTCAGAGATGAACAAAAGAACAGCAACTATGCTACATACCATTCTTTTTTATATTTTGGCTAAGTTTCTGGCTGTTGTCTGCCCATGTCTGGGGTTAAATTAAAAGTAATGAACCAAATTTTTCTAAATGTTTTATTTTATCTTTTGGTATATACATTTATATTATTACACATAAATTAAAAAATCCCATACAGCAAGAAGAACCACAAAACAATCAGATTATATGAATGTTACATTCATAGTGTTTTGGCTAATTGTATTTGGAAACCTTGTAGAAAACATCTTTACTATATTAGTGATTTTAAAATTCTGAATGTGAATAAATATCTATCATATCTCATCTCGTCAACTTAAAACATTTATCTAGACCTAAAAACATCTTAACCCCTAAACAACTAAGGTTAATTGTAAGACAAATATCTGGTCTTCAACCCCGTCAGAAACTTGAGAAAGAATGAAACTATATTAATTGAGTGAACCAGAAATGTTGGTTAACAGCTCCCAAAATGAGAAAAAAAAATGACAGAGACAGTATACTGCCTGAACAGTCACCCAAAACACTCTATAACATTGGAGCATCATCTTCAGCCTTTTGGCCCAATATATCTGGCAGACATATCTGTGAGGCAGGACCATTGAGGACTTGTTTATCAACTACTGGGGAAAATATCCTTGTATCTACTACAGACAGAATTCTGCCTAAAAAGGGCAAGCTTGGATACAGACAGAGTTGATGGCCAAACTTAGCCGGAACAAAATTTTTTGGTGGAGGAAATTTCATAAAAGTGTAGCACTGAGTCTGTGGCATAGTTATTACCGATAACTGTTAATGGTACCTACAGTGAAAAGAGCAAAGGCTGGGAGTGAAAATCAGATGATCACTGACACAATCCTGTCAGTCAAGACTGATTGGTAAGCTACAAGTTAATATGTGATACTGTATCAAAGGAGCTAAAAGGAAATGTTGAGAATGACAGTCAGGATTGTTTTCTAGTCTTAAACACACATGAACATATACATATACACAGTTCATAAGGAAGGTGCACATCTTTATAAAATGTTGAAGACCAAGAACACAGGAAATATTATAATTCTATAAAGATAAAATTAGTAAATCTAAACTTTTCAAGAATTAGATTTCTTGGGAAACATCATAAGCCAAAAAAAAAAGGAACAAACAAACAAGAGAGATATCAATAAGTCATAGAAATTGATGAATATGTGATTTCATATTTAGGAAAAAAGGTTAAAACTATGGTACTGCCATTATAATAGATGATCAAAATTGTATTTAAAATATTTCAAAAGAAGGCAGAAAGTAGAGAGAAAAAGAACATATAATGACTGGAAACTTACTGTGATACTTAAGTTTAATTATAAATTCAATTGAACTAAACAATGCCCACCATATAAGCAAACTAAAGAAATAAAGCCACATGAAATATCTTGGCTAACTCTTGATGAGACTTACATAAAAAAAAAAAAAAAACTTCAAGTCTCTGAAGAAGATATTAGAAGATGGAAAGATTGACCATGCTCATGGATCAGAAAAATAAACATAATAAAAATAGCCATCTTACCAAAAGCAACTTACAGATTAAATGCAAGCCCTATCAAAATACCTACACAATTTTTAAAGACCTTGAAAGATCAATACTCAACTTCATATAGAAAAACAAAACAATAGAATAACTAGAACAATACTGGACAATAAAAGATCCTCCAGGGGGATATCCATCCTTGATCTCAAGCTGTACTATAGAGCAACAGTAATTAAAATGGCATTGTACTGGCATAGAAACAGGCTGGTTGATCAATGGAATCAAATAGAAGACCCAGAAATAAATACACCCATCTATAGACATTTGATTTTTGACAAAGAAGCCAAACCATACAATGGAAAAAAGATAGCATCTTCAACAAATGGTTCTTGTCTTTCTGGATGTCTACATGTAGAAAAATACAAGTAGAACCATTTTTATCACCATGCACAAAACTCAAGTCCAAGTGAATTAAAGGCCTCAACATAAAATCAGACACATTAAATCTTTAAGAAGAAAAAGTAGAGAAAAGCCTTGAGCTCATTAGCACAGGAGACAACTTACTAAACAAAACACCAGTGGCTCAGGCTCTAAGATCAACAATTAATAAATGGGACCTCATGAAACCAAAACGCTTCTGTAAAGGAAAGGACAGTGTCAACAGAACAAAATGACAGCCTACAGACAGACTGTATATCTTCAGTAACCCTACTTCCTACAAAGGGCTAATATCCAAAATAAATAAATAGCTCAAGAAGTTAAATGTCAACAAGCCAAATAACCCAATGGGGCTCAGAACTAAACAGAGAATTCTCAACAGAGGAAAATCAAATGGCTGAGAAACACAGAAATGCTCATCATATTTAGTCATCAGAGAAATGCAAATCAAAACAACTCTGAGATTCCATCTTACACCAGCCAGAATGGCTAAGATCAAAAACTCAAGTGACAGCACAAGCTGGTGAGAATGTGGAGAAAGAAGAACACTGTTCCATTGCTGGTGGGGATAAAAACTTGTACAACCACTTCGCAACCCAATCTTGTACTTTCTCAGAAAACTGGGAATACTACTACCTCAAGACCCAGCTATACAAAGAGGAACACTCCTTCATTGCTGGTGGGAATGCAAACTTGTACAACCACATTGGAACTCTATCTGGAGCTTTCTCAGAAAACTGGGAACAGGGCTTCCTCAAGACTCAGCTATTACACACCTTGGAATATACCCAGAAAATGCTCCACCACACAAGGACATATGCTCAACCATGTTGATAGCAGCCTTACTCATAATAGCCAGAACCTGGAAATAGCCTAAATGTCCCTCAGTTGAAGAATGGATAAAGAAACTGTGGTACATTTACACTATGGAATACTACCCAGCTATTAAAAACAAGGAAATCCCGAAATTTGTAGACAAGTGGATGGGACTAGAAATGATAATGAGTGAGTTATCCCAGAAGCAGAAAGACTCACACTGTATATATTCACTTATAATTGGGCACTAGCCCAAATGGCATGTCCCACGAAAGTCTTCACTTACCAGAAGATTGGGATAGATGTGAGGACATCCTACTGAGACTCTATGTAAGAGAAATATAGGAGATGGGGAAATAGAAGGACACAGAGGGTCTTAGAAACCTACCAAGAAGAACATGGTGATGGATGGATTGGGGCCCAGGAGGGTCTGCTCAAACTATTGCACTAACCAAGGACAATACAATAGTAAACATTGAGCCCCTACTCTGATCTACCCAATGAATAGGACATTCTCCACAGTTATGTGGAGAGTGGGGACTGACTTTGACATGAACTCTTGTGCTCCATATTTGACCACCTCCCCTTGGTTGGGGGACCTGAGGGCACTCAAAGAAAGACTAAGCAGGCTACCAAGATGAGACTTGATAGCCTATGACCATATGGTGGGGGAGGAGGTCCTTCTCAGTCATAGACCAAGGGGAGGGGAATAGGGTGAAAGCAGGAGAGAGGGAGCAATGAGAGGATACAAGTGATGGGATAACAATTGAGTTGTAATCTGAATAAATTAATAAAATTACATTTAAATTTTAAAAAAGACCCAGTTATACCACTCCTGGGCATATAACCAAAAGATGCTTCCCCATACAAGAAGGACATTTGTTCAACTATGTTTATAGCAGCTTTATTCTTAATAGCCCAAATCTGAAAACAACCTAGAAGTCCCTCAACCAAAGAACAGATAAAGAAACTGTGGTGCATTTATACAATAGAATACTACTTATCTACTAGAAAGAAGGAAATCATGAAAATTGCAGGCAAATGGCTGGAACTAGAAAAGATCATCCTGAGTGAGGTAACCCAGACCCAGAAAGACATGCATTATATATATTTGCTTATAAGTGGATATTAGCCCAACATAGATATCCTGTGAGAGTCTCCACTAAGTGGGGGATTGGGATAAATGATGGGACTCGCTGCTAGACTCCAGGTCAGAGTGTTATGGAAGAATGGCATATGGAAGGACCCAGAGGGTTCTGCAGCCCCACAAGAGGATCATCACGGCTGGCAGATCTGAGCCTAGGTGGGCTGAGCGAACTGTTGTACCAACCAAGGACAATGAATGCAATAAACCCAGATCCCCTCTTCGCATCTAGTTAATGGACAGCTCATTCACCACAGTTATGTGGAGCACAGTGACTGCCTCTGACATGAACTCTGTTCCCTGCAATTTGATCACTTCTTCTTGGTGGGAGGCCAGGCAGCACAGAGAGGAAGGAGAAGCAGGCTATCCAGATGAGACCCTATAGGCTATGGTCATATGCTGGGGGAAGAGGTTCCCTTCTGTCATAGGTCTATGGGAGAGGAATAGGGTGTAAGAGGGATGGTGGATGGGAACAAGAAGATATAAGTGAGCGATAACAATACAGATGAAATCTGAATAAATTATAATTTTTTTAAAGACGAAAAAAGAAATGTCAAGGACATTAATGAAACCTGAAGATGTGTGAGTGAGGGTATTTCTAAATAGATTTAACTAGGTAGAGAGGACTCATCATAAATGTCTGTAGCAACATCACATAGGTTAGAATTCTGGATGAAATAATCAGAGAAAAGGAGAAAGCCAGAAAAGCACTGACATCTCCTCTCTCTGCTTCCTAGTCACCACTACAGTCGAGGCTACACTCACCACCATTTCTCCTATGCGGTGAGACTGTGTTCCACTGAACTTCTCTCCAAGAAGTTACTTTTTGTCTGATATTTGGGCACTACAATGAAAAAATTAACTAATACAAACAGGAACATTAAACACAACACATTAGCAATTTATAATATTGACTTAATAGCTCTACTTTTTTCTTTAGGCCAAATTAGTTTCTGAGAAGGAAACATTTATAACATGAACATCTGCAAAACTTAGTAAAAATATTTCTTAATGTGACTATAATAGATGTAACCTATTTCTATCAGGAAAATCTGGAGATCTGATTAAAAGCTGTTTTCTCAAAAGGATAAAAACGTCTTCCGTGCTTTGAATCTGATTTTGTGGATCAGGTAAAGCAGATGGGACATTAGCAGAATTATTATGAATGTATGCACAGCATCCAATTTGACGACAGCACAAGTGCCCACTAAGTGGCTATGAAGGTGTCTAAAACCATATGGTTTTGCGTAATTGTGTTTTTCATCATTTGGAATTTAGAATCAATAAGAAATATTCTTTGGAATATGTATTTTAAGCATTTTGAGACTATTTCCTAAGAGTTTCAATATGCCAAAGAATGACCTCAGGTCCTATAAATGAAATAAAATGGAAGCTAGATGATCACACAATGGAAAACACTTCAGTTAATTTTAACAGAGGAAGGTGAATAAGCAAGGTGGCTTGTAGTTCCTCGTGGGTATACAAAAACTGAAGCAAAAGCCTCACTAGGGCCAAAGACATACATGAGGCAAGAAGAGATAGACTTTTATTTATCTATTCATCTGAATAGGTATTTAAGATAACTTATATGCACGAAAGGTGTTTCCTCGGGAGGGCCGCCTTTCCAAGGTTTAACTTAGAAGTGATTAATCCATTTGGTAACTTCTATGAGCTCCATAGCTGTAGGAAAATATGAAGGCACAGGACTTTTTTTAAGCTTTCCAAAGTAACAATTAAATTGAAAAGAGATTCATCTTGTTTTTCTAATGGATTGGGCTGCCTCCATGAGCTGTGTTCCTGAATGCCCTATTGTAGTTCATTGGATTTAAAAGCAAATTACCTAAAGATGGGGCTTCATAACCTAGGAACAAAGTTGAATACAGAGAAGGGAGCCAACAAGGTAATTCAGAAGCATCTAGGCTGACAGCTGAATAAAAACAACGTGGACTCTAATGGGGGCTTCAGGTATTATTTCTCTCCAAGTAAGATGAGCCTCCTAGTCAAGCTTTGATCTGGTTGGCATGTTTCACCTTTACAAAGCACTAAGGCCTCCAAGAGGAATGAAGACAGAGGATAACTCCCAGAGCTTTAGCTATAGACTGGATGATCTGGGAAATAAAAGATCACTTTGAAGAGATCTTCGGGGCAAAAGGGATGAATAATTTTACTGGCCATATTTGAGATATTACTAGGGAACTGGAAGGGAATCATAAAGCTATAGCAGGATTTTAATGATTAAGGATTAAAATCCTGATTAGGCTTGAAGCCTGGGAAAGTATTGTTGAAGAATAGGAAAAACATAAGGGCCCTTTAATATGACAACTAAGATGTCAGTAATTGCCCTACCTGACATGTTAGTAGCCAATACTTGGGGATAAGGAGGAGGAAGCCTATTGCCAGAAAGGTAGAATAAAATATTTTATCATGAAAGTCCCACCAGTACCCCAAAAAGTCAGAGGCCAGCTCTCCAGAATTTCAGTTACAAACAAACTAGCTGACTCACTGTCCCACAGAGAACCTATAATCTTACCATGACCTCAAGATTTTTCTGTGGCTTTATTCCATCAGCGGTGATGATTGACATAGATGTCAATTGGAACAGAGAGTTGCCTTAGTCCAGGGACACCTAAGTTTATGATATGCAGGCCCATCTGTCATTCAATGTCCTGTCTGGTTATATTGAGAACAAGAAGTCTTGAGAGAATATATGGTATATGAACAGCTTTTCTAGTGACAGGGCTTCTATTTGTCAGTGTATTTCCTCTAGAATAAAATAAAGCCAGCGGGAACCTCAAATTACATGGAAAGTCTGCAAGAAGTTCTACATGGCTTTTTCTGCTCCTCCTCCTCCTCCTCCTCCTCCTCCTCCTCCTCCTCTTCCTCTTCCTCCTTCTCCTCCTGCTTCTCCTTCTCCTCCTCCTCCTTCTTCTTCTTCTTCTCTCTCTCTCTCTCTCTCTCTCTCTCTCTCTCTCTCTCATCAAATAGCATCTTAGGCCTATATAAAAACTTCCCACATCACACTGTATCTTCCTCTGTCATATACCCAGCAAAGCATTTTAAACTTGCCTTTCTTCCTTTGTTCTGTAAAACTTTAAAACATTATGAAAATTTTTCTACATTAAAGGATGAAATTTTAGGTAAGCAAAATCTGTGTTCCTGAGTCTTGGGCACTCCAAATGGCTCTAGAATAAATTGTCTTTTATTTCCTTTAAGGGAACAGCTGTGGTTTTGGCATTGACATCATCCAGAGGGTGAACTAACAGAAGCATGATAATATAATTCTAACCAAGGAGAGCTTATTTCTGAAATACAAAAGTAGTTTAACATTTAAGGATTAACCAAATCATATTTTATTGTCTCTTTTCTTTATATTGTTACATGAAATAGCCTTAGAGGCCATTGAAGATGGGCCTGTCCCTCATGGCCAGATTTGGGCCTCATCTCCCAATACTCTGGTAATCTTAAAGCAAGAAAACATCATAGCTGCCCCTTTAAGACTTAAATCACCTTATAAAAGGGTGACAGTTTCAAGTCTCTGGTAAGGTACACAAGGAGGGAAACTATATCCTCCTGATCAAAAGAATGGACTCTCATTTCTACCTCTGGCCCTGGGAGGAAACATGGCAATCTGATCCACTTCAAAAATTAAAATGCTATCCTATGTCCTCCCCCTTAAGAGTTAACCCATCTGGCCTGTCAGTTCACTGGCTAGCACACTGCCCCACAGAAAACTAGACTCACTCGAAGACATGCTAAGGAGATTGCAGGAATAATTACGCGTGAATGAGATTCCTTTCAATAATGGCAAGATTAATCAATACTTTGGAAATGTATAACTTCTAGGGTGATTTGTATAAAGGCAGGCTCCTTGCCTGTAGTTCTAATTCTAAAAGCAAAGCTTTTCCTTTTCTTTTCGAGTGTCTCAGTTTTCGGATCCCACCCTAAAGCCCTGCTTTCCCTGGCACTCTGGACTTTCTCACGTCTCTTACACTCTTGTCCCTTTCCACCTCACAGCTGTATGCGGAGCTTCGCTGCCGAACACGCCCACCTTCTTAGATGCAAGATCACAAAGAACAGGCTTTCCCTCTCTCTTCTGCAGCTTGCTCCTGACAGCTGCAGAGAATTTAATCTTGCTCTCCCTGCTGTTTTGTTTAATCAAAAATTGTTCTTGAACATTATTTTAAGGCTGTTTCTGAAATCTTTTATTAGAGACTCTAAAGACTCTAATGTCAACCCTGATTTCACTGATATCAGTAGCAGTAGTTATGATAGAAGATATTTCTGCTGTCCTAAACCAACTTTTGGCAACATGATTAAATATCTGCTGTCCATTACCTTCACACAAGTATGTATATCTGTGTGTGATTGTGTATGTGTATACATATATATGTATGTTATGTATAAAATAAATAGAAATAATTCAATACATGAATTGGATAAGAGTAAGGTAACCTTGATATTCCCAAAAGTGAGAAAATTCAGGTAACAAAATTTAGCATCCAATGAAATTAAAGTTCAGTAAACTGTGACTACAAGAAAACTTAATCTATTAAACAAGAGACTGCAATGAGAGTCATAATTTTTCACCAGTGGAAATGTACTACTGAACATATATATATGAAAGAAATCTAAATGGAGTCACCAAATAACAGGGGAGACAATATCCCAGGTAGATATTTTAATACACCAAATATAATGTCTAGTACCAAAAATTTTGTTAAGTCATTGGCCAAAGGAGTTCAATGGAACCCCATTAACATCACAGGTCATTTCTAAAGCTATTGGTTGCTCTCCATAGCCTGGTAGTAAGGTGATCTTGCTGAAGGCAGCACTTACTTATGTCATTAAACCTGGATCAAGCTGGTGCCTAACAAGAAGCCTTGCCTTACAGACTTCACGATCCCTAAAGACTTCATGATACTGACAATCATACTGAATACTACCAGAAAAGAAAGACAGTCATCACTATCACCCAGCTACAAACACTGTGCCCTATAGAAGTGACCAGCTGTAAGATATAATGGTAAACACAAATGTTATGGGAGTGGCCAATCACTTTTTCATGGGATTTAAGGCTTATTTCATGAGATGGAACTCATATGTTACATGACTACAGGGACCAAGAACCTGAGACTAGATATCACACACTACCATTCAAAGAATAAAATAAAAGACTCCTAATCATACTCTGCTATAATCATAGGTGAGGCCCTTGCTCAGCCATCATCAGAGAAGCTTCCTTCTGCAGTAGATGGGAACAAATACAGAGACTCACAGCCAGATGTTATGCAGAGGGTAAGAGACCTTGGGACACTGAGCCCTAAACCAGATGTCTCCATCAAATCCCTCCCCTTCGAGGCTCAGGGAAACATATGGAAGAGAGTGTGAAAAGAATGTTGAAGCCAGAGGAAATGGAAGACACCAAAAAAAAAAAAAAAAAAAAAAAGGCCCTTTCAATCAAAGTGAGCAAAGCTCAGGGGAACTCACAAAGATTAAGGCAGTAATGCACAGGACCTGTGTACATCTGCACCAAGTTCTCTGTGAATAGATTATGACTTCTGGTTTAGTGTTTTTATAAGACTTCTGAGTGTGTGAACAGTGCATCTCGAACTCTTGTGACTTCTCTTGGATTCCTTTTCTTCTGTTTGTTTTCTTTAATTACTGTGTGTTTGTATTTTATCTTATTTTACTATAGTCCATTAGAAGCCTGTTTCTTTTCTAATAAATGGGAAGGAAGATGGGAAGGAACAGGGAGTAGTAGAAGAAAAAGAAACTATAATCAGTATATAGTATATAAGGGGAAATCTACTTTCAATAAAAGGAAAAAACAAGAGTAAATTAGCTGTTGAAATTCAGTGGCAAAGAGAGTATTTTTGCTATTAAGCATATCAATCTACTGTTTCTTTAAGGGCAGTGTTTGAAAATCCAGGATTCTTTCTCCTCTGCTCACATTTATTAGCTTCTATCTGAAGCAGTAAGTCTGCTGTGAAGATGAGAAGAAACCTCACAGCAGCTTGCCAGTGCAGTGTTCAGCAAAATTCAAACTAACATATTCATATTTTATTTTGTGCTGCAGACATGGTTTCCTAGCTTCAATTTTCCAAAGGCTGTTTAGGGTCTTGGACTTAAGAGAATACTTCAAAACAGATTTTAATGAATCAAACGAAAACAAATCTGAGGCACTCAAGTTGGAAGTCTGTAAGGGGAAAAAATCTAGATTAAAATGTGCCTGGTAGACTTTCATTTGAGATCATTTTTTAAACCAATTCACTCCAGAAGTATCTTTCAATATGGATCTGTTAATTGGAAATAAAATTAACAGTTTATTAGGTTCATAGATAATGGTTCTATTGTCCCTTTTATCATGCAAGTATAAAGCCAGAGGGGGGATGGGAAATCTATTTTTGATTTAAAATAGAAGAAAAAGAAAGGGGTAATTAAGCCAGCCAGACACAGTGAGCCAGTAAGTAGCACTCCTCCCTGATCGATGCTTCAATTCCTACCTTGATTCCAGCCTTGTCTTCCAGGGAGGATGAGCTGGTTTTTGTAAGCTGAAATAAACCCTTTTCTCCTCAAGTCACTTTTGGTCAGTGCTCTAAAACAGCTGCAAAAATGCAAACTAGGACATTATCTAAACATAAGATGCTATATACCAGACACAAGACTGTGATGTAACATTAATCAAGATATAGTAGTATCGATGAGAAAATAAATGATCAAATGAAGAAGAATGCCATGAAGTCACTCAATAATATATTGGATATTCCATTTGTGGTTAGTTGGGATGCTTCGGACATCTGGGAAGAATGCGTCATTTTTCATAAATGATGTTAAGAGAACTGAATTTCCATTTGAAAAAAGTCAACTTTGACCCTATCTTATGTCATACTCATTTCCATGTTAACTATGAATCAAAATGTGTGCAATTCTCAATCCAACTCTCAGGAGATAAGCATCTCTTATGAAAATTAGGAAGACTTTTCTCATAGTATCCAAACACTAACCATAGATGACCAAATTGACTTTGTTAAAAGAAGGATTCTATTTTTTTTAGTGTCAATTTTTTATTAATTTATTCATATTACATCTCAGTTGTTAGCCCATCCCTTGTATCCTCCCATTCCTCCCTTCCTCCTGCTTCCCCCCCTACTTCCCTCCCCTATGTCTGTGACTGAGGGGGACCTCCTCCCCCTGTATATGCTCATAGGGTAACAAGTCTCTCCTTGGTGACCTATTATCCTTCCTCTGAGTGCCACCAGGCGTGTCCATCCAAGGGACATGGTCAAATATGGGGCACCAGAGTTTGTATGAAAGTCAGATCTCCTTCTCCACTCAATGGTGGAGAATGTCCTGTTCATCGGTTAGTCTGGGTAGGGGTTCGAAGTTTATTGCCTATATTTTCCTTGGCTGTTGCCATAGTTTGAGGAGGACCCCAGGGCCCAGACCCGCCTATAGTTTTCAAGGACCCACTGGATCCTTCTATTTCCTCATTCTCCCAGGCTTCTCACACCTAAAGTCTCAATAGGATGTCCTCCCCTCTGACTCACTTTCCTGGTAGGTACAGTTTTTCATGGGAACGTACACCTTGGACTAGTGTCTCGATATAAGTGAGTATATACCATTTAGCTCTTTTTGCTTCTGTGTGAACTCACTCATTATGATAATTTCTAGTTCAATCCATTTGTCCACAAATTTCAGAAATTCCTTGTTTTTAATAGCTGAGTAGTATTCCATAGTGTAGATGTACCACAGTTTCTTTATCCATTCTTCTACTGAGGGACACGTAGGTTGTTTCCATGTTCTGGCTATTATGAATAAGGCAGCTATGAACATGGTTGAGCATATGTCCCTGTTGTGTGGTAGTGCATATTCTGGGTATATTCCAAGGAGTGGAATAGCTGGGTCTTGAGGAAGCCCTATTCCCAGTTTTCTGAGAAAACGCCAGATAGATTTCCAAAGTGGTTGTACTAGTTTGCATTCCCACCAGCAATGAAGGAGTGTTCCTCTTTCTCCAGCATGTGGTGTCAGTTGAGTTATTGATCTTAGCCATTCTGATGGGTGTAAGATGGAATCTCAGTGTCGTTTTGATTTGCATTTCTCTGATGACTAAGGAGGTCGAGCATTTCTTTAAGTGTTTGATATTCCTCTGTTGAGAATTCTCTGTTTAGTTCTGAACCCCATTTCTCTATTGGATTAAAGACCTCAACCTAAAACCAGAGACATTAACCCAGTTAGAGGAAAAAGTGGGGAAGAGTCTGGAACACATAAGCACAGGAGACAACTTCCTGAACAGAACACCAACAGCCCAGGCCTTAATGTCAACAATTAATAAATGGGACCTCATGAGGCTGAGAAGCTTCTGTGGGCAGGTGACACTGTCAAGAGAACAAAGCGACAGCCTACAGAATGGGAAAAGATCTTCACCAACCCTTCATCTGACAAAGGTCTAATATCCAAGATATATAAAGAACTCAAGAAATTAAACGCCACCAAACCAAAGAAGAATTCTATTAAAACTTAGCTAGTCACTTCCTCAGAAGAACCATTAGTAGAGCTGAAAGGTAAAGGACAGAATGTAGAAACAGAATCATCAAACATTAGCGTTCAGAGGGTCCCTCCAAAGAGGTCCTAATTTCTTATGTCCTCATGCAAGGATTTGATCAGGGGCACACAGCAGAAACAGAGACAATTTACTAAGAAGAAGATATTGCAGAATCAAGCGAGAGCAAAAGGAAACTATACAGCTCTAACTGCAATGCTGTACAAAGGCAGAAATTTTATATCTCATAGTGGGGGCTTTTTAGGTTATTTGTGGAGCACAGACTTTTCTGTTCATGCTCTGTCTACCTGTAGTTCTATACACAATTTTATACAACACATCTCATTAGCATCTCATGTCTCCACCAAAGGGTTTGAATTGTGTTATTAAATGAGACATCAGTTAACATGAAGTACCTGTGGGCTTGTACCAGATTTATTAAATCTGGAGATAAAAGGTTAGCTTTCTTGTTTTGTAATTGGTTAGATTCATACCTTAAGTTTGTAGTCCTTATGCAAAGTCTTCAAGACTTCATTCTGTGTCCTACTTTACTGAACCAGGTTGGTGGCATATACAACCAGCCAATGGCTCAGAAGTAGAATACGTAAATAACATGTTTTGATAGGAAGTATTAAACCTAACTGAAAAATGGCAAGAAACTTGGGAAGCTGTTCAGAACAACTCTGAGTGGCCAACTTACTAAAGAAACATAAAATTCATACTCACTATGAAGCTTGAAATTGAAAAGGTAACTAAAAACTTTGGAAAGATAAGAACATCTACATACTGCGAAGAGAATCTCAGATAGTGCAGATAAATGGTAAGAATTGACTTTCTCTCTCAGAATTTAATATGGCACACCTGTGGCCCCAGAAATCAATTCCTAGAAATGCATTCCACATAAAAGGTTCCCTACTCCTTTACAATAAAGTTTGTGGAAGGCTAAGAACTCAAACCTGGAAACAGTTCAAATGCCTGTCAGCTGCAAAATGGAAGATTAAATTACATACTCTTACAGCGAAAGTCTCTATAGGAATAGAAAACAATTATAAAATAGCCATGTGCGGCAAAGAAAGTGGATTCTACAAGCAGTGTTAACAGAATGCAAAACATTTTATGTAGAGGTATTACTGAAGTTCAATCTAAATGGTAGCATTATAATTGAAGATGGGGCTACTTTAGAGGAGAGAAGGGCGGCAGAAGACAAAGGGAAATGTGAGAGTCTTCTGGGTGACCTATGATGTTTTACTGTCTGACTAATACAATAGCTTCACTGTCTTCTTTGTATGACAACCCATCACACTGCACATTGACATTCAATCTCTTTCCCTGTGGATTATTCCTAAGATAAAACAAGGTTGCAAAGTGCAGAGTAAGCAGAAAAGAATACTCAGACTCACATCCCTTGTTCCAGAACACTTAGGAGTGAGGATACCCATGTTGTCGGAATGTCATTCTGGATGCCCAGCCCTCAGCCTTGCATTAAGTTTCATCCATCCCAGGCTAATCAAAGGCATCAAACTAAGAATTTTTCTGTTTTCTTTCCTTTCATCAATACCCATTAAACATTATTTTTTTAAATCAGAAAACTACTATAAATTGACTCAGGTTCCCCCCACCAGCTAATGACTTATCTTCCCTACTATATGTAGTACATTTTCTATAAATGTATGTATTCATTTTGCTCTCTAATATATATATATATTCTTACATATGTATGTATATATAATGTATTTTGATCATATTCTCTCCCATTATCCTCTCTTATCTCATACCAAGCCTCCTCTCCTTGCCAACATAGTTTCCTCTTATTTTCATATATACATTGTTTGTGACCTATGTGCTTAATTAAGATTTTCTGCATCAGCACAAATAAGTAGCTATATACTCTTGTTTTATTCACTTTCCCTTTTCTTGTTTTTAAAATCCCCTCCAGCCTTTCTCATTACTGTCTAGAAATTCTCTGCCAAAGGCATCAATAGTCTACCTAATGATTTTGAAATGGCATTCATCCTCACCTTGACTTATCCTCAACACTGGATAGAATTGATCTTTCCTACTCTCATTCATACTCTTTTTATTTTTTTACTGGTTTCCAATCACCTCACACATCTGTGCCTTCATTCCAAGCTCTCATCCAACACCATCAATACCATCTGTATATAGAAATTGTCTCTCAAGCTTAAGTCTTTGGCCTACACCTGTTTTCTGGACTTCAACAATATAGCTTCTACATGATACCTTAACTTCGATTTTTTTTCTAAGATACATATGTATATGTAAGTGTGCCTAGGCATGTTAGTGTGAGGACCAGAAGACAATCTCAGCTGTCCTCTTCTAGAAAGTCATCATCCCCCACTTGAAATAGAATCTTGTAGACTTGTAGCTCACTGACAAGATTAAGCTAGATGACCCAGTGAGTCCCAGAGAATCTCCTCTTTTCCCACAATGCTGGAATTACAAGTATATGTATGCCTGCCATTTTCATGTGGATTTTCATGTTTTCAAGGCATGCATTTTACTATGTAAGCTACCACCCTAACCTTCATCTCTTACAGCCTGGCTAATTCTCTCACTTCCCACATATGTCCTACCTGTCATCATTTCTCACCTAGGTTTTGGCAGTATCCTAGGGAACACTTCCTGTCATGATTTGCTTTCCTCTAACTATTCAGAGACAGCATCCAAAGAAATGGCATTTAAGCTTTTATTAGAACAGATTGCAGATTTGTTTAGACCTTTTTCAATGGCTTCCTACATCTCAGAATGAAAAGCAAAGTCACTAGGAGGTGTCATACCCCTCTGTCCTCAACTCTTCCACTCTCACAATGCCTCAACGTTCTCACTCATACACACCTTACACATGGACACTCCAGGGGCTTTAATCTTGTTCTTTCCTTTGTCAGAACCACTAGTTTCCATTTATCTGCAATCATATTCTTCATTTCCGTCTTTGCCTCCCCTACATTAATCTCACACCAGAGCTTGCTATTTCAAAGTCCAACCTGTTTCCTTCTGCCTTTCAAGTTCCTGTTTCCTTGGTCCTGGTTTTATTGCACTTAGTCTCTTTAACATACTAAATAATTGCACTTCTTGTGTTTTCTCCACGTTGTCTGACTCCTTCCCTGGAATGTAAGGCCACAGGGCAGTAATTATGTCTGTTTGCTTGATGCATCCTGAGTGGCTGATACACAGTAATGCTCAATAAATGTTTGTTAGATGAGTTTATTTATGTTGGACATCACAGCTTCTTAAGCCCTTCATGAATAAACCCATGGATGAAAAGAACCATTTTTAAATTACAGGAAAGTTAATATCTTTCAAGCCAAAGTAAGAAAAGTAAAATTTATATTGATTTTACGAACGATGAAAATGAACCATTTATGACCATGTTCAGAGAAATAAAAAGCCTCATTACCCATATACCTGGAGAACACTCTCAATTTCCTCCCAAAATACTGTTCCATAATTAGTCAAAATGAGGAATAAAGAAATACATTTAAATATGGAAAAAATATAACATGACACACTTATGTGGCATTCAATAGGCAGTATTCAGTCATGTGACTTTCAAGAAAACCAACTGCTAATGCAGAGAAACAGCCTGCATTCTTCATACAGCTGAGCATCTCAAGCCTGTCCTGTGCAGTGTGATGCACTCACCTGCAGCCCCACAGCCTGATTATACCAGTACGATGCATCATTAGCACATTTGTAAACATCATTTTTCTTAACTATGGAGTGTTGGGTTTTATCTGAAGCTCTCTAAATCTGAGTTATTTTCCTAGAAATGTTCACTGGTAATGACGAGCTAATCTATAAAAGTATTTCCTCCCTGACACTGGGTATTTGAAAATAAATAGCAAGGAGTACACCAATAGCCAGCCACCTCAGGAGACTCAGACCTCAGGTAGGCTGAAGCCATCACAGAAACTTGGCTTGCTTTAGGGCACTCTTTAATTTACCAAACAATAAGAATACCCCTGTGGCTGATTTTTCTCCAGATCTTTACCTAAGATCTCTGGAACCAAAGCTCTGCTTTGATCAGAAATAGAGTGGTACAGGCATGACTCTGTTGAGAAAATCAAAGCGAGACCAACATCCATCCTCCATGAAAAATGCATGAGCAGATCCATCTTTAACTCCTCCAAGAGAGAGTGGAGGATGAAAGGAGCCTGTTGCTCTAAATTTAAAAAGAAACTAAGGTAAGGTAAGGTCAATGTGTCTAAAGAACAGACGGGGACCCACTTGTGCAAGCATTTGATACCCCCATCTACACTACAGAATCAAATTTCTATGTGTGCCTGTGACGGCCAAATACTGATCAACAATTCCACAATTGATTTCTTAGAGTAGAAACTTGACCAGTACTTCACGTGAAGTGTTAGAGATACTAGGTCTGGAAAAAAGTAAGTAATAATTTATTTGCCCATATGATCAGAGAAGAAACAAAACACTCTATCTAACTCAGATTAGAAAAGGTTTGGTCAACCTATCACGTATCAAGGGGGTGTGGGATAGCAGTCACCAGGAAGGAAATTTTCCAATTGCACATGATAAAGATGGAGTTCCAAGTACTTGCACAGAAAGAAGTCTGTGCTTATCCCGGGGTGATGCATCCTTTTAGGAAAGGAAGAGAGGCACAGCTAGAAAAAGACACGGACTTGATTCTCAACTTGTTATTTGCCAGACTTGGCAATTTAGACTTTACCGGAGGTTAGGAAAACCCACTGATCAAATTCAACCCCAGGAATATCATGGCTTGATTTGCATTGAATGTGAGTGGGGAAATAGAGGGAACCATGAACTGCATAGAATAGCTAAAAGCAGCAAGAACCATCAGGGTACCCAAGTAAATAAATCACCAACACATAACAGATGGAAAGATGAGTGTGTGTTCCAAATGAGGTACAAGTAATAGACAGGAGGGACTGTAATAGCTATGTGAAGACGGGAAGCGGCCGGGAGAAAAATGTGACTTGGGCTGACCTTAGCACTCTGTATTAGGTATCTGGATGTGGTGGTATCACTGATAAAAGGTTATGAGCAACTTTGGAAGGAAATATTTTGACAGACTGAAATTGGCATATGGGACAATGAGCAATGGTGATCAGCCAGTTGCTGTTCAAGTAACTGTAAAGGTATGAAGTCTGGGTAATTAATTCAGTTTGGAGTCACCAGGATTAGGTACATATGCTATGGTGAATTGGTGACTACAAACAGTGACTGTACTTTGGGGAAAGACTGAAATTTTTGTCGCTGAACCAAAAATGAAAAGCCATCAGAAGAGATTAACCTACATGATAGCTCCTGCATGTATAGCTCAGGGACAGTCCAGCAAAAATGTTCCAGGTGAAAAGACTCTAAGACCAGATACCAGGAATCTTGCTGTGAAACAGCCCTTCCTAGAGATGGCTGTGTAAACAAGACTGGAACAATTTTAGTATCAATCAACATGTTAACCCACAAGAGGGACATTTTTGTAGTAGACAAGGAACTATAAGAAGCTAACGACTGTTCGAAGAAGGAAAATTATTTTTTCAAGGAATGAAACCCCTCATTAGTTGTCCTATGCATATTGGCCAGCCCTGAAACCATGTATACACAAACAACAGAAACAGACTCATTAGGTTATACATGCATACGTATATGTTTGTGTGATAGTGACCAAAGAAAGGGGGACTGTCAGCTTGAATGGGGGAAACATGAGAGCAGTTTGAATGAGGATAGCTGGGGGAGGGGTCATGCGGGAGGAAGGGGAATGTGATTTATTTCTATTTCAATTAAAAATATATAGTTGATTTTGTTTTTTGTTTTTTTACTGAATGAGACATCAGGAGACAGGAGAAATATGGAAACCTGAGGAGGAACAAAGCAAAACAGAATAAAACAGTCAGATGTCATTGGTAAACTATTTGGTGAA
This sequence comes from Acomys percivali, assembly GCA_907169655.1. Lineage (NCBI taxonomy): Eukaryota > Metazoa > Chordata > Mammalia > Rodentia > Muridae > Acomys > Acomys percivali. The sequence goes on along the minus strand of OU015743.1, from coordinate 69,444,869 downwards.
GCCAATGATAACTTTGGTTACAGCAGTGTAACTCCAGGTACCTCCATGCAGTGTTGGGGAAAGAAGTAGATGTGGAGGTTATAGGTGACATGGGGGCAGGGAAAACATGCACACCATGAGAGGAATGTGGGCTTGGCACAAGGAGGGGCAGCATAAGCTAGTGCCAGAAAATCTTACAAGGTGGTTCCACATGGTTATGGAGTTGTAATATGGTTGGGGAAGTGCATAGACAAAGTCCTGGGGCCATTTATGTGCAGAATGAATGGCAGAGCAAGGTTACCACAAAGGTACAAACTACTGAGTGGCAAGGCATCAGGAAGTGTGGGAAGATAAAACAAGTTAATGAAAGACAATGTACCTAATCTTTCAATGTCTCCACCACATCTTTTAAAAAAGGCCAAAATGAGTTCTTCAGTGGGCAATGTAGTAACTGCAATGTGAAGCTGGTCTCTCAAAGCCACATGGTACCCATAGCAAAGTTTCTGGCCCCAAGCTAGCTACAGGCTTATAGGTCTCAGTCTTGTTCCTCTCCGCCAACCAGGACTGGTTATTGCTGAGGTCACCTCTGTATGTTTACCAAGCCAGGTCTGTAGCTGATATACTTGACCAAATGAGTTGCAGAAAGGCCTTACCACCACCAGGGAAATCAAAGAAGCAGGATTTGTCTTTGTTGATTATCCTGATTCTTACTCTTGGGGGCACAAAGAAGAAAAACTCAACTATTGCTGAAAATCGACAGTTGTCCCCAGTCCAGCTCCAGCATCTATCTCTCAGGGCAGCCCAGTAAGCTAAGACATCACCGAGTGGGGCTCAGCTGAGAACAGAATGGGCACCTAGCCCTCCAGCCTCAAAGATCAAGGGGCAGAATCTGAGATTTTGGCAGCAACTCCTCTCTGCTGCACGACCACGCAAGTAAATGTTTTTCCCATTTGCTTTTAAAGATACTCCTATGCCTCTGCTTTTAACGTATAATTTATCTTTTAAAAAGCAGTTCCCCTCCTACCTAGTCAAATTATATGAATACATGTATATATTCTCTGTGTCAAATTGTATATATTTTCTACATATTTTATGTGCTATAAACAATTTCCCAATTACATAATACATGCTACAAGATAAGTAATTACCCAAGCAAACTCATAGCTGAAAAATGCATCTTTCTCAAACAAATTAAATGGTGTTATTATGACTAATCACTGCCTTACAAAATTGTCTATTTCCGGCTGTATATTTAATTTTCTGACTCACTGCTGTTATTGGTTTCACATTTTCTTTCTGTCCGGAAAAAATAGAAATACGATAAATTTGTTCAAGTCTTTTGATTTTTTTTAACTGACAATGTTTCTACCCAAAGAGTTCTTTTCTCCCTTTTCCAACAACCCATTTGGCCACTGACATCAAGAATCCAGAACTGTCACATGAGGAATCAGTGTGTCATCTCAGCACTCAGGTAGGCTGAGCCAAGAAGACTGGGCACTGGAAGTCAGCTCAGCCACACAGGGAAACTGGACCTCCCATGCCCTCCCCCACAAAGAAACATTCAAGAAAATATAGCACTATGATTCTGTTAAAAACAAAAGATTGTTTTAAAACATAACTCCTTCCTCCGTGCCTCCTTCCCTTTCTTCCATGTTGCTTCCTTTCTTACAACAGATAGTATGTATCTGATGGTTGCTCAGAGACTATGCCATTTACTAAGGGCGGAGTGAGGCCATAAGACTATTGAGAAATTTTTGGACAAATGGATTGATCTAGAAATTATCATAATGAGTGAGTTCACCCAGAAGCAAAAAAAGACAAACGGTATATACTCACTTATATCAAAACACTAGTCCAAAGGATCCGTCCCATGAAAAACTTTACTTACCAAGAAAGTGGGTCAGAGGAGAGGTCATCCTATTGAGACTTTAGGAGAGAGTAGCATGGAAGATGGGGAAATAGTAGGATCCACAGGGTCCTGGAAACCTACAAGAAGAACTTTATGACAGGCGGATCTGGGTCCTGGGGTCCTCCTCAAACTAAGGCACCAGCCAAGGAGAATATAGGCAGTAAACCTACCAAGACCTAGCTGATGAACGTGATATTCTCCACCGTTGAGTGGAGAGTGAGATCTGACTCTCACACGAACTCTGGTGCCCCTTTTCTGACCACGTCCCCTGGATGGGGAGGCCTGGCGGCACTCAGAGGAAGGATAGCAAGTTACCAAGAAGAAACTCGATATTCTAAGAGCATATATAGGGGGAGGAGGTCTCCCTCAATCACAGACATAGGGGAAGGGAGAAGGGGGGAAGTGGAGGGAGGGTGGAATGGGAAGAAACAGGGAAGGGCTAACAATCGAGATGTAATATGAATAAATTTAAAAAAAAAGAGAGAGAGAAAAAGAAGACTATTGAGAAGCAAGGCTGCGCTCAGGCAATGGCACATTAAAGTACAGGTTAAGCATGAGGGCCGGAAAGGAGGGAAGTTGATAGCCTCTGTTTTGTTTGGTTGGTTTTGGTTTGTTGTTGTTGTTGTTGTTTTTGGCGGGGTAAGTGTTTAAGAAGGCTTGGTTGTGGCTTTTCTTTGACTTTGGTAGAATTCTGCTGTGAATTTATCTGGGCCTGGACTTGTTTTAGTCAGAGGCTTTTTTATTATCGCTTCATTCTGCTCATGTGTTGTGGAGTGTTTAGGTTACTAGTCTCTTCTTGGTTTAACTTAGCTGTTTGGATGAGCCAAGGAATTCATTCATTTCCTTTCAACTTTCAACTTGATGGAGTACAGCTGTTTATAGTATTCCCATGTGACCTTCTGGGTTTCTTGGTGTCTGTTGTAGATGTTCCTTGTTTGTCTCTCTTAATGTGGACCCTCTCTTTCTTTTGGCTAATTGGGCCAAGGATTTGATGGTCTCATTTTTCTTTTCAAAGAACTAGCTCTTAGAGTCGCTGATTTTTGTATTATTTTTATTGTTTCTATTTCATCAATTTCGTATTTTCATTTCTTGCCATCTACTGGAATTGAGTTTGAGTTGTTCTTCCTTTTTTTTTTTTAATCGTTAGCTGCATTTTTAAGTCATTTATTTGTCTTTCATCTAATTTTTTAATGGGGTGGTACCTGTGAGGAGCTGGACTGAGGAAAATGACACAATTTGTTTCCATTAAAAGCATATTTTTAAAAAGAAAAAAGAAACATTAAAAAAAAGAGAGCTCAGGGCTAGAAGAGATGGCTCAAGGATAAGAGCACTTTCTGCTCTTCCAAAGGTCATGAATTCAATTCCCAGCAAACACATGCTGATTCATATCCATCTATAATGAGATCTAATGCCCTCTTCTGGCATGCAGGCACATATGCAGGCAGAATACTGTATAAATAATAAATAAATAAATCTTTAAAAAAGAAGTCCTGAGTTTGGGAGATCACAGAGTAAGTTGGAAGGAAAGAAAGCGAGAAAGAAGGAGGAAATGATGTTTTTTTATATTGTAATAAAAACAAAAATTCTTCTAAAAGCAAAAAAATAAAAAACAAAAGAAGGAAAAGTGGAGGAAGTCAAGTGACTGTGGGAAAGACCAAGAAAGGGGAGTCACATTAGGGCAGTGTCTGGAAACATAACTTGGATATGATCAGGCAAAAAAATAAAAAGACAAGAAGCATATGATTAGTCACAATTGCTTAGTACAAAATAGCCCCAAATTGAAAACAATTCAAACGTTCAATACTTATACACAGGTAAATATAATTATAGTATTACTTTGCAGTAGGATTTTATGCAGCACTATAAAAAACAGTGTGCATGACACAACTAGAATGAACCAGGAGGCATTCCATTGAAGGGAAGAAGCTGGACATGAATTAGCATATGTTTATGAATTCATCTGGATTATATATACAGAAGAGAAATCTATTGAAGTGGTATCTAGATTATTTTCATGTATGGATACATATATTGTCAGGGTGTGAAACCTGCTTCTGGTGGGATAAAAATGTTCAAAAATTAAGCCTAGCTATGTTTACATAGTCCCACAAATGTAGTGAAAACATTATATTGTGAGCTTTACAGCCAGGGATTATCTAGCTTTTAATATATCACTGTAGTGGTTATTTGGGAGAACAAAACGTATGCAAGTGTGTTGTAAACAAATGGAAGCCTCTGCTGAAATCCTGTGAGGTGAAAGCGCACTGCTCACCATGACCCAGCTGCCTAGGAAACAGGTGCAGTGGTGGGATGGCTGAGGGGAGAGTGTGCTCTTGGCTTAATCAGTGAGTGGGAGACATTGAAGCTCAGCATGGAGACACCACACATTCCTCAGTAGGCTGAACTGCCATGACCAGGAACAGGAACAACTTGAAGACAGGAAGAGAGGCTAGTAACCTAGAAATGGGTCTGATGTCAGCTAAAGCCTGTACTTCTAGCAAAAGAAACAAAAATTATGAGCCATGGGTAGCAACTATTTGTGCAGCTATCCACACAGAATCTTCCCTGAGCGCAGGACACAGTGTTCTTAAGTATAAATGAGAATTTTTTAAACAAGAGAAATTCCCACACCTAAATAACCAGTGACCACACATGAGTCAGTCACACTGCTCACAAGACTAGATCAGCCTGTGGTTCAGAAGTGTTCTGCTTTAAACTGTCTATGTCTTTATCTGAAGGGTTTTAAGAACACCACCTATTTTCAATACCATTTACCCAGGTTCTAGGCTAGCAGAATCTTCTGGGACCTCAGCAGAGGAGCTTGGCTATTAATAATGACAGTATGATAAAAAGTTTGCACAGAAGACAGCAAAGGACACCTTGGTCCTGTAACGTAGTCCCTCAAATGTGGTTGACAGGGCACTTCATAGCAGTTTTTGCATAATTAAAATGGATCTCTGGGTCCCTGCATTAGAGCAGTGAGTTAGGACTCCTCTCAAGGATGCAGTGAAGGATTTGAAGTTGAGGGAATAGATCGGGTAGCAATCCATTGCTCTTAGAAAAATCGGGAATGAGAGGATGAGAAACACAGTCCTTGTCTGCACTCATCTGCTACCTGCAGGCAGATGGGTCTTCCATGTCACCCTCATCTCCAGCAGGATCTGTCCTCCAACTATGTCTGCCATGGATGGTTCTAGGACTCCACAGAAACCAAACCGCAGGTGCTCAGCTTCCTGACATAAACCGAGGTCAGATGAATTCATAGCAGAATTCTGCCAGACTCAAAGAAGAACCTGGTGGCACTCAGATGAAGGATAGCAGGCTACCAAGAAGAGACTTGATACCCTATGAGCATATAAAGGGAGAGGAAGTCCCCCTCAGGCACAGTCATAGGGGAGGGGAGTAAGGAGAAAATGGGAGGGAAGGAGGAATGGGAGGATACAAGGGATGGGATAACCATTGAGATGTAACAAGAATAAATTAATAAAAAAAATAATAAAAAAGTGTTTCAAACATTAAACTATCAAAAAAGAAAAACAAAGAAGCACATTCTTGAATCATCTCAAGATTATGCCTAATACTTCATACAACATAAATACCACAAAAATAGTTGTTTGGCTGTGGTAATGGAGGAATTACAAAGTTTCCTGCACATATCCACCAGAAGTTCAGCTATCATACGCGTTACTACATTTGCTCTATAGTCGGTCAAATCTGAAGACATGGCGCCCATGAGTAGGGGGCTAGAGACACTTATGTAATGAATAATTGAAGGTGGCTGTGTTTGGAGAGAATAATCTTTATACATATGAAATCACACAAATTACTTGTATATGCAGGCCCTCGCTCCTTTTAGAAAGCACTCCTGCAAGTCTCTCTTAATGTCTTGTTTATTCTGATCTTGTTTAAAGTGGGCACACTGCCTGCAAGTTGAAGTGTTTTTTTTTTTTTCTGCTGAAGTCAATGTGCAGCTCTCATTCTGCAGCCTGAATACATTTTGTCCTTTCTGAACAATAAAAGCAAGCATGCTCAGGAAGAAAGGGCAACCCATTAGGGGAGAAATTGTATTTTCATAACCAAAAACAGCATTTCCTTGTGGAAGGGCAAGTTCGATAAATGAGCTTGCAGCCAATTTGAGTGCACAGGAATTACAATTTGAAGTCTCTAGAACCTTCCAAGGAGTAAGATGAAATTTCTGATTTTTTTAAACCACAGGCCAAAACTTCAATCATGACCCCATGCTGATCTTCCTTTGGATATGATTTTCCAGTGAGAATTCTGAAGGTCACTCAGCCCAACTCTGACACATTCAGTGTACACTTCTTCTATTGGATAAAACTATTTCCAAAGTCACATCCTGCTTATACAACACAGACCAACAGACCCAAAATAATATATTGTCTTTAATGTCACAGGATAATGTCGGTTCCATTTCTGGGAGTCTGTCTCACCTTCAGCATAACACTAGCCTCAAAAACATCTTGTCCCTGATGAGCTTGCAGCTCATCTCACTATGTCCCGTCCACCTTTAGTCCAGAGCACTTCATTCCTTGTCATAGGACACCATGTCTCAACGACCCATCATGCATGCCCTTCCTGCCGTGCTACCCCCTCTTGTTAAAACTCTGGCTGATCAATCTAGAAGCAGCAAAATGAGTGATGTAACTATTCCCCACGTCTAAAACTCCATCCCAAGATCTCTCTAAAGGCTGTAAATGTCCCTCAGCCTTCTTAGCAAGGACCAAGTTCCTCCGGATGAAAGGCTTTTGTTTTCCAGTTCTTGCACAGGTTGGCCTCTCACCACCACAGCCTAGCTATGCCATTTGCTCAGCCATAGGTGCAGGGTGTTCCTGCCCCTCCTGGAAGTCGTGACCCTTCCTTGCCTGAGATGGTCAATTGCCTCTCCCACAAGCTGCATCATAAGGTTTAAGTGGCTTTGGAAAGTTCTGTTAAGCAAAGATGGGCAAAGATAGGATGTCCATGGCCAGTGCTTTTTGATAACAGAAGTACACAGTGTGCCCTCCCCTGGAGTCCAAATGAGCTTGTACTGTATTTGCAACATACAAGTTTGCCAGAAGAATGTTTACGCAACTTTTGAAGCTAACTGAAGAAAAGTTAAGCTGATCTCCATCACTGAGAGATTTCTGCTAGGCACCTCTACTAGCATAGGCCTATACTCCCTACTAGTCCAGATGTAGAGGCAGGCTGAGTCCAAGACCAGTGAATCAACTTAGTGTGAATCTTTCTCTAGATAAAAAGTAAAAAGCAGACTGAGTAGTAGAACACTCACCTACCAAGTGTGAGCCCCTAGATTGAAGCCCACGCAGTGTACACATGCCAAAGCATCCACCACTTAAATGTCAACTTCTGCAGCAGTCTCCAGGGCACACTGATGCTCATTTGCACAAGTTTAACTTTCCAGAGAGTCTTGAGGGTGTCTGCAAGTTATATTATGAATATTTTTCAAGAATACAACTGGTATAGCTTTAAAGACAGAATTATGCCTTGTGTGATTTTTTTCCAGAGTCTATAGTCCTAATAGAAGTTCACCAACTACACTCATCCCAGGTCTCCAGATTATGAAGCTACGAGTCCTTGCATCATCACTCATGTCAAGTACCCCATCCAGCCCCAAAGTTGTACCACAGGGTCATATGTATCAATGGTTTGCATCACTATAGACATCCCTCATGGATTTTTCTTTAAAAATGTATTCTGTTTTCACTAGAATATACATATTTTGAAGACAGAAATCAATTTTACTTAGTTTAGTTACACAGCCAGAAACCTTAAAACAGACGCAAACACATTTTGTTCAGAGAAGGATGGATGGATGGGTGGATGGATGGATAGATCAATAGATGGATGGATGGATAAGCAGATGAGTGGCTAGATAGATAGATGGATGGATGGATATATTATTTCTTACCTTACTTACTAACTGATTAGGGAATGTAACTTAGGTTCTCTAAGTACTTCAGTTATTTGAAATTAAAGGTGATACATATTTTTTACCAAAAAAATATTTTAACCAGTTTTTTGAGAGTCAATGAATAAATAGTGTTTAATGAAGTTAAGTCCACCATGGATCTTTGAAGTAATAAGGCACTCATTTTCCAGGTGGGACACAACAAAACTGCAATACTATGAAGCATTCCTCATTATCTAACAAGAACTCCTTGTCTTCCCTTAGACCACCCTGTGAGATATTAGGTTTCCATGAGAAACATTCTAGCTCACACTAGGTCTTTAAAATGTTAGGCATTTTATAATCCCACAATTACAATAATGGATAATTAAGTTGGCATGACTTGAAGCAGAACAAATGAGGCCAAATTAGGTTCCCAAATCATGGGAATATTATGAATGAGTTCAGCTAAAGTAAAATGCATTTCTCTAACATGGATAAATTGTTGTTTGTATCCTATGTAGATACACAGTCTACCACACAACATGCTACAATCTTTTGATATATGCATGATTCATTGTGGTAAGAAATGCCTACAGAGTAAAAGCCAAATTTATTATCATTTACGCAGATAATAAATTAGCTCTGCGCACCATAATTACATGTCTAATAAAGTTTTAACTTTGAAATAAATTTAGAGCATTAGAAACACGAGGGAAATTTCTAGTTTCTTATGGTATTTCAAATGAGAGATAAAATTGACTAAGTCAGAGTTGGAGAGGTGGCTGCAGAGTTAAGGATGTGTATTGTTCTTCCAGAGGATCTGAGTTCAATTCTCAGCAACCGTATCATGTGACTCACAACTGCCTGCTACTACAGCTTCAGGAGAGTCAACACCTCTGGCCTCCACAAACACTCCCAACCCCAGCATACCCATGACTTAATATGAATATATTGAAATTTTTTGGTTAGGTCAGAGTATATCTAATAAAGTTCAAAAGTGTTTCTTAAACACCATAGTGTGCCAGGTGCCCTTTTAGACACCAGAAATAGCTCCTCACAACCTGTGCTTAGCCCAGAGCCTGGGTCCAAACACTGCACCCCTCAGATCTAATGTCTAGGTTTTTTTTGGAGATTAGTAGCCACTCATGTTCAAGTAGAAGAAGCTTCCCAAGATCACATTTGCTATTCAGCAGACCTCTGTGCATTACTTCCATCTAAAAGGAGAAAACAACCTACAAAGAAACACACCAAAAAACCAAAAGCAAAACCGTTAATCTTCACTTCTTTATAATCTTATTCAAGACACAATTTACTGAGAAAAATAAAACATGAAGCAAAGAGACATTGGGTGTGCTTTCATATTTAAAGGAATTCTGGATTTTTTTTTTCTATTCAAACCTTGTGCCATTTTGTGGTCAAAGCTCATACAGAAAACCCAAGGAATCTGGATTCTGAACATTGTTACCCAGATCCAACAGAATTAAATGAATGATGACTAAAAGAAAACCATTCAATTCTTAGATTAAAACTTGTAAATTTAATCAACAACTAAAGGTTATATTTTCATAAGACCACATATTCTACTTCTCTGGAAAACCTAACATATGTTCATATTCTTATTTTATACATTTGATAATTGTCTTCAACTCAATAATTTTTCTAATTTGCACTCACGTGCCGCTTAGTAAAAGTCAATTTTTCATTCAACCTTATTGAAGTGTAATTAGCATATAATAAGTTGCACATTCATTTTAAAAGTACAATAAATGAGGATGACAAATGTGCTTTGGCTGCCATCCCAGTAAAGACATTAAGTTTTCTTGGCAAATATTCCAGAAACTTCTCTGAAGCATCACCCCCACCTAATCTCACCACACCATAGACCATTCAGGTCTGGTTTACCACCAATAGACTCATCACAAGGGAGTCCCAGTCTGTATATTTTGGGTGTATTCCAAGAGAATGAGTAACCTGGCTTGACTTAAAGTCCCCATTTTCCATTATTTACCAATTTCAAACTTAAGGCACAGCTGAAAGTTAATATTGGTCTTAATCACATGCTGAGCACAACTGCTATGTAATAAAAAGGTCTAGATTTTAGCAATAAAGGCACTTTAGCAGACTATACGATATATAGGGGAATGATGAGAAAAGAGTGAGAGATCATTGTCATCCTAAGAAACTTCCCATGAGTCTTCTCATGTAAGCTCTCCAGCCATGAGACTGATATTAAGAAATACATTAGCTCTGACTGTTCTCATGCTTTCTATCAATAGATTCATATTATAATCTTCTTCCTCTTCTTTACATGTAAGTCTAATGCCACTCCTTGGCCTACTTCTATAGTTAACAGGGGATTTTCATCATGGTAATGGTTGAGTGTTACATTAACATGTGTAAGTTTTATTTCCACAGGTGTGTTTTCTGATCACCTAGTCCCTTTTCTGCAGATGCCTCACACAGGACATCCTCAAAGTCCACATGTCATGTGAAGTCATTAGGTCGTAAATCATCTAATTGTTCTCTCTCTCTCTCTCTCTCGTCCCTTCTAAAATTTGATCAAAATTTCCACTTCTCAGCCAGAAGAAATAAATACAGTAAACATTTGCAAACTGTCCAAATATGTGACAGTGATGGGCTTTTTAAATTAAAATTTGAATAGGTTTTCTTGTCTGACTTGCCGCAACAGCCCTAAGGACTCTCCTATCACTACCCGCTCTTCATATTTGTAATCATTATTTTTTTAAGCTTTGACACTTTTCCCTTTGATTCATCTTATTAGATTATTTTTCACAGTTGGCTTTTTAAAGTCTTTTGGGTTTTTTAACAGTGATACCAGTGGAAACTAATAACATGTTTCTTAAAATAAAAGATGTTCAAGCCCATGTACTAGAGTCGATTCTGATAGGCTCGCGGCAATTCACCTGCATCTACAAATAAGAAGCAAGTTGTACAGAGAGGAAATGCAGGAGAAGAAAGAAAATGCTGCTTCCATCCAATGTCAATGGAATCTTTCATCCTTGAATTGTTTCAGGACTTACGGGTAAAAAACACAAACAGCAACACAGACATGGCTGTCAGCAGCACTATCCAAATCGCTCCCATATGGCTAATGTGTGTCAACAAAGCAGTTCCTGTTTAAGCAACACGACATAAAATTCTAGAAAGATGCTGCCAAAATCTCAATGAGTGCAATCTGCCCCCCACACTTCAGGAAATGCAGAGGCTCCCTGAATGTGTGAGGGGGAGAACAGGAGTTTTGGACCTGGTGATATGCTTGGGAGCCAGGACCACACCTGAGATGGCAACAAAGCGGTTAGCCCACTTCAGAGTTATGCTACAGTCTAGAGGCAGAGAAAAGAAGAGTGCCAGAAAGGCAAGAGACAGCAGTCATTAAGACATGAGTGACCCAATATTAGCATCAATCCAAATAGGTGTCATTAGATTGGCACACTTCCTCATGATGGGATAGCTAATAGGAGGCTAGATTGGGCTCAATTTGCACTGTCCCTCTTCTCAAGGCAATTAGCACCTGTGAATGTTCATCATCTGCCAGGCACAGCCCTGTGCTCTTTAAGCACAATAAGCCACTGGCCAGCCACTCAGTGTAGGTCCTGCCACCATAACCTAATACAAAAGAAAGTGAAAACTTACAGAGATGAAAGATGAAATGATCAGTGGGAAGCCATTAGGAAATGACAGAATGGAATTCCACCCCAGGTCTTCTGGATCCAATTCAGGTCCTTCCAGGAGCCTGCATTGCTTCTTTTATACAACACAAAATTCCAGGCAGATGCTGCCAAAGTGTTACTAAATGCAATCTGTCCCTATACTTTACCTAGGGATTTGTTGTCAGGTAGAAGAGGTCCACTGTTGCAGTTGGCTTTCTATTACATGACCAAAAGTAACTTGAGAAGTTAAGGGCTTATTTAACCTTACATCCACTATGAAGGGAAGTCAGAACAGGAACTCAAGACAAGAACCCAGGCATATGAACTAAAGCAGAGCAGATGGAAAACCACTGCTTACTGGCTTCCTCCAATGTCTCCTTCAGCCTGCCCTCATATATACCCCAGGACCACCTTCCCAGGTATGACATCACCCACAGTGGGCTGGGCTCTCCCATATCAACCATTAGTTGTGAAAATAACCATAGATTTGCCCTCAGGCCAATATGAGGGATGCATTTACTAAATATTCATGTTAAGGCTTCACAATGCACTGTACTATAATTTTAAGAATGAGTTTTCTCTTTCAATTTGTGACTGTTTGACTTAACATTCCTCAAACGGAAATGATAGACAATCATTGAACACATTCTGTAACCTGAACCTGCACTGTCTGGTGCTGTTCTTAAAAACGAATGATGAGATGTTTTCCTGGGAACTGGTTTTATGTCACAGTAAATGATCTCAAGTCAGGAGCATAGTTAAAAAATTAATGTTTGTTGTCTTCAAAAGAAAGGGCTTTTTCTGGGCACGATGCCACACCAGTAAGGCCCACCACTTGACTGAGCCAGGAGAATCCTTTGCTGAAGGACAGCTTGGGCTATATAATGATATCCTGTCTCTAAACCAGGAACTTTGAATTCAAAGTGTTTGTAACTTTAAAATGAGACATTCTTGTTATTGGACATAATCGTTATCTATACTTAAATATCTGGGTAAAGATCATTTGAAAATATAAAAATGTCAAGAAATAGTCAACAACTATTTTACAAAATGCTGTCCTGGATACAGAAACTTTTGTGGCTACTTAGGACTGTCTGAAGCCCTTAACTAATAAGTTCATTCTGGAAGAATCTTAGACAATATTATAACTCTAAGTCCCTTGATGCCGTGCTTTCACCAGTGAGATATTAAACACACCCAAGCTTCCTTGACAATTCCCACTGTGCAGCGAACCCTGGGGAGAAAGTCGGTGAGCCCTACAGAGTTACCCTTGCTACGCATTTCATAGCATATATTCAGAATTGTGGTCCTGAACATAGTCCGTGCTCCCCTGTGATTGGTGACAAGCCACCTTGGTTTAGGGGATAATAAACAGATGCCAAAGGGCTAAAAATATTTATAAATAATGCTAGAGCAGCAACAGCCCAGCTGAAGGCCAGCCAAGTCATCAAGTTTGGTAAATCCTACTGAGACATGTTAAAATAGATTTTTAACCTTTGGGTCAGCTGACCTGTGATACAGCTGCATCAGAACCAAGGCTTTTGCCCCAAAGTTTAGGAACAAAAGACAATCTTGGAGTGTTCAAGTGATGCTCAAGGGCAGGAAGGTCTTATCAAAGGGGTTCAGTCTCCTTCCAGTACTTCAAGCACAGAGAAGGATGTGACAGCAAGTTAGAGTAATCAAGTGTGTTTTCATGCTAATTCTTCAGTTAGGGTCTTACTTTATGAATTCCTCTTAACTGATTTTTTAAAAATGTTTTCATAAGAACTAAATGTGGGAAAGGAGACACAGAATCGAGTGGGTTTCTTCTGAAGCATTTCTCATTATTGAAAGAAGCCTCAGGCCCAGGACCAGCCACTGTGTTGACCCATGAAACAGTTTCTACAGAAGCCACAGCAGGGCTATCTCTGGCCGTTTCTCATCAGTAATGAGAGATAGGTGGACAGGGATGACCGCTAACAACAACAATAACAACAAATGAAGGTATCAGATTGCAGCTGTCGTTGGACTCACTGGCAAGGGAAAAGAATGACCTGTAGTGTGCAAGGGACCTTTAGTGTGCAAGGGAAGTGACAGCAGGCCCAAGGACCAGCGGCCATAGTCAGGGAAGGAGGGTCACCTCCCCTCTAAGTAACTTCTCCAGCTGAGAAACTGCGTCCATTCCACAGGCTGGCCTGGTGTGGGCAAGGTGACCACTTCCAGCTCCTGAGAATGATAGTGGTGCAAACAGCATCTTCCAGCTTATCAAAGCACAGGACACTTTCAGAAGTGCTGAGCCAGTGTTTACGCTGGGTATTTCCAACAGTTATATCTTATGAAAGTAGGTTCTGCTTCACAAAAGAAACTGCTGACATGAACCCTACAAGTCATTTGCATATGCTCAATTTGTACTCTTATCTGAAGCCGTCCTTAGTCATCTGGAGACTTACATCTCCTTCCGTTTTGGGTCCTGGGAGCTTTTTTTCTCTGATCTTATGCAACGGTTAACATTTTTGTCTAATTCTGGTCCTAGTTTTCAGAGGTAAATCAATTCTTTTTTAACTGATTCTCTAATTGATGTTACTGCTGCCACTTTACCCTCTCTCAATCATCAGAGCTTTCTTTTCTCATATAGTGTTTTCCAGTATTTTTCTCTTTTTTTCTATTTAATAATTAGAATGTCCAGCCTGATGAAATCAGTGTGATTGTGGGGGTTGGGGGCTCTCACAGAGGACTAAGTCCTCCAGGGAAGTAAAGTGTTCAGTGAAACTAACAGGAACAGCTTTGTCAGATCATGACTGAATATGTGGAGTCTTGAGCAATGATTTGAATTCAGATACCAAGCCCAAATGTGTTCTTCCCTAAAACTGAAATGATGTTTTTAATTTTTCTTTTTTTTACATATACATTTATATTATACACATATATACATTAAACTACATACAGCAAGAAGAACCATGAAACTAGCAAGAATTATATAAATGTTACATTCATAGTATTTTGGCTATTTGTATTTGGCAACCTTGAAGAAAATATCTTTTCTATCTTGATACATCTAAAATTCTGAATGTAGATCAATATCTATCATATCTCATCTCTTTTAACTTACAACATCTATCTTGACCTGAAAATAACTTAACTCCTAAACAATTAAGCTTAATTATAAAACTAAACAATCTGGTCTTCAACCCCATCAGAGACTTGAGAAGGAATAAAATTAATTATCTGAGTAGACAGGAAATACAGGTTATCATCTTCCAAAATGAAAAAAAATGAGACAGACGGTTTGCTGCCTGAACAGTGACCTAAACTCTCTGTAACATTGGAGCGTCATCTTCAGCCTTCTGGCCCAGTGTATCTGAGAAACACATTAGTAAAGCAGGAACTATTGAGCGCTTGCTTACCCTGCCAATACTGAAGATCTTTAATTTGAGTAATATCAATTGCTACTGATTCTGTCTTATGCCATATGTGAGCTAAAGGCTGAGAGATGGCATAGTTGGCAAAATGCTGCCACCTAAGCAGGTGTCCTTGGATTGAGACCTCTAGCATCCTCCTAGAAAGACAGGCATGGCTGCATGGCTGTCATCTTTGTGCTGTGAGGGTCAGAACTCACCATTAAGCCAGCCTTAGCCTTGACACATTGATGAGCCTCAATAATAAAGGGAAGAGCAATCAATAAGTATATCAGACATCAGCTTCTGGGCTCTAGACACTCATACACAGACTCAAACACATGCATAACACACACACACACACACACACACACGCACGCGCGCGCGCGCGCGCGGGCGCACATGCACGCACACACATGCACGCATGCACAACTCCAAACTAAAAGTTATAGCATAATTGTAAAAAGAGAAAGAATCCACTCTTTAGGACATGCTCACAATTGGGGAGCAGCAGATTTTCCGGGAAAAGGAGAAAGAAATTCTGCTTTTGTTTCTAAACTAGCAGGATAAAGCACACAGCGAACATATAACATGATTCTTAATGAGAAGCCCGTGTTGTCGCTCGCATTTAAATGTTTACTTGGTGCCCTGGGAAATGGTTCTAGAACGCCAAGGTGTTGACAAATTGCTAAGGACTGTGCTAAGCATCCTCATTAGCTCAAGCTTGAAGTAACTCACTGAGCAGCCCCCAAGCTTCACAGTCTGTCGGCAGGGGATCTGTGCACTACAGCTATAACTTTTCCCAGCCCGCGGCAAAAGCAGCTGGGAAGAGACAAACGTGTGATGGCGTTTGATCTGTGACTAAATTAGGCTTGATGGTGCAGCTGGGACTTTTCCAACTTGCAAAATATTCACCATTTGTCAGAGCTGGGACTCTTTTTCTGGAAGCATCCATGTCTGTAGAAATCGTAATCATGTCTGGATGTGTCCTACCCTAGTGCCACCATCCTACTACGTCCCTCCACCTTGCACAGCCTCTCGCGTAGCTTCTGTTAGTCGTTCCATTCACTACATCAGCAGATGTGCCGGCACCCTTTGCCAATAAAATATATTCATGTTACTTCACATTACTCTTACCACAAGCCTCAAAGCACCACTATCTCATTTGATAAAGAAAACATCGGAATTCAAAAGCCTTAAGCGTCTCACCCACATAAATACTGCAAGGAAGTGACAAACCAGAGTTCCCACTAACAAGGGACTCAAAAGGTATACACTCAAACTCGATCAGACATGCTTTCACTATTTAGTATTTTAAGAAAAATAAGAATTATTCTTCTCAGGGATTGGAGAGATGAGGCAGCGGTTCACGTTCATACTGATCTTATACAGGACTCAAGCTCATTTCCCAGTGCTCAATTCAGGTTGCTCTCACCTGCCTGTAAATCCAGCTCCAGGTGAAACCAACACCTCTGGCCTCTATGGACACCCACACATGTGTGCATACCCATACATAACACACATGATTTAAGAAAAAAGTAAATCCCCCCCCCAATGAAAGAATTACTCCTTTCAAATGATCTCAGGTATCAAGTAAGTTTGACAGATTGATTTTTTTGTGCACATGTGCGTGTCATGACTAAAGCTGAGCTGACCTACCAGTGTGTGGCCTCAGTGATTGTCATGACACCCCAGTGAGGTGGTAGGTGAGCAAGAGAGAAGCACTGCATGGTCTTCAATGCTTCAGGGAGACTTGGAATGAAAAAGGAAACCACAGGTCCTTAAATTGAATAGTCACCTTGGCAGGATGGGGGAAAATGACCAAATCATAGTTTATATACTAGGAAAGGATGCATCCAAAGATGTCTACCTGTCCGTCTTACACACTCTCTGACCTGTGATGGCAGGCCAGTTGACTAAGGAGACTCATCTTCAAACCAACCCTAGCATCCCCCACATCACAGCCTAGCTCAGGCAATTCTTCACCTCCTGTCCTCCCCAGGCCTGGGACTTTGATTTTTGCCTCTCTACCCTGTCAAACTAAAGTTTTCCTGAAAATAGGGCACTGTCTTTTTATCTTTGGGTACTTTTAAAGACTTGCTGTGATATCTGAAGCTCAATAAGTTTTTCTAAAAGGGAGAACAAGCTTCAAGTTTCCAAGATGTAAGTTAACAAGTAATACTTAGGTCACCTTAGGTTAACTGGAGACACTGAGGGTGGAGGCAACATTGGGACAAAAGAAGCATTGTCATATTTTCTGTAATTATTTTAATCACAATTAGCTATTCTAAATTTTATGTTCACAGAAGTAGATCATTACATTTATTCCTGCTTATTAATCTAGGGCAAAAAAAATGACTTAGTCTTTCAGTGTGTAAATTTCATCATCTGTTAAACAGGAAAAATAGTCTTGCTGGCAATGATGAATCAGCTCACATGTTAGACTTATTTCATCACCCACCCAGCACACAGTAGTGTGCAGAGTAATTAATATAGTTGTTGTTGCTATTCTTGAAATATTATCATTATTACCGGCATTTACCGAACCTTGATTACTTTAATTCTTTGGGCTCTAATTTCTATCTCACTTTCTCAGTTACATAATGATGGTGAATATAGTTCCTTCTAGCTATTAACATCAAAGATATTTTTACTTATTTATTAATAGTTCTATATCCCAACCACAATTTCCCTCCTTCCTCTCCTTCCAGTCTCACCCTTCCTCTCCTCTCCCCACTCCCATCTCTCCTTAGTTTCTCTTCAGAAAAGGACAGACCTCACATGGATATCATCAAAGCACAGTATATCAATCTTCAGTAAGACTAGGCACCTCCTTTCTTATTAAGGCAGGACAAGTCAACCTGGTAAGAGAGGAAAAGGCTCCTAAAAGCAGGCAACTGAGCCAGAGACGGCTCCCACTGTTAGGACTCCCATAAGAAACCAACCTACACAACTATAACGTGTACACAGAAGACCAATGTTAGTCCTACGCATGCTCCTTAGTTGGTGGTTGTCTCAGTGAGGCCCTCAGAGCACAGGTTGGTTGATTCTGTCAGCTTTCTTGTAGTGTCCCCTGTGGCACCTACAATTTTTCCTCCTCCTCGTCATCAGGATTCACTAAGCATTGTCTACTGTTTGGCTGTGGGTCTCTGCATTTATTTCCATCAGTTGCTAGGTGAAGCCTTTCTGGTGACATTAGGTTGGGTACCAATCCATGAGTATATAGCAAACTATCATTAGATATCATTTCACTGACTTTTTTGGTCAGTTGCGTTTGGTTCTAGTCTAGGTCTCTGAGATACCCAGCCTCTGGGTCCTGGCCCTCCAGGCACTATCATGGCTGGTTTCCCTATCATGGTTTAGGTCTCAGGTTGGACTAGTCATTGGTTGGCCACTCCTGTAATGTTCCTGCCAACTTTACCCCAGCATAACATATAGACAGAAAAAAATTTTAGGTCAAAGGCATTGTGGCTAGATTGTTTGGTGTTCCAATTCCTCCACTGGAAGTCTTGCTGGGTTATAGGAGATGACCAGTTCAGGCTCCGTATCCCCCATTGCTAGTAGTCTTAGCTAAAGTCACTCTCATAGTTTCCTGAGAGTTTGTATTGCACTAGGTTTTTATGTACTAGAGATGGCCCCACTCCAGTTGTCTCTCCCAGTACTCTTTCCCTCCATCCTTCTTTCACTTGATCCTTCCTGTTCCCATCCCTACCCCCAGACCAAGGCTTCACCCTCCAATTTGTCCTTGATGTCTATACTATTTCCCCTTCACAGTGAGATCCATGCCCCAACCCCAAATCCTTCCTGTTATTCATCTTCTACGGATTTGTGATTTAAAACATGGTTATCCTTTACTTCATGGCTAATAGCCACTTATAAGTCAGTACATACAATGTAGGTCTTTCTGGGTCTGGGTTACCTCACAAAGGATGATTTTTTTTCTAGTTCCATTCATTTGACTGCAACTTTCATGATGTTATTGTTTTAACAGATGAATAGTACTCCATTGTGTAAATGTATCACATTTTCTATATCCATTCATTGGTTCAGTAATATTTAAGTTGTCTCCAGTTTCTGGCTACTACAAATAATGCTGCTATGAACATAGAAGGCCAGGTGTCATTGTGGTGGATGGAGCATTCTTTGGGTATATGCCCAGGAGTTGTATAGACCCAGCTGTGCAACTCCTGTAAAGATAGGTGAATTCTCAGCTTTCTGAGAAGCTGTCACATTGATTTCAAGAGTGGTTATACAAGTTTGCAGTCCCACCAGCAATGGAGGAGTGTCCCCCTTGCTCCACATCCTCGCCAGCATGAAATGTCACCTGTATTTTGGGTCTTAGTCATTCTGACAGGTGTAAGATGGAATTTCATTTTCTTTTTTATTTGCATTTCTCCGGTAGCTAAGGATAGTGGACATTTCTTTAGGTGTTTCCTTTCCATCTGAGATTCATCCACTAAGAATTCTCTTGGAGTTTTGGGTTTGCTGGTGCCTAGTTTCTTGAGTTCTTTACATATTTTAGATATTAGCCCTCTGTCAGATGTGGGTTTGGTGAACATTTTTTTTCCTATTCTCTAGGCTGCCATTTTTTCCTATTGACGGTGTCTTTTGCAGTACAAAAGCTTTCAATTTCATGAGGTTCCATCTATTAATTTGTAGATCTTAGCACCTGTGCATATAAAATTGGTGTTCTGTTCAGGGAGCTGTTTCCTGTGCCAGTGTATTCAAGGCATTTCTCTTCTATCAGATTTAGTGTATTTGGCTTTTTGTTGAGGTCTCCGCCACTTGGCCTTGAGTTTTGTAACTTCTAAAAATATAGGCCACTCAATATTGAAATATTTTTAAATTACCATGGGGAATTTCAGGGACCTGATGATGTCTTCTTTATATTGCATTCCTTTACATTATAATGTGTACAGCTGTATATAATAGTGTATGTGGTATGAAATGGAAAAGTATGAGCCAACTGAATTTTATTCTTTAAACATTTTAAAGCAATAACTCAAGCCACTACAATGTAATAAAAATTCTTGTTTGACTTTACACAGATAGTACATTAACTTGAAAGATATTAAAGCAGTTTCAGAGAAATGTAAGATTTTTCTCTCCAAAATTTATTGACATCTTGAGGTATTTGAAGCCTCTAACTTGTTATGATTCTATAGAGTACACAACACTAAATTTAACTGAAAACCAAATATATTGATATAAAAGACAATTTTTCATACATCATTGCTCTCCTTTATCCTTAAAATATATTTTCAGCTTATCTACTTTCAAATAATTCTAAAATAATAATTTTCTCTAACATTGATTATAGGAATCTCACTCATATACTACACCTGAAGAATGACATTTTAAATTGTATTCTCCTTTCATTCACAATGTTTATGAAATTTTATTTGGATTTTGTTCTTCAATTTATCATTTGGAGATGGAACAGTATATGTGCATGGATTCCATTGATACTCTGTAACTCAAGAAGAAAGGTCACATTTTGCTGTGCAGCAATGGTCTTGGATAGGGCTTATCCAAGGACAAGCACATGGGTGTCTACCTGGTGTTTCAGGATAACATAATCCCAGAAGCCTGCTTCCATGGAATAAGAATGTTCTCAGATGACACCCTCTTACAGGGAGATAACCCCTCCTGTTTTTGTCTCCTTGACCATGGCTTTCCTTTCTCACCTTGGTTTGTCCTTCTATTTTTCTCATTAAAGTGTGGGTTTTTGGAATCCCTAGAGAGCAGCTTTGTCCTTTTGCTAATGTTAAATATTCTTAATTACTCTTACCACTTCCACAATAATAGACTCTGAGGCCATGTCCCTATCCACACAACCAGTTTCTATATCCATTCACTGGTAGGAACCTGTATTACTTACTTTTCTTGTTTTTGTCATCAAACACCTAAGAAAAGCAACTTAAAGAAAGAAGTTTTTATTTTGGCTTACAATAGGGAGGTCCATCCCATCACAGTGGTAAAATTATGGTATCAATAGCATGAGACAGGTGGTCACATTTCAGATGAATGTTGATAATCAACTTGCCTCCTTTTCATTCAGTCAAGGCCTCCAGCTTATACTGTAGTGTCATGTACATTTAAGATGGATTTTTCCACCTCGGTTAAATTGCCCAGAGGTGTATCTCTTAGATGAGCCCTGTGAAGTTAACTTTTAATATTAACCATCACAATACCTCAGTGTGGTACCCACATGTATACCAAGCTCCACTTACCAAGACAAACGTAATGTCTTCCTCCTGAATTCCATGTTAGGATTATATACTCAATCATGATTAATGATGTTAAATTGTGTGTATTGAGTTTCCTAGTGTATAAAACTCAATACATTGCCTACCCGCAGAAGCATTGGAGGTGTGGGCCACATGAGTGTCAAAAGGTGGCAGAAACGGGAGAGGCTGTTTATGATCAGTGTTCTGACCTATGAACATCTGAATTATTAGTAGCCTAACATACCCTGTGGGGGAAAAGCAAACCTGAAATGACCAACACCAATGATCTCATACAGAGAGATATCCTGAGATGACCACCAGTTGAGCAATATGAAGGCCTGGGGGTGGGGGCAGACCATGCCCAAGATGACTCCTGCCTGGTAGTGTCATAATGTGTGAGCTAGGCATAGCACTCCTGAGACCACCCCTGAAACAACCCCAGACACCCAGAGACCCTATGCACCACTAAGAGGAGCAGGTAAGTGGTGAAAAACATGGAAGAGAAAGAGAAACAAAAGTATGTAGAGATGAAGAGAGACAGAACTGGAGACTTGAAGGTAATGAGGAACAATCTGATGTGATTAGCTGGAGATGCCACCTAAGACCGTAGTTGGATTCTGGCCTGTGCTGACACCAGGGGCCATGTTTGGGTCTGTGGCCCTGCAGCTACAGGGGTCTGTTACCACCAAAGCCCAGTGGCTGGTCTGGTCTGGGCTACTGCACCAGGACATGTTGATGTCTGAGGACTGTGCAGAACTGACGCCACCCCTCACGTGGGCAACGTGGAGAAGCTGGTCTTGGGGGGGGGGCATGAAAAAAGGAAATCTGACCCTATTCCTAGCCAGATGCAGTACTAAGGAAAGCCCCACCCACATGCCTGCCCTCCCACCCCACACCTGCCCCCATCATTCCCATAGTGGGAGTTGCCCATGAGCTGGACAGAGTATACGAACATAGGAAACCTGGCCCGACCAATCATCATCTGTGTGATAATGTGGATGACAGAGAGGTACCCTTCTCCACCTTCACCCCTTACCACTTGCAGCAGATGAGAGAGATGGTTCTAGGGCCATGAGAACAGGAGAGTTGTCCCTGCCCCTAACCAGCTACAGCACTCACGAGAACAGGCCCTGCACATAACCTGGGCAACACAGTAAAGCTGACACTAGTGGAGGAGGCATGGTTGAGAAGGATGTAAGGTTGTGAGTGTGGAAGAGCTGGCCCTGGCCAATGTCTATTCCATCGATGAAGTGCATGAGGGAGCCAGTCCTATAGATCCAAAACTACAGATTCTCCATGACACAAGGCAACACCAATGTATCTGAGAAGAGTCCCAGTGAAGTTCCAGTACCAAAAAGTAGCAGAATCCAGGGGCCTTGTACCGTACCAAGGAGTCATTGCAAAGAATATTTTGCAAATTAAGTAGTATATACAAAAAGGTATACTGTAGGACACCCTGTGACACACTGCTGGTTCTACAATGAATTTTTTCTCTGTCGGTGAGGACATTAAAAGGGTGGGTGCAAGTATGAGAAGAATGGTAGATGAGTGGGATTGGGGTGCCTGATGTGACATTCACAAAGAACCAATAAAAAGTTTTTTTAACTCAATAGATTGAACTTAATACCCTAAGCATCTTAATCTGTAAACTAGGAGTCAAACAATGATGCACTAATGAGAAATTCAGCAAATCAGTGAGATGAGAGTGACATAGATGGCAAATACAAAGGAGCACACAAAGAACACATAAGGGATCCATATACTAATATACTGATATACTAATGTCCTGGAGGAGCGGGTCATGGCAAGCTGACTGCAGAAAGAGTGGAGATTCAGGAAAATACATGCTACACATGGGGACGACGAGGAAATGTTAATTGGTTATACTGAAGAGTTTGTCTTTAAGTGACATCATAATCAAACATGATGAGGAGGCACTGTGAGAAACATTACTGCAGACTAGGATGCACAGTGGCAGGAAGAGATGAAACAAGAAAGAATGTCTAAAAGGAGCACTGACCCCAAGGGGAAACTACCACTTAAAAATCATATGTTACCATATTTGCCATATAAATGCCCTCAGGAACATTTCTTAACCCCTTGACACCTCAATTCCTTCTCTGTGGAGTTAGACTACAATGAAGAAGAGACAGAGGAAGCGGGAAACCTATAGTTGCAATTGTCAGTGTCCCTTATAGGGAGTAAAGGAACCTTGCTTGAATGAAGTCCTGAGAGGATGTATGCTGTTGATGTGGTCATAGCCATATCAAGGACCCCAGAGGCTCAGTCCATGAGACAATTGTAAAGCCTTCTCCCCAAGGATGAGGCCCAGAGAGAAATGGTTCTGCATCATCTGTGTTATTTTTTAATGACTGAAATATACTCTCTAGTCCATTAGATATTTTGCCAATATCCTTATCCTTGTATAGATGAATGCATTCATCCATGAGACAAACCACAGATAGCCATGCTGAGAGGCCCCACATGCACACTCCACTGTCACACAAATCAACATCATCTAACATATTTTATTATCCATATCAACGAGCACCTCCACAGGAAAGGTCACAAAATTCCCAAGCAGGTAGCAACAGAAGCAAAGATGAGTTGAAGAAGTATAAACTTAATGACACAGAACTGAGCTTGAACTACTTTAGGGTGGACCATCTGTGTGGGTGCTCCTGCTATGGCTACCTTCCCTAATGTGGCATGGTATAGTGTGTCTCCTTGTAGTAGTAAAAGTTGAATGTCCCTTGATAATGGAACAAAGTAACAACCAGTTGTGTTCTGCTGACCACTGAATGCACCAAGTTTGGCTGCCAAATGTGAGCCAAATGAGCTTTCTCGGTAGCATTGTCTCAGGTATAGAAGAGTGACCAATAGGTAACATCACATTAAATCCTGAAACTCCTCAAGGTGTGAATACATCTTACAAGTATAATGGGTTACTAATTGCCCCACCAAAACTCAGAACTCATCAACGAATATGACCGCTAAATAAATCATGCCCTCTAATAAGCTGGGGGGGAAGAAATGCTGACAAAATCCAATTCACTTTTTAGAAAGGAAAATAGGCCTCTCCCCACAAAATAATACAAAACATAAAGTAAAATGCAAAAAGCAAGTCCAAATATATCAGTAATGAAATTTTTAAAAAGTCAGACATGGGGTGCACAACTGTAATCTCAGCACTTTGAAGGGGAAGATGGAAATCATTTATTTAAAATATAATTACAGAGGGGAGGACATCCTATTGGGACTCTAGATGAGAGAAGCATGTGAGAATAGCAATGTAGAAGGATCCAGTGGGTCCTAGAAACCTACAAGTAGAACATTATGATAGGCAGATTTGGGCCAAGGGGACCCGCTCAAACTAAGGCACCAGCCAAGGACAATACAGGCGGTAAACTTTAAACCCCTACCCAGACCTAGCCCATGGTCAGAACAGTCTCCACACTTGAGTGGAGAGTGGGGTATGACTTTCTCATGTACTCTGGTGCCTTACATTTGACCATGTCCCCTGGAGGGGGAGACTTGGTGGCACTCAGAGGAAGGACAGCAGGTTACCGAGAAGAGACTTGATACCCTATGAGCATATACAGGGGGAGGTAATCCCTCTCAGGAACAGTCATAGGGGAGGGGAATAAGGGGAAAATGGGAGGGAGGGAAGAATGGGAGGATACAAGGGATGGGATAACCATAGAGATGTAACAAGAATAAATTAATAAAAATAATGGAAAAAAGGAAAATAAATAAAATAAATAAAAAAATAAATAAAATAAAATATAATTACAGAATTTCCTTCTTCCCTTTCCTACCTCTAATCTCTCCCATACCCCCAACTCCCTACCAACTACATGGTCTATATTTAATGTTATTGTTACATACATATATTCATACCTACCAAATTTCTTTAGTGTTGCTTACATGTGTAAGATTTCAGGGCTGACTAGTTGGTATTAAATAACCTACAAATTGTTTTTCCCATGTCCCTCAAAATAGATCATAAATCACTTTACCTCCCATTTTATTTACTGCCACCACCTTCTCATGACTATTAGTTTGCTCTCTGTTGCTATGACAAGCACCGTAGTCAAAATCACCTTGGGACGGAAAGGGTTTATTTCAACTTAGAGCTTCCAGTCTATCATGAAAGTGACTCAGGGCAAGAACCTGGGTAGGGGTACTGATGTAGAGGCCATGGAGAAATCCTGCTTATGGGCTTGGTCTCATGGCTTGCTCAGCTCACCTTCTTATGCAATGCAGTATCATCTGTCAAGGGGTAGCAATGATCATAGTGAACTCTGCCCTTCCAAGTCAATCATTAATAAGAAAAGGCCACATAGTCTTGCATACGGGCCAAGTTGATGGAGGCATTTATTCATTGATCTTCCCTCTTCCTAAGATGATCCTAGCTTCAACAAGATGACAAAAACAACTGACCAGCATGCCACAGTATTGAGCCTTTTGTTCCAGTCTGTTGTAGACTCTGAACCTACAAGGGCCTAAATGGGCTTTTGATCCTATGCCACATCTTCCTCACCTTTTTGAACCATGTCCCCTACTCAAAATATCTAAACTTAGTCCCATAAATCCCATGGTCCACTGGACCAACTCCTACAACAAGTTTTCACTGCACTCCCATTGCTATCCTCACCAACCACAAACAGAAAACTTCATTTTGCTCCCTGAGCTAACATACCTTCTCTCTAGCCTGCCATAAATCCTGTCTACTGTCTTTCCTCTACATGGAATGTTATGTTTTTTTAATTATGCATTTTTCTTGCTTATTATTTCTCTTCTTCACTGACATATAAGCTCCTTACACTCAGTACTTCACTGGTTTCTTGGCAACCCAAATAGGTTGAGGTGCAGTAGCATCTCAACAAATATTGCTAGCAGTTGCTATACAGCTTGCTCTCTCAGGATTCCATAGGTAGTCTCATGGTACCTGGAAAGTCAAGCTCAAAAGATGCTTACTTCCTCATCTCTTATGTCTCTAACATATTTTATGTTTGAATTCCCCCATATCACACTAATCCCACTCTCGGCAGCTATATCCTCACACCTACCATTAGCAGGCCTCTTCTGCAGATGACTCAGCTTTATTGAATAGCTTGCTGTGTGGAAAAATAACCTTACCTGAGGGGAAAGGCAACACAGCATTCCTTCAGCATGTACCACTACACCACTTGCTCACAAGGAACTAGTCGATTTTCCATCACTGTGACAGACAACTTAAGTAGAGCCAAGGTTGGTTGTGACTCACTGTTTCAAAGACTGGAATCTAAGCACTACTGCTGTTTGTCTCATGGTGGCTAACAAGAAGTAAAAGAAAAACAACAACAACAAGGGGACAGGATCTTAATACCCTTGTTAAGGACATGTTCTCAATAGCCCACCTTCCCACTAGGCCCAGCCTTCTTTATAAAGAGGTTCTTTATAAAGAGGTCACCCCTACGACCAAACTTGTAACATTTGAGCCTTTGAGGGATATTTCAAATTCAAACTGTAATATCTAGAAAACCAGAACCATATTTACATTGCTATTTCATTTTATTTAAGAAATAAAGTGAGTTGTATTTTATTTTGGTCTGTTCCCCAGCACAACGAACACCAGTTTCCAAATATTTCCCTACTGAATACTGAAGGATCATTTTAGAAGGTATGCTAATTTCAAATTGATATGTAGCTATGGCTGACATATGTACATCCACTTATATTAACTGTAGTTTCTTTACTTATGGTCCAAACACTACAAATGAGACAAGAAGACCATGGCTCCCAGCATGCCAGCAGCCTAAACAAGCTTAGAGCATCTTTAAACCATGAGACTGGATATGTGTCTTCCCACTTCAGTTCTGAGACAGACATTCGGTAGCATCTCATCTGGTTAAATGCCTCTTCTACTCTTTGCACATAGAATGAGAGTGCCATGTACTTCATAACAGAAGCTTAACTCTGTAAAAACAGAATGTTCCAGCAATTGTTAACAGAGAGGGCTTAAAAAAAAAGTTAACACTATTTTTGTCTAATAAAATTCTACCTCTGTTAAACAAGGAAGAAGTCATATGCCAAGAAATACATACCCTTCCACTTTTACTTTTATGATTTTGGAAGCCATTAAATAACTAGAAAAAATGTGAAATGTAGCCAAGTAGGAGAGAAAGAGGGTCTCTGTGTCTTTAAGCCAGGAAGAGAAATGAAAGCCAATCATTCTGAATGTATTGCTTTAGTCATCTGGTTTCATTCTATTAATGACCTTTAACATCTGCAAAAATATTGTGAAAAGCTAATTTTGTTTGTACTGAGGTGGTGCAGAACAGTTTCTGGCTGTCACTCTAGGATGTGCTATAAAATAAAATTGTCATTCTGGGAGTCTGACAAAAGCCTACTGTACAAATTCAGTTTATTTACAACATCCAGGAATGAAAAGAAAACAGAATTTTACAACACGCCAGCACTCGAAAAATGAATAGTGTGTGTGTGTGTGTGTGTGTGTGTGTGTGTGTGTGTGTGTGTGTGTGT
>OU015743.1:69389343-69417257 GCA_907169655.1 Acomys percivali | reverse complement strand
TGTGTGTGTGTGTGTGTGTGTGTGTGTGTGTGTGTGTGTGTGTGTGTTAGCAATACCATATACAAATAGCTTTGCATGGTTAAAGTTTTTTTCTTAAAATTTCAAGGCATGCAACAAGAATTCTAGCCAGCAAAGCTTTTCAATCTGTGCTATGTTCCTAAACCGTAAGCATTCTTCCACAAAGCATGTTGGATTTACTTCACAATCTCTAGAAAGGAGAAATAGGCCCATTTCCTCATTTTGACAAGCTTTATGTTTCCATTAATTAAGTGGAGGAATCTTTGGAAAAGAAGAAGTGTCATAGAGGTTAATGTATTGGCTCTCCATACTTAAAGGGCAAGGCTAAAATTATACTAAGAAGCCATGAAAAGGAATAAATGTGGTCACACCAGCTTTGTCCTTAGTATTCACCTATTCTCATCTGTAGTGTCCAATTTTGTGAAGGATTTTCTGACTCTGCTACATAATTTTTTTTGCAAGTCTAAAGAATGGAGGGGTTTCCTATTAAGAAATTGGAAAACAGCCTGTATTCAACTCAGAGATGGTGGATCATTGGGTCCCAACAGGGGCCTCTTGGGTAAGACCTCACAGGTATTTAACCAAAGTTCTCATCTAATAATTAAGCTTCCTGATAGCATGTCCACTATTAGGCCAAACACTGAGGCATGATAACCTCCAATGAAAGGTGCCTATTGACTTCAACAGCAGCATACTCTTTTGACAAAGGCTGACATTTCAATTGTTTTCAGACCTCAGTGTACAAGTTTCCTCTTGGCTTTTTCCTTGAGGCCACAAAGACTTTTTTTCTGTGTCACCTTCCTTTTTGTATTTAAAAACAGGATAATATGCCCAGTTCCATTAACTCACAGCCTATGGCACAATGTAAGATTCACTCACCCTCAGAGGTTGAGAAATTTATGAATACATAGGAAGGATGGGGCAGGGCTAGGAAAGGAACCGAAAACAGAGAAGAGATGATATGTAGAGAACTACACATACTTGTACATCTTAAATACTACCAGCATCTCTCAATTGGGTTATTTGGTTTGGTGGTGTTTAATTTCTTGAGTTCTTTATATATTTTGGATATTAGACCTTTGTCAGATGTAGGGTTGGTGAAGATCTTTACCCAGTCTGTAGGCTGTGACTTTGTTCTGTTGACAGTGTCTCCTGCCTTACAGAAGCTTCTCAGCCTCATGAGGTCCCATTAATTAATTGTTGACCTTAAGGCCTGGGCTGTTGGTGCCCTATATTTGACCTATGTCCTCTGGATGGGGAGGCCTGGTGGCAGTCAGAGGAAGGATAGCAGGCTACCAAGAAGAGACTTGATACCCTATGAGCAAATACAGGGGGAGGAGGTCCCCCTCAGTCACAGTCATAGGGGAGGGGAGTAAGGGGAAAATGGGATGGAGGGAGGAATGGGAGGATACAAGGGATGGGATAACGATTGAGATGTAATATGAATAAATTAATAAAATATATTTTTAAAATGACCAGCATCTCTGTAGAATATCACTTCACTGTGTGGATAATTAATATTTTAGAATTAAAAATGTGAATTCACCAGCTCAAGCAGAACTTCCAGCTAAATATTATTGAATCCTAAGGCCCATCACTGCTCAGAACTTCACAAAGTGCATCTTGTTTTGGAGTTCTTCTAGTTCTAGTACTCTCTCTCTGAACACTGTCATATTCCTCACCCAGCATCCTGTCTGATTGTCCAAAGCATGGGAAAAGAGAGTAAGCAAACCCTTCCCAGCTACACTCCATCGCCACTCTCCTCTCTGGTCCATCAGTCAGCCACACTCTGGATTCTGACTGACTGTGATAGAGGACGCTTCCCTGAAAGGTGCTGCACAAAGTCAGCTAATCTAGAATTCTGTGCGTGGCTGGAGAGGGACAGTGATCTGTCAGCAGCCTTCAAGGCAGTTAAAATACACTCATGATGAATAAATCTTTATTTTAACCTTCCCTTCCTGGTGGCTGATTCTTCTCTGACTGTCATCCTAGCTCAGCCCTTCCACCTCAGCACAATGAATGAATGAACTTCAGATTGATGTATTTTCTTTTCATCTCCAAATATGTACAGTTCCATAATAGGCCATCTGTCATTTTATGATTCCACATAGACTACAATGCCCTAAAGTTTTGTTGTCATAGCAACCACGCCAAAGTCTCCAAAGCAAACCATAATGATTCTTGATCTAAGATTATGCTCAACAAGGGGTATCAGTTAAAATTTCAGTGAGATTTAAGTGTCTGATCATGTGACCCATTAAGAATTAAGGCTTAACCTATACACTTCAAATTTCCAAGAAACTCATTATACTATTATTTTAAAAGAAAGAACAAGAGATTCCTATAAGCTGTGATTTTTCCACATTTTAGATCAGTCAAAGGGAAAGCAGGTCTCCGTTTGAATTCTAGAGAGATGCTCAGATGTAGCAATCAAACCTTCCTTTTCACTTTCCTGAAGGCCAATTTTAGAAGAGCTGGGGGAAAAAAATCAGCTCATTGTTCATATTCTTGTCTGCTATCTCGCCGTATTCCGAGCCTCTGCAGCACACTATGGCAGGATAAAGGAACCCTGGATGTATTTTGTGGAGAAGAGAAAAGCAGGGCTTTTAATCTTGATTTACTTCATTTCTTTTCTTCATAGACTGTCTTTTACTTATCTTTAACTTCATTCTGCCCCACGGGCATGGGCATGATTTGTTTTCTATTACCTTGACTTTCAGGGTTTCTCCATTGCCACCGAAGGAGCATCTGCATGCCACTGGGGTTGCCATCTCCCAGGGGAGTCACTTAGAGTACTCTGCTCTTAATGTCTTTTGCGCACTTTACAACTTTTTTGTATCTTTTTTAATTTCAAAAATTAAAAAGCTGAGATTCGGTGAGTCTTAACTTATTTACTCAAGATACAAAGAAAGGTCCTGCTGAGCAGAAAGAAGTGAATTCTAGAGAGAACGGTCAGTGGCCACTGGGAAAATCCTAAGCAAGGGAAAAGGCAAGTTGACGTCAAACATCTAATTGTAGAGGTGTTTTAGAATGTCCATGCCTTAGATCTACACGGTAGGGGCCATCCTCTTTGGTCTGGAAGAAGCAATGGCGTATTTCAGGTGACTACGAACATTGGGGTGTGGGAAAGTCTTCCCTCCTAAGCAGTTATTGGGAGTAAAGTAAATAAAAATATTGGCTAGAATAATTTAGCAACACACATATTTGAAGTACATTATCATTTAAGTACACTTAATTATAATGATACTACAAGATTATTATTTATGATATTAGAAAACACCAAAATTGTCTTAAAATATTGAATCTTTACGATTTATGATGATCGTTCTTAAATTTTGGTATGTGGCACATAGTCTTCCAGGCTTTCTTGAATAGATTTTACAAAGCTCTTTTACTATACAACTGTGTGGAGTGTGTGTGTGTGTGTGTGTGTGTGTGTGTGTGTGTGTGTGTGTATGTGTGTGTGTGTGTGTTTGTTTGTTTAGAGTACTGAATCATCTAAAGTTATGACTTAAGCACTATGTATACTAGCAAAAATATTTTATAATCATGATCTTAAAAAATTGTTTATCTCCTAACATGTGACTAGGCCAATTACCAGGCACTTGATTTTATTGGTTTTTCCACTTCGCAAGTAACACTGTATAGAACACCTTTAAATTATTTACTTAAGGCATAGACATCAAGTATAATTAACAGTTCCAGAATTCAAAAACTGTATCAAAAACAGTTTCACACTTTTTGTCCAAGGCAGTGCAGGCCGGCCTGTACCTTGCTCTGCAGCCCTGACTGCCCTCTTCTGGTCCTTCTGCCTTGACCTCCCTTTTGTTCTGATTACAGACGTGTGGCACCATGCCAGGGTTTCACACCAATCTTTGTTTCTGTTTCCCAGTGGCTGCTGTGTGATATGCTGACTGCTGGGATTACACGTAAAACACAACCCGTCTTGGTTATTTTAAAGTCTGAATCACTCATACATTCTGCCATTGGTCACTTGTCCTTTCCTTTTGTCATCCTAAAGCATTTCTCAGCCAGCTCCCACTGAAAGAACAACACAGTTCTTGTCTTTCCTCTTCTAGGAGGTTTGTAAGAATCATTTTTTAAATCCTTCAAGTTTTCCTGAATCCAGTGGCTTTCTGATGAGAAATGATAACTTCCGGTTGTCACTGTTTGTTGCCCAAGCCATCTCCCTTGGTAAGCTGCTATAAGCAGTGCAAGGCAATTAGTAAAGCGGCTCCCTTGCAGGGAGGCCACATTTGGTAAGATGGAAACACCGTGATGGCTTAAGTCCTTCCGTCTACATACTAAGACCCCAGCCCTATATTTACAGATAGAGCATTTAAGGAGGTGCTTATTGATAATGAAAAATGCAAACTGGTGGTGTCATAGTGTGGGAGGACTGGTATCCTCATAAGAGTAAGAAGCCCCAAGAAAGTACACAAAGAAAATGTCATGTGCACATGTAGGAGAAACAGGACAAAGAGAAAAGTCTCTGGCGCAATTAAGCCAATACCTTCATCTTGGACTTCCATCCTCCAGAACTGAGAGAACACACATCTGTTGTACAAGTCACCCCCTGTGTGACCTTCCATCATGGCAATTCAGAAAGACTGCTTACACATGGCTATGTCAGGCTCTGTCCCCAAACGCTCAAACGTTAGGTAGAAAGTGTAATGTACTTTACCTCAAGTTTCATAAACTCAGGCATACACTGCATCAGGACAGCAGTCATCCCCCACCTGCAGGCCACTCTCCCTCCCCCCCCCTCCACCCCCGTGAACACCTTTCTGCAAAACACAACAGTGTCGATCTACTTTATATTCCTTCATCTAATGAAGGAACTGCAGATGTTCTACTAGAATACCAAAGGTAAGCTGGAAGGGCCAGGGAGAAGGCTGAACCAATCAAATTTAATCAGGGCCTGAATTCAGATTTCCTGTCCCTACATAAAAGGCAGTATGCCCATATAACACTATCACTAAGGAGAGGCAGAGACAGACAATGAGCGAAAGGGCCTGTCCCAAAAATAAGTCTGCCGGATAGTTTTATGTCTACTCAACACACACTTAAGTCATCTTAGAGGGGGGAAACCTCAGTTTAAAATGGATCCTCATAAGATTGAGTTGTAGGCAGGCTTGAAAGGCATTTTCTTAATTAATGATTGAAGGGGAAAGGCCCTGCCCATTGTGGGTGAGGACAATCATGGGCTGGTGGTCCTGCGTTCCATAAAAAACAAGTTGAGCAAGCCATGAAGAGCAAGTCAGTCATCAGCACCCCTCCATGGCTTCTGCACTGGCTCCTGCCTCCAGGTTACCACCCTGCTTGAGTTCCAACAACATGGAAGCGTAAGCCAAATAAACTCTTTTCTCCCCAACTTGCTCTTGGTCATGGTGCTTCATCCCAGCAATAGAAACCCCGACTAAGACAATGTGGTAGAGAGCCAATGAGGAACCATCTGGTGACTTCTGACGTCCATGTATATATTCATAAATATGCATACACACCTTCCTGCTCATGAACATGTGCATATAACTCATGCATAAACATGCAAATGCTCAAAGTGTGCTGTTAAATCCAATTCTCCCCCTTACCTTGTGGTTTGTTTCCCATTTCTTCCCAATTATGAGCCCATAAGTTCCATCTAATTCTATTGATACCACCAACAAGGACCAAGATGCTGGGTCTCAGAGATTACTGTATATTTCTTCTTGTGGAAACTGTGTGCCGTGGGGAGTACTCTCTAGTGTCCTTGTGCCAAGAAAACATTTGTGGGAGAGCACTCATGATTTAGCCCACAGCACAATTTATGTTTTATTAAGCCCAGGGTAACTTCAGAGGATGCATCTTCGTCAATAAATCTGAGTCATATATGGTGGCACACACTTGTACTCCCCCAGGAATCAGGTAGCTGGGGCAGAAAGCTGTTCAAGACCAGTATGAGTTATATAATGAAAACCTGTGTCAAAAACAATTTATTTGAATTGCAAAAGACCAATAAGGGAAAAAGAGGATGGGGACTAAATATTGGCAGAACATTGAATGTATGAAAACTGAATTGATATGAAATAGCTACTTTCATAGACTGCATGGGGAAATATCTTCAATCCAATAATGTCCAATATAATTTAAACATAAAATGATGCTGACATCTGCCTTCAGTTTATTTTGGTAAAACTCCTTAATATTTCCTCTTATTTTTACAAACTATTCAGTATAACCCATACATCACAAGTCTTAAACTCCTCTGTGTCTTGAAAGAAAACCTACTTAAGAAAACCCCTAAATAACACCATTAATCTTGCTTCTGACCAAGCTTGCCTCTGCTTTCATGCAGGTACATTTATTCCCCTGAGTATCCCAGAATCTTCACTCAAGTAGCTACTTGAGTTGGTGGGCCCACAGCCCACTAAGAAATTGCATCATGTACACATCATGGTGTGCATGTTTGGGCTCCTGCCCACACAAGGAGAGGATGTTCACTATACAAAGCACGTGGTCATAAGAAATCAATGAACTCTATAGAACCAGCATGGATGTACAGAAAGAAAAAACTAATGTCTGTGGTTTGCTTATGAGGAGGAGAGATAGCAAACATCTCCAGGTAATACATCCGAGATTGTGCAGATTTCATGATGATGAGAGTGGTGAACTAAGAGTACATTTCACTAAGAAGGCTGTCTCTAAAGGTTAGAGAAAACAGCATTCTCTAACTGTCATACGACCCTAGAAAACTCCTTACTGTGGGGCTCTCTGGAGCATCATTCTCTCTCTCTCTCTCTCTCTCTCTCTCTCTCTCTGTGTGTGTGTGTGTGTATGTGTGTGTGTGTGTGTGTGTGTGTGTGTGTGTGTCCCTCCCTCTCTTCGATCATAAGTCTAACACAGATGAGGCCATCCACTTTAAATTATATCAGAAGCCCCTGGATAAAATAATTTATGTACATTTGTATGTGTTTATCTGAGCGTCTATGTTCAGTGTGTTCAAGGGAAAACACTCAGAAGCTACTCTTTTACACAGATAAGCATTGTTAAAGATAATTTTAAAAATGATGTAGGCTTTCATCATTGAGCAAAGTATCTCTCTCCTTAGAAATCTATGCTGGCATGGAGATCCTTCAGCAGCATAAGGCACCAGTTAACCTGTGTGCCTAGCCCTCCGTTCTGAAAGAGAAAATAAAGGCCGCTTCACACATTCATCTCGCCATTTCAATCACTTGAAGTGGATAATCAGCTTAGCGCTATGGGATGATGCTGAATGTGTTGATTTCTCTTTGGTATTGATTGCTGTGCTCTGACCTCCTGTTCTCACTATTATGCACCGACCACCAGCTGGCACCATTGTCTAGCTTTATTCACACATCAGGTGATCAGTTTTTAATTTTTTTTTTCATTGTATATAGTTCCCAGTGCAGATTCCTGAACTTCAGACCTGATTTATTGGCTTAAATAAAAGTTCCTATTTTAAAGTACTATTTGGCTTAAAACTAGTAGTTTTACAAAGAAATTCCCCTGAAATCCAATGGGAGGTTGTTCCAGAGTACATTTCAGCCAAGTGCTGTTTCATATTTTAGCTAGCGCTTCAGTTCCTTCGTAGATAAATGTGAGACTGTCACTTACAGGTGAACCACGACACAGATGTGGCAACAAAAAATGGCTGCATGTGTTTGCTGAATAACAGTGAGATTAAGAACCATTTCTGCGTAGGGGTTTAAAGTTTACTGCATGTATTGTCCTTGGCTGGTGCTATAGTTTGAGCAGAACCCCTGAGCCCAGATCTGCCTGTCATAATGTTCTTCTTGTAGGTTTCTAAGAACCTCCGGATCCTCCTATTTCCCCATTCTCCCATGTTTCTCTCACCTAGAGTAACAATAGGATGTCCTCCCCTCTGTCTCACTTTCCTGGTAAGTGAAGACTTTTATGGGACATGCCCCTTGGCCTAGTGTCCAGATATAAGTGAGTATATACCATTTGACTCTTTCTGCTTCTGGGTTAGGTCACTCATTATGATCATTTCTAGTCCATCCATTTGTCCACAATTTTCTGGAATTCCTTGTTTTTAATAGCTAAGTAGGATTCCATAGTGTAAATGTACCAGTTTCTTTATCCATTCTTCTACTGAGAGACACTTAGGCTGTTTCCAGGTTCGGGATACACAGATCTAGCCAATGAACAGGACATTCTCCACAGTTGAGTGGAGAGTGGGGTCTGACTTTCACATGAATTCTGGTGCCCCATATTTGACCATGTCCCCTGGATGAGGAGGCCTGGTGGCACTCAGAGGAAGGATAACAGGCTAACAAGAAGAGACTTGATACCCTATGAGCATATACAGAGGGACGAGGTCACCCTCAGTTACAGTCATAGGGGAGGGGAGTAAGGGAAAATGGGAGGGAGGGAGGAATGGGAGGATACAAGGGATGGGATAACAATTGAGATGTAATATGAATAAATTAATAAAAATTTTTTTAAAAAGAACCATTTCTGCCTGCTTCCACAAAAAAGCCTATACCCATGGAAGGCTGGTAAGGTTCTTTTTCTTTTTCTTTCTTTCTTTCATTTTATCTCAGATGCCACAGAAACAGAATTCTTATTCTCAGCCCTCTTACATGTGCTTCACATGCTATGGAGAGGGTGCTAACTCACAGAAGACCCCATCTTGAAGGCAGGACCATGAGACCCTCACCTCTTGCTGTCTGTCAGAAACTAAAGATGGGCCAACAGCCAAGCCTTACACTGCAGCTAAGTCACAAAGTATAGACAGCAGCACAAAGGTGTTGCAGCTGGTTTCTCATCTTCTGTTGGGTTTATTAACAAAATACTTCTCAGGGGGCCTGCATGGACCTGACCTAGGTAGGCCCTTGGTATTTATGTTTTGGTTGTATAACTCTTGATGTTCTTGTGGGACTCCTGATAGTGGGAGTGGATGCTGCCTTTGACTCTTTGGCCTGCTTTTGGGACCCATTTCCTCCTACTGGGTTGCCCTTTCCACCCCTGATGTGATGGTATGTGCCTTGTTTTATTTATCGTAACTTGCTATGCCATGTTTGATTGATATCTGTGGGAGGCCTGCTCTTTTTTAATGGAAACAGAGGAGGAGAGGATCTAGGCTAGAGGGGAGATAGAATGGGGTGACACTGGGAGGAGAGGAGGGAGAGGAAACTGTCATTGAGATATGATATATGAAAGAATTAATTAATTAATTAATTAATTAATTTTTAAAAACCCAAACACTTTCTCTCTTTCGAGGCAGCACTGAGGGGAGAAGCACCATGTAAGGTTGTAACTAATCCTTGTGCCTCAGCCTCCCAAATGTTAAGATTACAGTCCGAAGTCCCCACAGCACCCTTTCCCCTCTCTTTTGTGCAGGTAGGTATGTCACTGTAACTTCGCTTCAGATTATGTTAACCCCTTCCCATCAAATTCCCAAGGCATCAGGGCACAGTTTCATCCAGGTGAGCTTTGGACCTTTGTCCTGGCTGAGCAGTTGTGTGGCCAGAGTACCTGGAAATTTGACCTGGATCTTGGTTTCCCCGGTACCCAGCTTTCAGGTACCAAGTCACTTGCTATCTGATTATTGGCACTACCAGGAGCTCTACAGACCAAATCGAGTTCACGTTTCTTCGTTGCCTTCTCTATGGGAATCCATGCCTCCAAACTTGACTGGGCATCCAGAAGCCGAATTAAACCTGAGCGGTCAGTGCTAATGAGTTCTTATATTCCACCTTGTGAAACTGGTGTATTTCCCCTTATTTTTCTACACTTCCAGTTCCCTAGAGTCAAGGGACAGGGCCTGTTTTTCTTGGTTATATATATATCTTCTATGAGCAGTGGGAACTGAGGCAATTCGTATATTGTTTCTAAGCTTCCGTTAAGTTCTGCTGAACTTCTGCAAGTCATATGTTGCTTCTGGACTTCAGTTTTTTGGGGTTTTGGCTTTGTTTGTTTGTTTGTTTGTTTAGTTCTTTGTAAGAGAGAAGAAGTGAAGGGAATAATGTCTACTTCAGAAAGCTGTTAAGCAGAATCAAATAAGATATTTGTAAAAGTACATAATGAACATTATATGCACACTTATATATGCACTGCACAATTGGAACTACTTCCTCACATGGGAAGGTGTCTTCGTTTTCCTACTTCAAACATACCTTGAAAAACCTCTCATCAGTAGCATCCACAGGCCTGCACTCTCTCTGCAATGATGAACTGCCATAAAAATGTGGACTGGGAGCCAGGAGACATCTGTCCATGGGCATAGGTTCTTATTCTCTTGCTTTCCAAAGAAATTTCCATTCTCAGAATCATATGAACACACTCCTAAGCAGTAGTTATGATTTGTATGTTGGTCTTATGGTAAATAGAGTTATAAGTCCCATTTTAACTAGCAGAAATCTGCAGTGGATTAACACTGATATCACCAAAATACGCCAAAAATGTGCAGCCATCCTGATAGAGGCCAGTGATTGGAAGGGTGTACCATGGCTGCACTTTAGCAAGAGAAAGCATGCATTTTTGGAGAGTAAAGAGTCATCCCCACCCCCAGCCACAGTTATCATGTCAGCCTTCATTACCTCTTGCTGCTGTTAGCTTCTCATAATGCAAAACATTTCTTCATTTCCAGCAGATAATACTTCCAGTGAAAAGGTAATTTTTTTGAAGTCTATTACTTGCATTCTTAGTGAACAGCACAATGTAGCATTTTGTTCTAATATGCTTTTGAAATTGTTTGAGTAGGTACACCATGGAATCAAATACAGAATGTCAAAATGGTTTCCATTAACCATGCTCATTCGCGCTGCTTCCCTTAATGGCCACGCTTTTGTTCTTTTTTCCTTCATCTTTGCATCCATAAGATGAAATGATTCAGTTGATGTAACTGAAAAGTGCAAGGAAAAGGTAGAGAGGCAATTACAAAAGCATCAAGCCACAATTCCGCCCACCTACTTTATTCTATAATGAAGTTTAATAGTGACAGAAAGTGTCTGGAGTTAAACATCAGTCATTTCAACAATTGTAGTTAATGTGAGTATCTCATACCGAGTAATGTTTTATAAAAACATGGCAGGGACTGTGGGCTACACGGAGCTGAAATGTCATAGTGAAATCTTAACTAGATGCTATTATTATAATACATATTATGTTAAGAGAAATTTGTTTCAACCTGAGAAGATCAAATAAGTGCTGTGTTTCTTTCAATAATGTAAATTCAGAGAAAAGCATTTTGCTTGGAAAAAAAAGTTTTCTTCCTATATACTTGTTACTTGCAGTAGATGTGTTCATGTGTCTTGGTGGCAAACCTACAATGAAAAGAAAATTGCTGGGTTTTCTTTGATGTAAAATTGTTTATGGAAATCAATTGACTTTGTTGTCCTTATTTAGATAGCTCCCTATGTGTTTTAATTGCTTCATAATCTGCTTTAAAGGAGAATGTTAGTGGCAGGCAAACCCTAGCTGTAACCCTCCAGCAGGCCTGTGACCATAAGGTCAACCTGCTGATGGCCTCAGGAAGCCTGGCTCTGGGAGCCCCGTCCGTCCCCTGAGTCATTCAGTGGCTACCCTCTTTTCTTTTGTTCCCGGTGGTTTGAGTCCTGCTGATGACTGCAAAATCAAACAATATTTACCCCTGGACATTTGCATTTTCCGATGCCTGGCCTCTTCCCTTCCTACCCACAACAGTCACTGCCTGCATCAGAGAGGCTTAGCCAGTCCCAGAGAGCCTGAGGAGCATCGCATAATTTCAAACTCGCATCATAAAAGATGGGGAGTGGCATACATCTTTTAATTTCTGAGTGTGCTAGCTTCCTAAATGTGGTAGAAAGAAAAAAAAAAAAAAAAAAAAAAAAAAAAAAAAAAAACAGAGTGAGACAGCCCGGCTTTCCATAGTACATTTCCCTAGCTCCTTCAAGAGCGGTTGGGAGAAGGTCAGAGCAACAAACCAAAGGAAGAAACTCCTTTTGTGTCTGTATATCTGGCTAACTCTCCTCCCCAACCTCCTTTCAATGTTTTTCCTTGTTCATGCTGGTTCCCAGGGATATTTTCTGATTATATTTCAACGTTTTCATAAATGTTACTAGGTAAATGCATCAGAGTCCAGGAAACATCCAAAGCATTTAGTCTCGCCACCAGATGGCGATAGAATACCATTTAAGTTTTAAAAAGAAAAAAAAAAATGGGCTCAAGAGACTTTGGATAAGTACCACTCAGTATGCTATCCCCAGAAATGGGACGTCTTTTCCATAGAATATTCAAGAACAATATATTTGTCAAAAACTCCATTGCTATGGCAAAATATCTATTTAGCTACTGTGATTCTACAACCATCCATCAAAACAGTGATTTTTAAAATTCATGATTTACGGTCAATCACAGTTTCATGATTGAGTTTTCAGAGCTGGGCTCTTCTGGTATGATCTTCTGTTGTGCAGGATAAAGGTGAGATTGTACTTGTAGCTGCTTTCAGGTTGGATTGTGCTAAGAGGCTGGTGTTTCCAAGACGACGCCTCATGTTCCCATGTAGCTCCCATACAGAGTATAATGTAGCTTGGTAACCTGCTTGCAAACAGGCACCCATTATTTAAATGTGTACAAGGCATCTGCTTTCCTCTCATGTACTAGTGTTACTCTTGCCTGACCAACTCATGTGAAGCCAGGATGGAACACTCGAAAATATTTAGAAACAAATCACAGACCTGAAACCATACCATCAGAAACTCTCCAAAGATGATATGTACTTAAAGTGCCATAAATCTGTGTGTTCTTTTTCTTGTAAATTACAAATAAGACAAATGGTGCTGGCAAAGTGTATAAAATGTTGGGGGCGGGGAAGGGATGACCATTTGGCTTCTCACCGGAGTACGTTAATCTACGTGGAAGGACACAAATCCCAGGTTCTGGCCTTATGATTTCAGAACTTAAAATTCAATTTATTGAGAACACCCATGATCGAATCATCTCTAAGAGAAAACTAAAACTAATTAACCTGACACAAGGTAACGTCCAGGCAAGGGTGCTAAGTCAGTGGTAGGATGCTTCCCTACAAAGTCTTAGGTTCAGTTCTCAGGACTGTAAAATGGAAAAAAAAAATGCCAGATACAAATTCAGCAGTTTACAAAGACAGACCCACCTAGTGTGTGAGCACAAGCTACTTACCAACTCAATCATGTAAACAAATCCCGCCCACAAAACAGATTATAAAGCCAGAGCTCTCTTTATGAGCACAAATTTGGAAGAATGGAAGCTGGATAGTCTCAAGGGGTATTTCTATTCAGCCTGATGAATCACGTCCCTCTTGTCTATTAACATCTCTATCTTAAGAACTGGCTCTCCGTGTTTGCAATCCATAATCATTGCCTCTAAATGAGGCTAGAGAAATGCCACATGGATTTCACCAGCTAACATTATGAACAGAATAAAGAACAAAAGTCGAAACGTTTTCTCCACACTGTTATTGCAACAAGCCGGTCATTTTTCTCCTAGCCAAGATGATATTCATACTTAAGATGCTTGATTCTGAGAGCTCTGTGGACACAACTGTTGGTTCAGTAATAAGGGTACTTCCATTTTTAATCCGATAATCCCCACAGCCCACAGACTGATGTAGGCAGATGATGCTTTTGTAGTTCAGTTAACATCTGCCAATGGGTGAACCTAAGAACAGAATCCATCAACAATCCCAAATTAATTTTCCAACATTAAACCTAAACAAGGTGTTGCATGTTCTGAGGCATTTTATTAAATCACTTATGCACAAAATTTATCAACTATGTAAATGTAACTGAAACCTACTGCCATCAGTCCTGATCTGCTGGAGAATTGGATCAAAATGGAAATGGGTTTTGCTGAAACTCAGCAATAAGAATCTGTAGCTTTGATTGGATACTAAATGAAACCAATGTGTGATCTGAAATGTTAATTGTACATGTGAATTGTCCAGTTATTAGAGCCTTGTAGCTCTTCTTTTCAAATTTCAACTTTTATAAGATAAAGGGAACTTTACTAAAATGATTGTTCTTCTGCCCATGCATGGCCGGAATTAAGTGTTCCATTAAATGAGGACACAGAAATATTCTCATGTTTAGCTGGCATGGAGAGTGGTGTTTGTCACATGTAAAGCAGGTTTATTTCTTCAATACTAGATATCTCATGTGTCATTATCAAAATGACGTGTCTCTAAGACATAGCTAGATAAAGCTTTCTCAGGAAATAGATTTGTTTGCACACTAATTGGTTCTTAACACTGACTGCAGTTTGAATCCCATGGACTATTTTAGGAACACAATTTCAATTTTATGAGTCACAGGAAAGTGTGTGGAACTTGAACAGTCCAACATCCCCCAAAACTCAACATGCTGGCTTTAGTAGTCACTAAGCCTAGAAAAGGCTAGGAGGCTCTTAGAGCTAACTGGGACACCAGAGAACTGGGA
This sequence comes from Acomys percivali, assembly GCA_907169655.1. Classification (NCBI taxonomy): domain Eukaryota; kingdom Metazoa; phylum Chordata; class Mammalia; order Rodentia; family Muridae; genus Acomys; species Acomys percivali. The sequence continues at coordinate 69,402,825 of OU015743.1, read as the reverse complement.
GTGATTGAGTGGACTTGAGCATCTCCCAACTTCTTGAAAAGAAAAGCTCTTTCATTGGTTGCATGTAATAATTTCCCCTTAAGCCGTTATCCATAAAGGATACTAAATGTTGAGCACATGGTAGATATAGAACAAAACTTCTCTTTTCTCTAGTCCTTCCTCATCCCACTCTCATACTTAGCATAACTTGCCAAACACTCTTATACATCCAGCATTAATACGGCACCCCAAGCCCTACAATCCTCAGCTTCAGCTCTCCCAGTATCTCACTACCAATGACCAGTCTTTACCATGACACACACACTGGTCATCTTCCCAATGTCTCAAAGCCACACCTTCCTGCTTCATTTAACACCATATTCCAATCTTGTTTTGGAAGCCCAATAACAGCAGCTTTTGATCAGTGGCCTGCCTGGAAATTTTGTCTCATGCCACAGTATAGCTGACCCCTCTTCTGAAAGAAATTCTTATTTGTCCAGCTCTGGTCCCCAGCATTGTCCACCTGTAGGCTTGTAAGATGGCTTTTACAACAATAACTTATAAGTAACTTTTTTAAAAAATTAAATTGTGACATATTCTAAGATTACTGAGAAATTAACCTTTTCAGAGTACCTGGAGTAAAGAAAGGAGCTCAGTATATAAGCAGATGAACAAAACTGATAGTTGCATTCTGAAGTTCAAAGCCTACCTTAGCAAAGCATTCTTCAAAGTATATCTTAAAGATAATTTCCTCAAGAGGCAAGGAATGGAGGAAGAGGTTAGTTGAATTGCCAAAATGTAGGAAAACCCTACAGATTATATTTTGTCCTTGAATATAAAATAGACATTACCATATAGAAAGTTCTGGTGGACATACAGAAAAGTATCATTAAACTCATCAACAGTCTTACTAAGCCATGAGCCTTGGAAATTAAAATAGTGAAGTTTAGTTTTTTAACACGGACTTCTTTTTTTCAGCAAACACAATAACTTCAAGATTTGAGTCCAAGAAACTTGGTAGATGATGGTTTTGTAAGCTTTAAAATAGAAACAAATGAAAATTCAGCACAACAAAGTCTTATCACAGTGTTACTATTAGCCGTAGTTGTCTGTGGTTGATTAAATGCAAAGTTCTTTTTTTTTTTTAATCAATAAAAGTGCTTTATTAGTTCAAAGTTTTGGAAGGTCAAAGGAATGGATTTGACACTGGTTTAGTTGTGACAGGGCATTCTCAACTGTGTCACATTAATGTGAATTGCAGTGATGGCATCATGTGTGGGGGCAAGTAATTGTGTTTTGATGAAGGAAAGCAGAGTGTGTTGGTGGGGCCTGGTTAAAGCTTCTCTAAAAATCTCACTCAAGAACTAGCTAGGGTCTGTCCAGAAATTACCTTTATGTACCCCCTTTTACATATATTTTTATCTTTTGCTTTCAGAAAGAAAATTGTTTAATTTTATTTGATGTCTACAAGTGTTTCCCCTATACTTACGTTTGTGTATCATGTAATGCAATACTTATAGAGGCCAGAAGAGGATGTTAGATCCTCTGAGACTGGAGTTGCAGATGGTTGTGAGTGGCATGTGGGTGCTGGGAACTGAAACTATTTCCTCTGGGAAAGCTGCTGATGCTCTTAAACTGCCGAGCCACTCTCCAGCCCCTATTTTCTGAGATTACAACATAATCATCTCCATTTCTTCCCCTTTTCTTTATTGCTTCCAATCTGTCTCATGTACCCTCTTTAATCTTTCTCACATTCATGGCTTCTTTATTGTGAGGGCATACTTTGCATTGAGATAAGACCTTACACCAGTAAATGCAAAGTTCTTATCCTACTACATATAAGATTTTACTCTTTGAAGTTTTTTAATTTGCTCCCTGGTACCCGTAGACTCACTGATGACATTCTGAAACTCTGATTCTAGCTCTACCAACAACTACAAGTTGGTCTGGTAGAAGAGCTCGGTCTCTGCCTTCATCTTCTTATTTTGAAATAGATGGTAACAGTGAATTTTCCTCCTGGTGTAGTTTCTGGATTCTATTACCAATCGACTGACTCCAATTCCGACTCCAGTTCTTTCTAGACTAACTACATTGCACTCAACCCTAGTGATTCTAATGTAGAAATACATAGTGAGAAAGTTGGCCTTGAGGGGCCAGTGATGGTGGAGCACCTAACAGAAAGCATTCATAAAGGGGGTGTGTACAGTCAGAGCATGCCTGGTGTTCTTGTGCCCCAGATATGGAAACAGAGTTTGAGTAAATGTGAGAGGAGGAAATTTTCACTTCACTATAAAGGACTTTTCCTCAACTGTTCTGTGAAACATTTATGAAGACTTCTTTAGGAAACAGATGTCTATCTTTCTTGCTTAGAATATTTCTATTTAACTGGAGCATCAAGAATATACATGGGAGTGTTCAGAATCAGAGTCCTTATGTGACTTGGCTTCTATATTTCCAATCCTGAGGTGTCACCAATATTGGACATTATAGCTCACTCAAGACTCACATGTATGAAAACATTCACTTCTTCCTGTATGTACTCTTAAGGCAAGGGTCTAAGGGAGATTTAGGAATTTGGATTGTTCTTTTCAAAATAACTTAAATGGTCCTCAGTGCCAGACACTAAAACAGAAAATCTAAAATGAAGAATGCATAGAAAGCCAAGTCACAGGAGCAGAACCCAGAAAGTTTGAGAGCTGCTACTTACCTTATGGGTCTTCAACAGCAAGACCACTGTCCCAGGACTAATTAGTAGAGACTAATTAATCAATTCATCCTTAAAGAGGTTTGATCTTTCTCACAGCATGCACTGTTGTTCACATAAAACAATCACTGAAAGTCTAATACCAGATCATTAATCATACACTAAGACTAAAAGCATAACCTAAAAGGTGTAAAATTCAAGCTGACGCCATGCTGTTCTAGCGTGTACATATAAAAACCTACATTCTTTTATGAAAATGCTGTTATCACTTATAGCTCCCTTCAGAACGGACACCTACTTACAAATGAATGGGTGTGTATCAATGTAACAGTGCCTTCATCAATCTTTCCACAGCATGGCAGTCTGCAGTACAGCTGATGAGAAATGTGTTTACTCTTTCAGGAATAAAAATAGTAAAAACACAATACACCAAGTTCATTGGCAGGTTCAGGTGGCCACTTAGTCTATAATAGAATCAGGAAATGAAAGTGGCCTGTGGCGTGGTAAAAACTCTGCAAGCACCAGGTTTCAGCCAACATAAGCAAGTTATGTTAGTGAGTGTCCTCCATTGCTGGCACCAAGAAACATTAATTCTGTATCTCCTTTTAATTGGCTAAGTGTTTATTCAAATCTGAAGCTTGTTATTTCTTCATTAGCAAGGTTTCCCCCACTGTTCCACAGAATGTGTGAGGAACTTCACAAATGTCAGAAACACTCAAGTTGAAGCAAGCTGGAGAAGTGATAAAGGGCTTATAATCAAGTGGATCTACGACAGGGGCACATTTCAAGCTGGGAAATAATAGATCAATACAGAGGGCTCTTTCCCATGGAATAATACTGCTATCTGTTCTTACTTTGAGACTTTTTACTCACCAAAGCCCAAGCACAGTGCATTTCTGTGTTAACCTTCAGCTTGTAAATGATGATTTGCATTCTAATCCTAAGAACAGGGCAAAGGGGGTGCAATTTTAAAGAAAAGCTGTCCTGTGAACAAAGGGAAGCCAAATAAATTAATCAAAGTGCTCTCAGCAAAGAATTAGTGCTTTAGGAACTGGTGGTTAGCACAGGAGAAACTGTCCTGACTGAATGATTTAGCCTGGTTACACTGTGCACGGAACACAGACAGATACAGCAGCTCTGCAGATCTGAAAAAGGCTTTCAAAAGCTCCACTTGCTGTGGCTTTAGGAGCATCTAACCTGCCTGTCTATCTGTCCATTTTGCAAAGAAGAACATGTGTCCTCTTAAAGTAAAAGATGCTTTACTTTTACTTTTGTGGTTCAACACCTATCATGGTTAGTAAATGACGCCCAATCCCTGGTCCTGACATCAAATTTTATCCCATTAGCTTTTTATGTAGTTCTGTGTTATCTTTAACACCAAAGGTCAATGAGAGATCATACCCTCATCAATTATTTTTGAACTGTTACTTTCTATCACTACAGATATATATTACCATATAACTGCTCCCGGTTATTTTTCTTTTAACTGGTAAACATGGGATAAGCCTATCAAGACTATTATTTCTCCATAAAACATAATGATATAATACTTGTAAATGTTTACAAAATTACAAGAAAAAATATTACAGTGTGAAAGTACAGAAACAAACCTACAGGAAGTTTTTATGATAATGATGATGCACATCTTTCTGGACTAAGAAATTTCTAGCTATTTTTCTTATTGTAAATATAAATGGACAATCATATTAGGAAAGTGTCATTAAACAAATCAGCAGTCTTACTAAGCTGTCAGCCTTGGAAATTACAATAGTGAGTTGCCTGGTGTGATACGCTAACTGGTATAAATGTTATGGGAATAACTAGCCTCTTTCTGATTGGATTGAAGTACATCCCATAAAACGCAGAAGGCACGTCTGGAACCACTAATGGGGCCAAGAACCCTCTCCTCCAAGCATTCTTCTCCTCTCTCTCTCTCTCTCTCTCTCTCTCTCTCTCTCTCTCTCTCTCTCTCTCTCTCTCTCCCTCCCTCCCCCCTCTTTCCTTCTCTGCTTTCATATTTGTCCCAACTGGCAAAGACCACACATCATGAGCCCTCAAAAGAGACTATTGCCAGCTGTGAACAAACTGGAGCAGCCCTGCTATCCCACACTTGGGATTAAAACAAAAACATATTTACATATCATAAACCAAAACATCCACAATGCACGTGCAGGCATGCACACACACACACACACAAACACACACACACACACATACACACACACACACCAAATGTATCCTAAGTGATTAACAGATGAGCAGCTTATTTGATCTCTCTACAGGAACCACTGGCTACCATGTAAGAGCAGATCTGAGACAATGGTGGATGAGACCATACTTTGGCAAAAAAACTGATTCCCTCTTCCCTTCCATTTAAAAATAAAACAGGGTAGTACCCTAAAATCATATTGGGGGCACCAATTAGGTTTATTTCTCTGTTCCTTCTTTGCAATATAGCTTCAATAGGTAAAGCACTCTCTGCTTTTCACCAGTATGTCTTTAATTGATATAGTGGAGGCAAGTGGCCTAGCCTACTTGGGGCTGTCAAAATCCAGTCATTGCTTAAAAAAGAAAAGAAAAGAAAAAGAAAAACATCCAAGTGACACTGTGAGAAGGAATGAGGGGCTGGTCACCCAAGTGCCTTTTGCCATCTCCTGATGTTGGTGATTACCATGTGAGAACAACAATGACCTACCAGGAGATCCCAGGCATGAGTGGAAGATGAAGCATCAAGATGTCTGGAAAATCTATAACTCAATGGCACATCGATTTTGCAGTGGACAGACACTCTCATGCCGCATAACAAGTGCTGTGTAGAATCTGGTTTCCGTTGTCAAGTGAATTCTTCATCAAGGGAGCCAAGCATTTATTTCTTACATTGTATGGAAATTCTATGGACAGCCTAGCAGTACAGAGTGGCGTTTGGAATCCTTTGTAACAATCATCCACAATATAAATTTTATTTTATCTCCCCTTCTAAATAAGTCCTTTTTAAATATATGTTTGAGTACGGCACATAAGAAGAAGCTATTAAGAGAGCCATGGGGTGTCTGTGATGGGACTAATCATCCTTGGCAGCCTCTAACTTTTGAATTCCTGGAAAGGAAAACCACAAATTTTTCAGGGAACCTAGCATGCAGATAAATTTTATGCCACATTAGCCTTCTACCCTGTTCCTCTCTCTTCTCTGCCCTGTCTCTTGGGCTCTTCTTTTCCAAGTGTTCTTGGGAGGCTCTCTCATGTCAACATCACAGAAGACCTATCAGCATGTGTTTAGAGGGAAGGCTTGCTGTTAATTACAGGCACTATATGTATTTGCACACTCTTTTGCATTGCACTGTTTTGATGCTCTGGGAAACGCTTTGAGCTTTCAAAGCTGTATTTCAGGGAGGTCCCCAGAAAAAACATGAAATGGATTTGAATCTTCCCCTGCGTTCAGATTTTGGTCTGTGACCTTCTACCCACATTCCATGAATAGAACATTGTCTTTGCAGGGCAGAGGCTCAATAACTGGGCATTTTCTGGGTCCCTGAATTCGTACAATAAGATATCAACTCCAATCTGTGAGCACAATGCTCCAGTGACTGCCAGGAATGGCTGCAATATTGATGCCTTTCAACAGAGATCACATCATTCACCAGGCAGAGCTAAATAAAATGATACTGTAGTTAACAAGTTTTATAACACAAAGTTACTCTAAAACATAGAACTAATCAGGGGGAAGCCTGTTTATACATGTCAGCCCCATATTTAATTGTCAATAAATAAACAAGGATTTGCTCCAGCTATTGTCATGTATATCAAGTGAGCTATTAATCTAAACTAATGAAGCTTAAGATATATGACAGACACATTTTATGGAGCTCTTTCTTAATGATATGTTTGCTTTTCATTTCAATGCCAAGAGAGCCCATTATCAAGAAAGCAGCACATTATGGTCCAAACGCATTGAAATCTCCAGCATTAGTCTTTGTTCTGAGTTCACAATGAACAGTGCTTGCCCTTACATATTCATGTACTATTGGAGATGAAATGCATTAGTTAGACATGAATACAAGGTAGGAAGGAAGGACCCAAGCATCCTGTTCCATCAGGAGGTCCCCCCCTTCCAATTTCCAAGCCCACCTGGAAAGAAAAAGGAAGCTAAATCAAGTCCATTTCACATGTATATCCATTTTGAGAATCGGGAGTAAGTATCCTCAGCAAATGAGTCCTGCCCACTGAAGATCACCCTGAATCCCTAAGGAGTGCAAGCCCAGAATGCCACACTGCAGACAAATGGCTCCTGAAATTAAAAGCAATCATTTTGCAATTGTTTTGATGTCCATAATACCTTACTGCTTTGATAGTTTTCAAACATAAAGATATTATTTCTTGCTGGGTCGTGGTGGTGAACGCCTTTAATCCCTTAGGAGGCAGAGGCAGGTGGATCTCTATGAGTTCGAGGCCAGCCTGGTCTACAAAATGAGCCCAGGACAGTCAAGGCTACACAGAGAAATTCTGTCTTGAAAAACCAAAAAATAATTTTTTAGAAAAGAAAAGAAAGAAAGAATTTCTTACTCTGCCTTCAGTTTGGAGGACAATAAAGTGAACAAATAATCATCCACTTATCCATGATTATTTAATACCCAGTAACATGAAAAATTGAGACCAGCAGACCACTCTTGGGCGAATGCCACCAAGACATTTGTTGCAAGCACAGAAGACCAAATGAAAATTTAGTTGTGTTACAATTTTATATACTAAAATCTGAAAAGTTATGTTTTTCATGGGGTCAGATTACAAAAGGACAGGACATGTATATGGGTAAGGAAGGGTGAAATATTATTATTACACATGACATGGAATAGTGACTGTATTGATCAATAGATTCCCAGACCTCTCAGAGAACCTGCTTCACAGTGGGAAGTTCTGACTACCAGCTGAGCCTAAGAAAGAAATCCTGGTGTCAGCACAGGGGCGCTTTAATGGATTTCCTAGTTATGTTTCACTCTCCATCCCCTGCTCCCTCTGGTAAGCAAGAAGTAATCCCTCCACTTTTAATATTTTTGCTGCTCTGCCTTCAGGGTATCCAGGAAAGACCTTGTGAAGCTGTAAGTCCATTCCTTTCTAACTTCTCTACTTGAGAGAAGTGAAGCGAAATCCAGGTCAGTTATTCAAGATATGAGTAGTGCCATCACTTCCTCATCATCATAGGTAGACACTGCAAGAAGATGTCTAAGTGGCAAGAAAAGATGGCTCACCAGGTCACAACGACGTTATAACCATGCTTCTGGACTTTTAGGCTACAGATTATGAGGGAAAACATGTCTAATGTTTAAATCAGCAAGTCAGTTAGAGTCTGGTATGGAACCCCATCTTTCTAAGACAGTGTTAAATTCTATGATCATAAGTAGACATCAGAAGTACTTGTGTATACATGGCTGCTGAAGCCCCTGCTAACTCTTCTCCTTGACTCCTCATTATTCATCCTCTTTTTTTATTTTATTTTATTAATTTATGCTTGTTACATCTCAATGGTTATCCCATCCCTTGTATCCTCCCATTCTTCCCTCCCTCCCATCTCCCATTTTCCCCTTACTCTCCTCCTCTATGACTGTGACTGAGGGGGACTTCCTCCCCCTTTATATGCTCATAGGGTATCAAGTCTCTTCTTGGTTCTTGGTACTTTGCATACTACCATCATTCAGTAAAACCTGCAACCTACAAAACAATGATTTGCCTGTAAGATACACTACTGCAAAAGTGACACAAATATTATAACCAACCATATTGTGAATGGATTTAAGGTCTATTTCATAAGGACGAACATATACCTGACACTTTTAAAATGGCCATGAACTTAATACTAGATAGGTCATGGGACTAAAGGAAAACAAAATACTACAATTCTGCTAAAGGAACGTAGCAATAAAATGACATTCTGGTATGCCCATAAGTCAATGCTTCACTCAGCCATCATATAAAAGATTCCTCTTGCAGTAGATGGGAACTAACATGGAGAGCCACAACTAAACAATATGTAGAGACTACGACTTTGGATCACTCAATCATACATTGAATGGTGTTTATGGGATGTCCCCTGTCTCTTACACAAGGTCGACTGTGTTCTGCCTAATGTTTGCCTGTGGGCCTCTGCATCTGTTCCCATCATCTGCTAGATGAAAACTCTCAGATGACAGTTATTCTAGCTTCCTGTCTGCAAAGATTGCGGAGTATCATTAATAGTTTCAGAGGTGTGGTTGCATCTCTCCCATTGGGTGGGTCTCAAGTTGGGCCAGTAAATGGTTGCCTATTCCCTCAATCTCATTCCTTTATTTTATCCCTGTACATCATGTAAGTAGGACAAATTTTGGGTCAAGGATTTTGTGAGTGGGTTGGTGTTCTCCTCCGTCCACTGGAAGTCCCACCTGACTACAAGATATGACCACTTTGGTCTCAATATCACCCCTGCCTCCACAACTAGGAGTCTCAACTAGGGTCACCCTCATATCTTCCAAGGAGCCTAGCCCATCCCAGGCCTACAGCTTGTCCCAGAGATGCCACAATACCAATTTCCCTTCACTCTCCCAACTCTCTCATCCCCAATACCCATTCTCCCCATACTTGATTCCCTGTTATTCTCCTCTCCTGCCCCTTTCTTACCCAGTTCCCTCTCTCCCTCCACTTACAATGTCTATGCTATTTATTTTATTTCCCCTTCTTAATGGGATTCAGTCATTCTCCCTTGAGCCCTCCATGTTACTTAGTTTCTTTGGGTCTGTGGGCTGTAGCATGGTTATCTTATATTATATGGCTAGTATCCACTTAAGAGTAAGTACATAAAAGCAATAGAGTCATCCGGGCCTGGAACTAGGAGGATGCAGGATTATAATGAAGGTTATGTCTAAGTAATGGCTGTAGAATTTAGTATATTGATACAAATCATGGGCATGTCAAATACTTGGCAGATTTTAACACAAGAATATATAACCTAAGTCTAACAGATAGATATGACTCTATCAATACATGAGGTAAAATAGTTGAATAAGGTCTTCAAAAGCCTCAGAGACACACAGAATATGGCATTTAAAGCTGTTCTTACAATCCTAAATTTCTTCAACAAGACAAGTTAACTCCTGACAACACCCAGCTGACCTCAAAGAAGATGATGAACATCAAAGATCCTCCTTATGGACATGGCTTCAAAGGTGGCAAATTAGCCACTTGGCAAAATGTCCTCATTCCTGCCACAGACAGAATTCTGCCTAAAAATGGGCTACTTAGATGCAGGCAGACTCAATGGCCACACTCTGCCAAGTCAGGGTAAGCAAGTCCTCAATAGTTCCTGCCTTGTGAACAAGTCTGGCAGAGATATTAGGCCAGAGAGCTGAAGATGAGACTCCAATGTTATAAAGTGTTTTGGGTGACTGGTCAGGCAGTAAACTGTCTTAAGTCAATTTATACATTTTGGAAGCTGCTAACTCACACTGCTGGTTCACTCAGGAATTTAAGTTTTATTCCTTCTCAAGTCTCTGAGGAGCATTGAAGACAAGATAGTATAGTTTTACAACCAAGCTTAGTTGGTTAGGGGACAAGATCATTTTAGATCAAGATAAAGAAGTTAAGCTATTAGAGTTTAGATAGAATAAATATTGAATCTCATTCAGAAATGTAGACCCAACAAGACAGGAAAAACACTTACTTCAAACGAGAAGAATGCAGATGGCCAAGTCACTATGAATGTGACATGTATAGAACTCATTATTCTCATGATTGCCACATGGCTCGCCCTGCTGTATGTAGTTTGTCTTATACCTGTGTAATAAAATAATACATTTTTAAAAGAGTAAGTACATAATAGTATTTGTCCTTCTGGGTCTGTGTCACTTCTCTCAGGATGATCTTTTTTTAGTTTCATCCATTTGTCTGCAAATTTCATGGTTTCCTAGTTTTTAATAGCTGAGTAGTATTCCATTGTGTATATGTGCCACAATTTCTTTATCCATTCTTCGATTGAGGGACATCTAGGTTGTTTACAAATAAAGCTGCTATGAACATCGTTGAGAGAATGTCCTTCTGGTTTGCTGAAGCATATTTTGGGTATATGCCCGGGTGTGCTATAGCTGGGTTTTGAGGTAAAACTATTTCCAACTTTTTGAGACAGTGCCAGATTGATTTCAAAATTGGTTATACAAGTTTGCACTCCCACCATCAATGGAGAAGGGTTCTCTTTGCTCCACATCCTCAGCAGCATGAGTTTTTGATGTTAGCCATTCTGGTGGGTGTAATATGAGCTCTCAGAGTTGTTTTGATTTGCACTTACCTGATGACTAAGGATGTTGAGCATTTCTTTAAGTGCTTCTCAGCCATTAAAAAATCCTCTGTTGAGAATCTTCAGTTTATCTTTGGACCCCATTGTTTAATTGGGTTATTTGGTTTGTTGGTGCTTAGTTTCTTCAGTTCTTTGTACATTTTTTATATTAGCCCTCTATCAGATGTAGGATTGGTGAGGATCTTTGTTGTTGTTTTTTTGTTGTTGTTTTTTAATGAGAGAGAAAAAACAAAATTGAGTGAATACAAAGAATTGGGGGAAGGATAAAATGATAAAAACTTACTGTATAATTTTTATTTTCAAAAACAAAGGAGGAAACACATTTCTATGTGAATGGTGTTTCGCCACCTGCATTGTTTGGACCAGCCAGTTCAGAATGGGTGACTGTCTTGGTGCAAAGCAGGACATTTCCCTTTCACAATCACAGCTCCTTGCAATTCTCCCCAGTGGTCACTTTGTGTTCACATTTTTTCCAAACATGGCTGCATTGATTAGTATCAAAGGTTAAAAGTTGATGAGAGTAAAACATCTTAGTGTAAAAAAATAAAATAAAATGTTAGTGTTATTAAAGAAAACAACACTTCAGGGCACTAGACATGTTATTGATACAATGAAGAATATCTTTGGAGAAAAATGCTGTGATATATATATATATCTGTATGTATGTATGTATGTATGTATGTATGTATGTATGTATATCTGAGTATTGCTTTTTCAGTCTGATTTTGTTCTTAAATTGGAATATTTAGACTACTTTTATTATATAATATTCAACATGCTTGAATATAATGCCAAGAGTTTCTTGTATTATCCCTGTATCTTCAGTCCTATTCTTCAATTAGTTTTTATATTAACTGGGTAATTCTTTCATCAAATCTAATCCTTGATTTTTCTTAGTCAATGTACCTTGAATGTATGAGCACCTCTTCAGACATAGCACATGTTTCCACCTCCCTTCCACCCTTCGTCCCATTGATGTTAATTTCACAGTGTACAGATTTGCTTTTGATAGAGATTGACAAGAATATTTTAAGGAAATGAAAACTATCAGAGGAAATGGTATTTTATATTTTTTCCTCTCATATTTACCATATCTGGCATTATTTCTTTATGAAAGTGTTTCCACTTGGTATCATTTCCCTCTAGCCTGGAGAACTTTCTTCCACACTGTTTATAGTGCAAGATTATTGGCAATGAATTCTCTCAGCTGTAGTTTTATTGAAATAAAAATGGTTTTTTAAGGAACATTTTAAGAGAATACAGAATTCAAGTTTGACAGTCCCTTCCTCTGACATTTTGAAGCTGTGTACTATTGTCATCTGGATTGCAAATTTTTCATAAGAACTCTGAAATTATTTTCATCTTTGCTCCTATGCATAGTGGTCCCTGATAGGGAGCAATTTTTTCCCTGAGGGAAATAGACAGCTTCTGCAGACTTTGATTGCCATTGAGGGGTGTTGTTACTGCCATCTAGTGGGCAAAGGCAGAGGATGTTGCTAAACATCCCTCCAGGTGCAAGACTTCTTCTGCCTAATCAAAGAGTTAACTGTGCATTTCCCAGGGTGCTGTGCCAAGGGCCCTTGTAGGGCGGAAAGTGTGTTCACATTAATAAGAATCATTTTCATTTGTTTGTCTTTCTAACTGATTTTAAAACCATCTAATTGTGATGAATTTTGCCGCTTTTTGTATATTCTGCTGTGGAATTCCTGAACTTCACAGATTTGAGCTTTATAGTTTTTTATCAATTTTGGAAATATTTTGGTCTTTACCTGCAAGTATTTCTTCTGCCCATCATATCTTCTGTCTCTTCCTGAAAGTCTATTGTACATGATGGCTGCACGATCTTAGCTCCTTTTTGCCCTAGAAGGCCCTTCAGCCATGCACTTCTCCATCCGCAGCCTCTCCTCGGTCCGTCAGAATTAGGCTTCTTTGGTGTCAAGCTCACTTCAACTGCTTTCTTTTTTTTTTTTTCCAAATAATATTCAGTAAATTGAATGTTCAGTCACTGAAGGTTTCATTTGTTTCTGTTTCCTATCCCCTGTGACTTTCCTTATGTTCATCTTTTTACATATATACACTTAAGCATTGTTATAAACGCTATTTTAAGACTCCTCTTTGTGAGCAGAAGGGTGGAGAGTGGTTGATTACTGGGCACGGTTACAGTTAGACAGGAAACCAGCTTGCTGTTCTACTAGGGTAACTATAGATAGCATATTACACATTTAAAACCCAGACTAAAGATTTTGAAAGTTTTCACCATAAAGAAACATGCTAGAAGAGATAAATACTTTAATATAATTTAAATATTGGATTATGTATATACATGTACAAAATAATACATTGATATGTACAGATTTTGGGTTATGGGTCAGCTGAAAATAAAAATAATAGGGAAAGCTAAAAAGAAGTTAATATATACATATATACTAAAGATTCTTATTTGTGCTGAGTATTGTCATTTTATTCTGCTGGGACGTGTGTGTGT
>OU015743.1:69369111-69389333 GCA_907169655.1 Acomys percivali | reverse complement strand
TGTGTGTGTGTGTGTGTGTGTGTGTGTGTGTGTGTGTGTGTGTGTGTTTACGTGTGTGTGCAGGCCCTTAGTTCTGGGCCTGAACGAGGGCCTTCCCCATGTTAGGCAAGCACTCAACCACCAGCCCTTTATCTTTCCCTTTGTATTAACATATATTAATTACACAAGACATGGGTTTCCTCATATTTTCCATATGGCATGTTCTTGATTGTATTCACCCCATATACCATCTCTCCCTGATTCCATTCATAATTTTCATTGTTACAAACAGACCTTACTCTCCTTTCATGTTTTCAGAAAAGAAAATTGGGCACTTCATATGAGAAAATAAATATGGTATTTGTCTTTCTGGGTCTAGATTATTTGGCTTAACATAATGATCTCCAGTTCAAGCCATTTTATTGCCAGTGATATTTCATTCTGTTTTATTACTTTAAGAAATTCCATCAAACATATTGACCATATTGTGTTTATTCATTCATCTCTTGGTGTGTGTCTAGTCTGAATATACAATCATTATTAATAGCGTTTCAGTAAAATGATTATTAAGGTCTTTCCTTTTTATGCTGCATTAGGGATATGTCTGGGTCTATTTCTATTTTGTGTGTGTGTGCATTGTGTAGTGTATGTACATATCTGTGTGGGTATATGCAGTTATGTATGTGGGTGTGGATGTGTATGAGCGTGCAGGCATGTGGAAGCCAGAGATCAACATCAGATGTCTTGCTCAAGTTCATCTCTACCTTAGTGTTTGAGTCAATGTCCCTCCCTTATCCTAGAGCTGCCTTCCCAGGGAGCTCCAGGAATTTATTTCTGCCACCCCCAGTAGTGAGGTGACAGACTTGTACCACCATGCCTGACTTCTACGTGAGTTCTGAAGATCTGAACTCTGGTCCCTGTGCTTGCACAGAAGGCACACTGAATCCTGTCTTCAGTCCCACCACGAAGGCCTGTTTCACTGAATAAATCTCCCCTCTTAATAAGTCATATTTCCTAGTTTCTTGGTATATAATCATTTCATTGAAAATTGAGACGATAAATATTCGACTGGAGAGGCTCTGCATTTGTTATGACCTCTTTTTTTTCTTTTTTTATTTCTTTTCTTTTTTATTAATTTATTCATATTACATCTCGATTGTTAGCCCTTCCCTTGTTTCCTCTTATTCCTCCCTCCCTCCCGCTTTCCCTCGTCTCCCCTCCCCTATGTCTGTGATTGTGTGAGACCTCCTCCCCCTATATATGCTCTTAGAGTATCGAGTCTCTTCTTGGTAACTTGCTATCCTTCCTCTGAGTGCTGCCAGGCCTCCCCATCCAGAGGATGTGGTCTCTTAAACTTGGGGCTTTGCTGTAGTAAGGTGGCGACTGCATGCATACTGAATCCCTTCAAGATCTGTTTGCAAGCTGACTAGAGTAGTCTAAAAGAGCCTTTACCCCAGTGTGTTGAGAAGCATGTGGAGTCATGACTAGTTTGAGATCGCTACTCAATATCCAGGGAAATCAACTTTATTCTAGCCAGCTGGAAAGTAAGAATCCTCCAGTTTGTGAAAGTTCTGCTAACTTTTCACTACATAGTTCTCTGGTCATTTTCTCCTTGGGCATGTGAGACGCAACACTTATCAAAGCATTAAGAAAACTTGCGTGAATACTTCTGAGCTCCTCTGTCTCAGTGGCTCCTATCTTTTCGCAACTCTTTTTTACTTCTCATTTTATTGATTCCCTGAACTATGTAGTCCAGGGCAGGGATGGATTCTCCTTATCTGTTCCACTTCTTTATACACTCATACCTTGTATGACCTGCAGGTGTCTATAGATTTAGGCCACATTTGGAGAGTTGCTTATGCTGACTGATTATCTCAGTTCTTTTTTGTCTATTGTGGCTATAGGTACACCCAAGCTAAGAATCTAATGCCATGAGGGCTGCAACTTACTTTCAAATGCTTTGTCTACATAGACATAGAGGTTTTTTTTTTAATCTCACAAAATGTTATGACATAACAAATCCAAATGATGGAGTGTTCTTTGTACCACTTTTCAACTCTTTTTAAAGGCTTGAGAGTATTCCAAACAAAAAGATTAGAAAGAATATGACACAAAGGCTATGAGTCCCTATGACCACCTTCTGAAATTTTCATTAAAATATTTTAGAAGAATTTTCTAAATGTGCTATTAGTAGTTTCACATAAGAAAAAAATCTGAAAGATTGATCATAGATTCCGTTGTTAGACAAGAGCACCTCACCTGCCATGCACAATACCAGCTCTGACGTGTACCCAGGATGTTTGTGCTCCGGGTCCATGTGAACTAAACTCTGAAATTTGATCTCCATCTGTGATTTCTCATCATCATTCACCCTTGTACGTGGCATAGATTAAAGCTCCTAGAGTACAAAACAACAATAACAAAGCAAAGGATGTATAAGTAAGCATGTTCAAGTAAAACATAGAAATGTATTTCCTTTAGTAGAGCTCATGGTGACATTAGTGAACTCCTGGCATCTGCATGTCAGAAGGTCCAGATGTCAGAGAAGGCTGCAAAACTAGCTTCGTTTTGGACAAGTCTGAGGAGGAAGTTCATCTGCAGTGAGAAGATAGGCAGAAGTCAGGATATGTTGGATAAGTTGCCCCATGTTCTTCATAATTACAAGAAGAAAAGGAGACAGATACCGAGGAAAAATAACCACAGTCAACCAGAGTTTGGAACGGCTTCTGAAAGGGCTTTCAGGAACCAGGAGGAAATTCTGTTCTCAGCATGTGATATTTTCATGAAAACACAAGCAGATGTCATCTTTTGAAGAAGTACAGAGAGCTATCAGATGATGAGCCTGGAAAGCAGAATGAAGCCAAAGCACTAAGAGATGGAACCCAAACCCAGCATTGCTTCGAGGACCAAGAACTGGAGACTAGACAGCCCAGAGACCCAGGGTAAAACCAAATACTAATGGTCTAAATGGAAAGTGGTGATAAAATGACTCCTAGTGATAGCATATACTTATAGATCAATCCCTTATTCAGTCATCATTAGGGAAGGTTCCTCCTGCAGCAGATGGAAACAAACACAGACTCACAGCCATGAGAGAGAGAGAGAGAGAGAGAGAGAGAGAGAGAGAGAGAGAGAGAGAAATTGTAGAGCCAGAGGGGATGAAGGACAACAGAACAAAGCCCTCTAAATAAACTAAGAAAAGCTCATATGAGCTTAATGAGATTGAAGTAACACAGGTCCTATACAGGTCTGCAACAGGTCGCCTAAATATGTACTGTAGCTTTCAGTTTAGTATTTTATGGTATTCCTGAATGTGTGAAAGCATCAGTCTCTGATTCTTATGCCTTTTCTTGGGCTCTTTTTCTTCTATTAGTTTGCCCATCTAACATCAATGTGATGGTTTTTGTTTTATCTTAGTATATTTTAAATGTATTTTGTTATCTATTAGGAGTCTGGTCTCTTCTAATGAGAGACAGAAAAAAAATAGACAGATGTAGGAGGGGATGTGGGAAGAAACTAGGAGGAATAGAGGGATAGGAATATACTGTATGAGAAAATAATTCATTTTTATTTTATTTATTTTATATCCCAAGCACAGTTTCCCCTCCCTCCTCTACTTTCATTGTCTCCCCCACATCTCCTCTCTTCCCACAATGCACTCCTCCATTTCTCTTCAGAAAATGGCCTGCCTCAATGGATATCAAGCAGCCAAAGCGAGGATAAGAATAAAGACAACATCTTACAACGAAAAACGGATTTAAAATAAACTCAGTCTCTACCCATTAAAACTCAGGGTCTCTTAAAATTTTTCTAGGTTGTATAGAGCTAGAAATTCATCCGTTTCTTCTAGATTTTCAAATTTGGTGGAATATACATTTTTAAAAATATGTATAATATTCTCTACATTTCCTCACTGCCTTTTGTAATATCTTCACTTTCGTCTCAAATTTTATTAATTTATATCCTTTCTTTCTTTTGGCTAGTTTAGCTAAGATTTGTCAATCTTATTAATCTTTTCAAAGAATCAACTCTCGGTTTCACTGATTTTCTGTGTTTTGTTTTTGTATTTTTCATTAATTTCAGCCTTGGTGTTGATTATCTCTCTCTCCATCTAGGTTTTGGAGACTGTTTGCTTTTGCTTTTCCAAGGTCTTCAAGTGAATCACCTAATTATTAACCTGCAATTTCTCAATTTCTTATTTAAGTACATAGCACAATAAACTTTTCTTTTGTGACTGCCTCTATGTATGCACAAGTTCTGATGTATTGGGTGTTCATTTTCATTCAGTTCTGAAAATTCTAACATTCCTTCATCTTTTCACCCAATATTCATCCAGCAGTGTGTTGCTTGCTTCCATGAGCTAGTGTGCTTTCTATGATTTCGGTTCTTGTTGATATCCAGCTTTATTCCACGTTGGTCAGATAGAATGCAAGATGTGATTAAGTTTTTCTATGTGTATTAGGCTTACTTTATGTCCTAATATGTGCTCGATTTTGAAGAAAGTTCCACAGACTACTGAGAATAGCATACACCCTTTAGAGTTTTGGTAGAATGTTCTGTAGATAGCTATTGCATCCATTTTATGATGTAATTTAACTCCAGAGTTCTGCACTTAGCAGTTTCCAGATAACTTTTTATGAAAGAGTGGGGTATTGAAATTTTCCACTCTTGAAAAAGAAAAAAGAAAATCTCCACTCTTAATGTGTTTGGGCCATTCTGCAATTTAAAATATGATAGTGTTTCTTTTATAAAATGAAGCCCCTATATTTGGTGCAACTATGTTTAGGATTACAATATCCTGTTGGTGACATTTCCTTTAATGAATATAGTGTCCTTCCTTATCTCAATGACTAATTTTGGTTTGAGATCCAATTTGTCAGGTTTTAGAATATTAACACCTCCTTGGTTCTTAGTTTCATTTGCTTCGAGTATCTTTCCCATCATTGTGTCCTGTGGTGGCACTTATTGTTTGTCATGAATTATGATTCGTGGAGTCAACAAAATGATGGATCCTGTATTCTAATCCAATGTGTTAGTTTGTATTTCTATACAGAGAATTTAAATCATTATAATGAGAATTATTAACAAGCTGTACAATTTCCTATCATTTCATTGGTTTTGTGGTGTTTATTAGAACATTTTGGATTCAAGATCCTGGAATTAATTATTTGTTCCTTATGCTTTCCTAGGCATGTTTAGCCTCTTCAGAGTTAAGTATTCCTTCCAGTGTCTTCTAGTGAACTAGCTTAGTGGATATTCATTCCTTAGATCAGTTTGATCATGCAAAGTTTTTCTTTTACTTCAATTACTACTGATAGTTTTGCTGACTAGACTTATCTGGGTTTCCATTTGTGATCTTTGATAACTTGATAAACACGGGGTCTAAGTTCTTCTGGCTTTCCTAATGCTCACTCGAATATCATGTTATTCCAATGGGGTTCTTTGAATGTGATGTGATCTTTCTCTCTTGTGCTTTTCAACATCCTTTCTTTATTCTGTGAATTTTATATTTTAAATGCTATATGACATGAAGAGTCTCTTTTCTGATCACATGTATTTACTGTTTGTAATACTTCTTGAACCTTGGTACGAATTGTTTCCCTAGGCTAAGAAAGATTTCTTCTATGATTGTGTTGAAAATATTTTCTGTGCTCTTAATCTGGTTTTCTTCTTCTGTAGCTATTATTTATAGGTTTGTAATTTGTAGTTGATACCCAATGAGGTTCCATAGACCTCAAAACATTACCAACTATTGCCAGTATTCTTAGTTACTTCCAGAACATGACAGTAAGACTCTATTGCTGAAGACATCACATTTTTGAGTCATATAACATGGAGATATCAAGCTAGTATTGACCTGGAAGCTGCAACCTTACTGTACTACTGTATGATTTCCATGGTGATGGAAGGTGCTATGCATAGAACCAGAGAGGAAAAGTAATTATTAATCTTATATAGTTATGAACACTAAGAACTATCCTTACAACTGGCTTGGAAAGACATGCCCATTGGTGCAGTGCTGACATGGACATTGTGGGAGGAACCAAAAACTTCTCAACTGGCTTTGAGTATCACTTAAAAGATGAAACATATCTATAACCATAATGGGGCCAAGAGCCTTTGGCTAGATAAGCCATAGAACTTAGGGAGGATGTATCATATAAAACCAAATTTCAATGACTTATCATTCCTAGAGATTAATTCATTTTTCAACTCTCATCAGAGAAGCTTCTTTCTTCAGTAGACATCTATTAGCACAGAGTCCCACAACTAGTCAAGGTGCGTAAAATGAAAGACTTTAAACCTCTCAGCCATAATGGGAAGTCTATAGTAAGCCTCCTCCTTCCAAGGGTAAGTGTGGGAGAAGGGGTAGAAATGGTCTAAGAACCAGAGGTGGTGGAGGACTACAAGGAAACAGTGTCTTCTGGACATAGCAGGGCAGCTGAACATATGAGCTCCCAGCAGTTGTGACAGAACACACAAGACCTGTGCAAGTTAATGTCAGACCAAATCTCAGCCTGGAGATGGGAGTAGGCCTGAAGTTCCCCTCGCCCTCCCCCTCCCCTAGCTGTTCACAATTGATAACTGCTGAGAGAGCGACAGAACATTTTCTTTAAGTGTGTCCATCACACTCCAGTGGAATCCAAAAAGTCTGGACAGCACAGATTTAAATTTGAAGATTTTTAAGGAGACAATTCTGCGTGGGTAGCAGATTGCAAATGGATATTGAAGAAGTTGGGAACTGGATATGATCAAAACACACTGTAAGCAAGTCTCAAAGAACTAATAAACATGTTTTTACAGAAAATCTCTGTCTAGGAGAGAGTAAAAACTAAAAAAAAATTGTGTACTCTTGTTCAAGGCTTTTGGCCTATACTAAAAGGTATAAAATTTAAAGTTGTGTTA
This sequence comes from Acomys percivali, assembly GCA_907169655.1. Taxonomy (NCBI): domain Eukaryota; kingdom Metazoa; phylum Chordata; class Mammalia; order Rodentia; family Muridae; genus Acomys; species Acomys percivali. The sequence goes on along the minus strand of OU015743.1, from coordinate 69,382,448 downwards.
ACTATAAAAATTGTTACATTTTTCCGAAACTCTTTGTTTTGTTTTAATAGGTCAAATATGTACAGCCAAAGTTCTCTGTCTTTTCTCTCTTCTTCCAACCCCACAGGTAGCACTGTTCTAAAGGTTTCTGAAAACTGCCTCCACTATTTGTTTTCTTTCCTCATACAAATGTGTTAGCAGTACTGGCTGCAACTGTGCTCTTCGAAGTGAATCATGTTCTGGGGTGAGGGAGACACTGGGGAGAAAGACAGCAATCCCTGCTCTGGGGAGATGATACTTGTTTTCTAGTTAGGTGAGAGATATAATGACTGATGCACTTAAGTGGATTCTATAGAGCCTTAGAAGCTACTGACCAGAATGCAACAGGTGGAAAGGAAGTTAGAGAGATTTTTTTTTTTTGGCAAAGCAGAAGAAGGAAGGATTAATTACTTGAGTGAAGTCCCTGGGGAAGGAAAGAGGCTCAGCTCTTACACAAGATGGAACTGCTAACTTTACATAAGAACATGGATGTTCAATTCTAGCATCAGTGGAAAGATTAGTGGGTAAATGTGCTACTGGGCTATGCATGCACGCTAGGTAGTAGTGTTAGCATTTAAAGATAGTTTCATAAATTACATACTCTAAAAGTTCTAGCCTTTTCTTTTAGATACCAACCATAAGTTCTCTACTGATGCATGTTGATCTCCTTATGGATCTGCTTTGTATGCTATCTATTCATTCTACTATGCTTATTGTGTGTTATGCTCACTGTGTGAGCCTTTACATTCTCCTACAATGCACATACACTGAAATATACGATGTCAGCCTTTAAACAGAACAGTCAACTATAGTAACTTATATGCAAGAATATATTATATGCACAACAGTTAATCTGTTATTGTCCAACTGCTACAAAACATAAGTTACAGTACTGTTTTGAATGGTAAATTATCATAACCTAGCTCTGAAATAATCACAATAAATTTTTGTGTTCATGGAATGAAACACCATGTAACCCTTATGGATCCTTAGGCCAAGATTAAGTGAAGAACCATGTTTTTATACCATGTAACATATCCAAAAGGCAGAAAAAAATCATGCCATAACACACATCACTGAAAGGCTGGTCCCTCAGTGAGCCTTTACACAGGAAATAAGTGAAGTCAGCGTGAGCCTTTAGTCATTCTTATCAGCTCCTGAGGTAATGAGCAGGGTTTCCCCTGCTTTTCCTTTTCTGGGTATTCTAATTTTTTAATAATAGGTTTTTACATTTTTTTAATAATTTGTATTTTATGGATTTATGTGTTTTGCCTACATGTATGTCTGTTTGCCATGTGAGTGCAGTGCCAGTGGGATGTCAGAAGATAGCGTTGGATGGCCTAGCATTGGAGGTCTTAGCACTGGAGTTAGAGGTGGTTCTGAGGGGCTGTGTGGGTGCTAGGAACTGAACCGGAGTCCTCTGCAAGAGCAGCAAGTGTTCGTAACTGATGAGCCATCTCTCTAGCCCAGTACTGTAAAATTTAACAAAAGAATATATCTTAACTATCTAAAATGATTATTAAAGAACTTTATAATAAACATTAAAACTCTTAAGTATACAAACTAAGACTTATGAACAGGAAAATCAATAAAAGTTAAGGATATTTTAAATTCTCATCCTAAAGACAGATTAGTCAATAAATACAAAGTTAGAATTATATATAAGCACTAGTGCTGACCCTATTGCACAGACTGTGACCACACTGACAATAATGTATACTCTGTGTATACGGAAGGTATTTGTGGTGGTCTCCAGAAAAAGTGACAAATTTTTGAGGGAGAAGGTGGTCCTTCTAGCCACTGTTCTCATTTGATCATCATATAATCTATGGTATGGTATGATACCACACATGCATACAATTATTAAAAATACTTAACATAGGTCTAAAGAGATGGATCAATGATTAAGAACATTATTAAAAATGTTTAACGTGAAGCTAAAGAGATGGATCAGTGGTTAAGAACATTGGTGCGCTCGTCCAGAGGACCCAGGCCCATTTCCCAACACCCGCAAGGTAATTTACAACCATCTGTATTTCCAGACTCAGGGGAACTTCTGGCCTTAGCGGGCAATGCAGACATATGGTCTGCAGACATATACGCATGCAAAACACCCTTAAAGGCATAATTTTAATTAACAAATCAATTAAAATGAAAATACTTACCTGTTCTCAGTATTTTTCAATCACCTCTTGCAACCACCAGGTTGCATGCATACTCTACACCATGGAGCGATGGCCTGGCCAATCAGCTTACAGGATTTATAGCACCACAGTCTCTCATTCATATTGTACCGAAGGAGTCAAAATGCAACTTTGCACTAAGAAAATGACATTGGCCCACTGCTTGACTGTATTCAGTTGTTTATTCTAGTTTTTGAGTGAGACTTGGTCTTGTCAAAAATTCAAGTAACAAACATCTCAAGACACTTTGCTTCCATGTAATCACTATGCTGGGAAATAGGAGCTGGTCAGAGAGCAAGGCATTCATTAGGTGTTCTGAAAGTCTAGGGCCTATGTGCTGTATTTTTACACTATGGCAGCTCTCTTTTAGGTCATGGTAGTTGATTCTTATTCTGCCCTAACAGCAGCATGATATCTAAATATGACCCTGCCAGGGAATCAGTGCAGTTGGACACATTCAGAGCCTGACTACTTCCATTTGACACCATGGTGTCCATTAGTCTTTTCTGCAAATGTTGTGCAAAACATCCATTTACCAAAAGGCCCCTCTTACTTAAATCACAATTCTATTTTGACCCATGTAATTTAAACTATTTTTGAGATGAACTTTGTTTGTCCCATAGATTTGCCCCTTCTCCACCATTTCTAAACTATTCTGAAATAATACAAAAAGAACTTCCCTATTTTTATAGAAGCATTCTTATACAATCTTGAACAAAAAGGCCACAGAGTATCTTTCCGTTAGTGCTAGAAACAAAGAAGGCCTTTCAGCCTAGAAATGTCAAGCACCATTACTTTCTGGAATGAAAATGCTACATCTGTTGATGTCAACAACAGCCATGTGTCTGCTTATGAACATCAGAAACTACGGGGTGCCTCAGCAGCCCCTGGCAGACCACAGATAAGGACTGTCTTCATGAGTGGCCAGGGTAAATGCCAGTACGAGATCTAAAATTTATGGAATTTTTATAACAAATGCAATCCAAGATGACTTTTAAAAGTTTATCAGTCCTTACAATGTGTTACAAAAGAGATCAACTTGCAAAGAGCCAGGGAAAACCAGAAATCATTTTGCTTTCAGCAGTGTCCATTTGCACTACTGTAGATTTCATTATTGGAGAGATAGACAGAGGCACAGAGAGATGGAGACAGAGACAGACAGAGGCAGAGAGACTTAACATATGTTTGATATTTCTTCATGGCAACAGATACATATAACACAATAAAAGTGAACAGATACAGTTCTAAATCTGTCAGTTATCAGAGTAGGAAAATCTTTTTCCAGGTGTAAATCTATATAGAATGGATACTAGCCATACAATCACACACACATGCCTGCTCGTGTGCACGCACGTGCACGCACACACACACACACACATACACACACGCGTGCACACACACATATTTCAAAGGATATATATTCAGCTGTTTTCTATACAAACATGTGATTTCCGTTTCTACCCATGAAGCCTCTTTCATATGAACCTTATATGCATATGATTGAAAAGCCAACACGAATAAGAATCCACAATATCATCCATAAGCAAAAATAAGCAAATAAGGTACTGCACTGCAGCTGAGAAGACTGAATTAGCTTTGAGTTTCCCACAATTTCTGACTACAAAAACATTGTTCCGCCTCTATGTATCGGAGATACCATCTAATAAAGATAGAGATCTTTGAATTTACTCAATCCCAATTGCAACAGAAAGGAGACTGTCTACTGGAAAGAACATACCTTTGTCTCTGAGGGGCAGTTGCAATGAGAGGTATTTAAAGTTGTGGAGTTGTATTTTGTCTCTCCTTAGTCCTGCTAATTCTCACCACTGTGTTCTACACAGCCCTATATGTCTCCACTCGAGACACATGGCTCCCTGCAACTTCTGGCTTCCACAATGGGCACAACAGTTTCATTAGTTCAAATGGAAAAATTTAAAAACCAAACTGGGAAAACATGAGTCATATATGCCTTTCCCGAACCAAGGTCAATGGCAGTAAGGCTGGGACTCATGGCTGTCCCAACTTAGAAGAGTTGCCTGCCCCTTGTTCACTCACATGGTGAAGAATAAAGATGGCAACAACAAGACGGCAGCATCCACGGATCCCTGCAGAAGAAGACATTTTCCCAATAAGACAATGTTTTCCTAAGAGGCTGGGAGGCCAGCTGGCAAAAGCCATTATGTTTAAAGAGACAAATATATTTTCCCAGTAACAGCTCACCAAGTAAGTCCATATAAATATGCATGGATACATTATTAGTCAAATTAGTCTTTTTTTTTAAGTAAAGAGATTGAAAAATAGCTAAAATTCATTGAACACAAATTAGTCTCAGCTAAGGCACCCCTTTCCAGTCCAATTTAAACTGAGTCAGATCGTAATTACCTGGTCTAGAGAAATATAAATCTCACATCTTCTCTGCTCTGTAATCTTATTTACTTCCAATTTCTCTCTTTATCAATCTATTTCAACAATTTTCTTCCCACAGTTACCTTGAAAATATAAAAATCAGAAATGCATTAGAAACTTCATATGGTATTTCATAGACATTACTAATAAATGTATTTACCTTGTTTAAAAAATACACTGTGTATGATTTCAAGGACATTTATTCCCATTCAGACTCATTGGATGAATGTGACATCGCCAGGACCATGAGCCATATTCTGAAAAGGGGTCTTATAGGTGGGAAATTCTCTTACCTGAATTATAAATATTTATTTTAAATACGCTCTTCACTAGGAAAACAATCTACAACATTAGTGTGAAGCAGTCAGCACTGCTCAGTGTTTTACAAGTGAAGAAAGTCATGAGCGAAAAATAAATGTGCTGTTAAAAAGCAAAAATAGGGCAACAGTTAATTTTGTAAGGCACTTTGACAGGGGGTGGGTGGCCAGGATATCTGGATGGACACTATTTCTGCAGGTGTTTGGGAGAGTGTTTTCAGGGGGTTGGCATCTGAATTGGCGGCCTGAGAACGGAAGGTGTCTACCTACTGTGAGGGTTCCTGCCAGCCAGTCTTCAAATCTTGTTGTGAGTCAAACAGAACAAAAAAGCAAAGGAAGACTGAGTTCTGAGTCCCCTCCCATTCTCTCCACGGTTGCCTCCATTCCCCCTCCTCACCAAAGGAAATGCTGGTTTTGTTTTTTCTTTTATAAAATGTTCTTGTGTTCCTTAAGTGTATATGTTTGTATCTGTATATATGTATGCAGGCAGGTACCCACAGAGGCCAGAAAGGAGCTCTGATTCTCTGGAGGTGGAGTTACAATCATGCTCTGAACATGGGTTATAGAACGCCAACTCCAGTCCTCTGCAAAAGCAACAAATGCCCTTAATTACTGAGCCGTGTCTCCAGCCTGGAAACCCTCATTTTCAAGGCTTCAGACTTCCATTTACACCACTGCATTTTCCATGTCTACAATCAGTAGCAGCAGATCATGCAGCTCCTCAGCCTACATAGTCTGATGAGCTAACTCTTTATATTGAAGTTCATTATGTTCTTTTCCACGTGTCTGTTTGTTCTAATTCATGCGATAGAATTCTTACTCACACCTGACACATGTGACTGCAGACAAGCCATCCCAGTGGATAAAGATTCTTACTTTTCAGCCTGAGCAAGAACCCTGGAGCCCAGGGAAAGGTGGAAGGAGTCAAGCAAACCCATGTAGTTGTCCTTGGACTTCTACATGTGTACTGAGGAACTCAATGCCTACACACACATATAAACACACATAAATAAGTTTAACACTACAGTGTTAAATAAAGGTCTGCACTAGGGTCATGGTTAGTAGGTCAAGCAATCCTTAACCAGTGAGACTCAGAAGGAGCAAGCACTGGTTCAACCTGTTCCTTTGTTCATGAAAGTAAAGCCAGAGGAGCCAGCTTCTGTTTCACAGCTGGCTCTTTGTTTGCTGACTGCATCAGGAGAGCTCAGAAATTATTGTTTTGAATAGCAACTGCTCATTTGCAGATATCTCTAACCTTCATTTTCTGATTTTTTTTTCTCCAGGGATGAGTGGATTTTCTCAGGGATGAGGAACATCTGTGAACACAGGAGGAGTAGAAACCTCACTCTCAACATTATGAGCCAATTTGCCTCCCTTTGCAATTCTATCTAAGATCAAGGTCAAGCAAGGAAACCAGCAGGTGTGATTCTTCCTCTGATCAACTCACTTTGTTTTTCTATTTTTATGCTCTCTTGAGCGCTGCATAATTAACTTACATAATGACACTAAAACTACTAGGCAAATAGATTTAACAAGCTCCTGTCCTTGCTGATAGGGAGAAAATATAATGACTATCAGATTTGCTCCAAGGAAATATGTCAACACTATTGCATGCTGGTAGAAATATTAGTCTGTGGTACCACAGATGCCAAGCCAGCATTGACCACCTCCTTCCAGCTTTTCAAGAAGTGATAGTTATGGTGGAGGAGCACCATGCTTCCCCAAGAAATTTAGAGATAAAGTGTACCCACTCTGTAAAGACAGTGACTGGCACAAGATGCCCTGGGCCCAACACTTCATGTTCTGACTGAAGCAGAAACACCAGGGCAAGACCAATCTAAACCATTTTTCCAAGCAACAAGTTTAACCTATAACCTTTGAGAATAGATTTAGCACTTTCAAGGCAACTGTAAAATATTTCAAGAGTTCTCCAGAAACCAAGGTCAAAGGACTTATCGAGAAAGACTCACCCATAATCTTTTCTCCATCCCTCACCCTACTAGGGCAGCAAGAGTGTCCTTTTTACTCAAAAGCAGCAGTGTTTCTATGAATCTACTGTTCTTGTTTGATTCCTATTGCTGTAATAAAACACTCTTGCCAAAAGCAATTTAGTGGGAGGGGGGTGCTTATTTCAGTTTACAGGTCACAGTCCATTACTAAGCAAAAACAGGAATTTGAAGTAGAAGCCATGGGGGAATGGTGTTTAATCTCTCTCGCAAGCTCATGCTGAGCTAGTTCTCTTATAAGCCCCCTGACCATCTGCCTAGGGAATGGTGCTGCCCACACTGGGCCGCATCCTCCCATATTAGTTAATAACAAGACAATCCTCACAGAGGTGTCCAAGGCAATCAGGGCAATCCTACAATTGAAACCCTTCTCAGATGACGCTAGGCTAATGAAGTAGACAGTTAAAGCAACGAGGATACTTCCTAGTCTATTTATCCACTCTATTTTTTCCTTAGCAATGGTCACTCTCACTCATGTTACACAGCTTACCATTCCTTGTTTGTCACAAGTACTAGGTGATAAGCTTTAAAATATAAAATCCAGGATGGGTCTTACAGAGAGCTAATGCTTTATGTCTTATCTACTTTGTACAATATCAACAAAACATGGGCGTGTGTGTTCAGGTAGCATCAGAACCGCATTCGAATTAAAGACTTGGTGTGCCAGGAAACAGTTCTTTTTGGGTTTTACATCAATCAAGTAGCTCCATGTGGCAGGACTGGGAAGAAGCAAACAAAACATTAATATTATAAGTGCTGCAGGTTTTCTAATTTAACTTTGTACTTCCTGGTTCTAATCATTATATTTATGAATACTCACTTTAGGCTTTGTTCTGTTTATTTTGTTTGAACATTATCCTCTATGAAACCAAAGAAACTGGAAACCACTAGAGTTAATGGGGAGATGATTCACTGCTCTCAGAATACAATAAAAAAGCGACAGATAAAATAGGATGATAAATATATTTGCATTAATCGTAGCATATCAAGGAGAATATTACTATGTTGATGCATTCTAGGAATGTTGATATAGCTAGAAATAAAGAAAATATAAGAAAGGTACCTTGGGAGAGAGCAGTTAACCAAAAAATTCCCTAAAAAGTATAAATATACTAATATATAACGTATTTCAACATATGAAGATTATATATTCTTTGAAGACGTCAATTTTATTTTTTTGTTGTTTTATAGTTTCACTCATACATACATGTAATATGTTTTTTAAATACCCCTTACTTACTCCCCTCACATTCCTCCTTATCTAGTCACTCGTTTATTGTGTATCTGCTTATTCTTGGAATGACACACAAGCATGAGCATCATCTTTTGTTTAGTAAAACACCCTCACTTGGTTCAACAGATCTATCTTACCCATGACAGCCCCTAAACGTCTTCCTTGCATTGTTTCGAGGTACCCAGACAGCTTTGTCACGTGCCCGTGGGAGAAACATAATCTAGCTCCTTCAAAAGGTAAATGTATACAAATATCGGCAAGGAAGAACAAGGCTGCTTAAGCACAGCTGGAGCCCTGAAGCACCCAGAAAAGGGACGTGTGTCTTCTGAGCACTCCATCTTTGACCTGTGATTTCTCAGCCCATGGGTGCTGTTCTCTCTGACAAACTCCTTCTACTTGTTGAAAACATGGCCACCAGCGTTACCTTGTATCACAATGCTGAGCACATCGGAGAGTCCAGCTTTTTCCCGTGCTTCAGGCTGTTGAGTGCTAGGGAAGAAGTCTGATGGGCTAGTTCAGAAATGTATTCCTATATCACGTCCTTCTAGGGCCACACAGGAGTCAACAAGGAAATGGCTATTTTATCCAAACCACATGATTTAGGTATGCCTAAAAACATTTGTAAAATAAGGCTGTTTCTGTGGCCACAAAAGCAATAGACACATTGGCCTATGACAATGATAGCTTAAACCTAGGAATCTCTAAACAGCAACAATATCTTTCTCTCAGTTTTGAGGCCAGAAAGTCTAAGGTCCAGGTGCTGCCAGCAGCTTGTGAGTCTGTAAGTCAAAGACTGATTGTCACATGTAGGAGAGAGCAGAGAGCTTCTGCAGGCCTGCTTCCTAAGGTATTAACTCCATCCATGAGTGTAAAACCCTTGTGACATAATCGCATCCTGAATGCCACCTCCTTGTACCATCACAGCTGGCGTTTGCAGCATGTGATGTTTACAGAGACATGCATTCAGACCGCAGCACTGCCTTTACCATAAAGTGCCAGAATTGGTTTGCTCAAAGCCTAAGGCAAAGACTATTGGCCCTAAACTGAGGGAGTTAGAATAAAAGATTACAATGGCTGGTATTTAAATATCTAAGTATTATTTGCTCATTGTTAATCCATCCTGCTGATCAGCTCTGACGGTAACTAGAATATGCTATGTAGGACTGAGTACCATTCTTACTGAAATAACATTTTAATGTGATTATTTCTTGGGAGGTTTAACTATGGCAGTTAAGTGTGATCCTGTGTTCACTAAAGCAGTATGGGCCTGTGTCTGATGTCCACACTGTTGTGTCATACCATCCTTCCCTGGGGTAGAGGCTCCAGGCTGATAGGAAACAGCACTGAAATGAGTTATCATTGTGTCCCTGAACCTTCACAAACTTGAAAACAGTAGCCCTGACCTTACCCCCTATCACAACCCTTCCAGTAGAGTCTCTGTGACAAATGTTACTGCACAGCCCAAAGCAGTGACTCCTGGCCAGGGAAAGCCTCCTGGAATGGGTCTGATGTTCCTGCCAGGAGTAACTGATTGCAGCCTCTCTTTTTTTTTTCTTACTCATTTATGTTGGAACATTCTGCCTTTGTTTTTTCTCCTAACCTACACTCATATCAGAACTTTTAAATCATAACTGTGTTGCTATGAAACGCCCTAACTTGCGACTACAGCCAAGGGCCATTCAGGCCCGAAGTTTACCATTGAGATCCACTCTACTTGTTAAAACAAACACAGCTAAGGATTAATCATAAGTTAATAGTTCATATTATGACTTACAAATAAAGTGTTTAAGAAAGCTCCAGATAAAAAGAAAAACTAAAAAAAAAAAAAACTGTCTTGACACACAGATGTTTGACGTAATGAGAGAACATTGACCTTTGATAAAGAGGGCACATACATACTGATACCAAGCTAATGACTTAAAAATGGTGACTCAAGATTGATGACAACATTATTCTTTTGCATCCCGCATTTTGAATTGTGTATGCCTAGTTGCTTCACTGACTTCCTTAAATGAAAAAAATGTAACCACAAAAACATTCTCCATTTCAAAAAATGTGTATAAAAATCTAGCTTGCTTGCCTACAAAAAACACTCAGATCAAACTTCCCTTGGGTTGGTCTGTTTGTCACCTCGCCTATCTTTATCCACTGATGCTTCAAGAACTCCTGTTTCCAAGGAGCTATACCCAACTAAGATGGTCTGGGACAACCACCACCTTCCTTTAGAACTTATGTGCATACTATTTTGTCTGTGAAAGTTGAAAATACATACAAAGATTGTACCTACTACTTAATGGAAATTTGTTACAAAATAAATGATCGTCCTGTGCAATTCCACCACCACATACTCTCACATGAAAGCATGCAAGTTTTTCTCTGTATTGCACAATAACTCAAGTGAGTTTGAATTCGCATCAGTGAAAAGCACTTTCTAAATTGAAGCTTTTAGAATTGTTTTACTTGCTTTTCATCTCCCTGCAGTTTGAGCAGAGCAGAAGCAGCATCAAGCATGGAGTAGGCGGGAGTAGAGTCGTTCTTTAAGGCAGCATTGCTTAAGCACTGCCCTGGAGAACACCGTGCTTGCTAGGTGGCCTATCCCCAAGGGCGCTGTCTTAGAGTCCACTCAGCACTACTGCTTATGTCATTGACAAAATGTGGCAAGTCCAAAGGCAAAGTGAAATCTCAGAAAACTCTGGCTTAACCGAAGCCTTGACATTAGTTAGCCCTTTCCGTTTCTTGTCTCACATGATCTTAGTTTTGTTTGTTCTGTTGTATGTTACTTAGCACTTAATGGTAATGTGAGACTCTGTGATGCACACCTTTGAAAAATACTAATTTAGTTGTTAAAAGCTAAGGGAGGGAAATGCAAGAAAGAAGTCTGCTTTGTTTTGATTTTTCAAGACTATTAGCTCCAAGTGATCAAGGGTTTTTCTACCTGAGTCACTGGTTGTATCTCTCCAGAGGCTACAATAACAGCCAGACACCAGAAATGGTCAGTAAATGTCTGAAGGAGGATGAATGGAGGACAAGAAAATGTTACAATCATTTGGTTAACCTCATGAGCATGGGTCCTGTTGTCAAAGAAGGGGGAGATTTTTTTTTCAACTGGTCATCTGCAGGTTGTAGTAGAACCAACAGTGGGAAAGTCAAGTAGAAATTTCCAGATGGGTGGATTGGTCTTAAACCAAACTCAAGATCTAGGCAGCAGCATTAGTTTCAGGGCTTGCAAGTCAGGCTTAGTGTCTGCCTTAGTCTGTTCAGGCTGCTACAATAAACATATCATAGACTGAATGGCTTAAATAACAAATATTTACTTATCATGACTGTAAAGCTGAAAGTTCAAGAGCAGGGTAAAACATATGGGGTCCTGCCTGCCATCTACTTATCATGTCCTCTCTTGAGGAAAATAGTAAAGGCACTCTCTGGAATCTGATTTATAAAGTCAACAATCCCATGCATAAAGGTTTAGATATTGTAACTTAACCATTTTCCAAAGCCCCCAGCCCAACCTGTAATACAATAGCAGAAGAAATTTGGTCTCAGTGCATGAATTTGGAGGGACCCACATTTTTAGTATCTAGCAATGTACAACGTGTTACAAGATATATAATTCAGAAGAAGAAAAAAAATGGAACAAAGAGATATGTCTGAAGAAAACTTTTGTTTGTGTTAATTCTATGCAACGGAGTTTATCCTTTGCTTTCTAAATTTTCCCATTGCTAATTTCCACCTCCTACTTCCACCTCTGCCATTCAGTTCTTGTCCCCCTTCCTTTGCCAAGAAAATGACACAGAACCATCTTGTCCTACTGTGTAGAGATCAAATCACATTTCAAATAAGACACAAATAAAACCTTGACCATCAGTGCAAGCAGGCCTCACCCAGAAACCTATACTCTGTTTGATGTATTAGTAGGAGAGGCAGGAATAACACCACTGATGATATGGCTTCACCTTTCTGCGACACTCCACAGCGTATTTTCAAAGACAACATGTAATTGATTATCACACCCACTCTGCACTCTGTGTTATTATCTCCCAGAGGAAAAAATCACAAGTCAAGAGCTTCCCTCAAGTTGTTCAGTGAAAAACATCTAGGAATAGAAACAAAGGGACAATTTGTATTGTCTTTCATCAATAACAAATGAATAGCCACTTAGTATTTATGGCCCAGAAACTTTGGAATCCAAGGAGATGCAAGACAGGTTTACCCACCTTAGAACCCTGTCTGGAAGCAAGGCCAAGATGAGATGAGTATTTAACAAAGGAAGTAAAGTCTCAGTAGCATGCTGGAGTTGGAAAGCAATGGCCTGTGTTTTAGCATGTTGGCATTTAGAGTCAAAACAGCTGCCTCCATGTGGGGGCTTAACTGAGATTAGCAAAACATCATAATATAATTATTCCAAATTGATGCACAAAGCAAATAAGAAACATTAGTGCATAAACAGGAGAACTATGGACAATAGTCATTTGAAACTAGTCTATTATACCTGTTTAAGTGGATTTTTCTAAAAGGATTTGGTCTGGAAATAATTAACTTTTTTATTCTCAGAAGCATGTGTCTCCCAGAAAGTAAAATCATGTTGATGAAGACAGAGGCATAGTAAAGTTATTGAAGAGAGCCAGATATTATAATCATCTTCTACAGGCCCCAAGCTCTGTAGAGCTGGAAGGCTTTAGTTCATACCACTAATATTGTAATATGAGTCAGAAAGAATGAATAGTCTGTGGTGACCCCAACTTGGGTTTAGAAAAATATTTTCCACATATAACTGTGAGACAAACCAAGCTACCTGGCCTCTCTGAATACCACAATGCAATGCAATCTTATTTAAGATACTTTGTAGAACCATACAAATTTGTCAAGACCTGAGGGAAAAAAGAAAATGACCAAAAAACTAAAAACAAAAAACCAACCAATCAATCAATCAAAAAACAGAGTATTTTGAGACGTAATTGGAATACTGATGTGATTCCATCACATACAAGAAAGCACACACACACACAAAAAGGAATGTATCTTATGAAAAAGCTAAAACTCTCCCTGGAATTCAGGCTTCTAATTTTTCTGTTTTGTGTGCTGGTACTTGATGCAATGAGATGAGAAATTATCCTTTAACTATCATCCAAGGCAAAGAGTGATGTAATCCATAAAAGTTTACTGATTTTTTTTC
>OU015743.1:69340919-69353010 GCA_907169655.1 Acomys percivali | reverse complement strand
TGTGTGTGTGTGTGTGTGTGTGTGTGTGTGTGTGTGTGTGTGTGTGTATGTGTGCACGTGCTGGAGTAAATGAAATGTCTTTTTAAAGTACTATACTTTTGAATGTGTGACCTTCCACTGAAGTATGGTAGATATACCAAGACCTCATACTTAAAGAAAAATGACTCTCCTCTCCCAGAAGCTATCAGTTGCCAATAACTCCTCAGTGAAGGGTGGGACTTTATACCGATCTCCCTTCTCCATGGTTGGGTTCTGTCTGGTTCAACCTTGCATAAACCTTATACATGCGGGCCCAACTGTTGTAAATTCACATGTGTGACTGCCCCAGGGTATCCAGAATATAGTTTTCTTGAAGTTGTTTCCTGCCTGTCACAACATTTCTACTCCCTCTTCCACAATGATGCTCAAGGTGGGTTAATATAGACATCTCATTGGGGCTGAGCATTCCACAGTCTCTTATTCTCTGCATCTTGGCCAACTATGGATCTCTGTGTTCATAGACATCTACTACAGAAAGAAGCTTCTCTGATGAGGCCTGAGAGCTCCACTAATCTATAGCCATAAGAAGTCACTAGGAGTTGGTTTAACACTGTGGCCATTTAGCAAAATAAGAGTAGTAGCTTCTTTCAGCCACAGGCTCTTGGCCCTGATAATGGTGTTGGGCATGGGTTTCATCTCGTAGAGCAGCCCTTTAAATCCAATCAGAAAGTAGTTGTTGCCTCTGTGACATTTGTACCACTATTATTCCAGTGTGTGGATCTCGCCAGGCCTGTCATCATTATAGCTCTTAGAATTCACTGCTGGGTAAGATTACTGATTACTTTTCACCTCTGATAACATACATAGCACCTTTCAGCAATATGAAAGCTGGCCAGGAAGGATGAAGGCTATATAGGCATCACAAATATGACTTGACAGGTTTTTTAAAATGAAGAAGACACAAAGTTGGCTAAGTAGGGAAGGGAGATAGAGCACATAGGACTTGAGGGAAGGGGTAACTATCATTGAAATACACCGTTTGAAATCTTTGAAGGATTAATAAAAATCAAAACAAGAATACAATAGTTTGTTAGGTTTTCTTTCTTTAAAGCAAGCACATAGAAGCGCACTATCTCTGAAGATGTGGGCTTACAGTAATTAATGTAACTAGACTCTGACTCTAACACTGACATAATCGTGTATCACTGAAATCAATGGCCACCATGCCCACTTCTCAAGCAGCCCCACCCACGACATTCAGTGTGCCTGGATTAGGGAGACGATGTGGTATCATAGCTACTCCTTACTTCCATGGCTCAGCATTTGTCTTGTTCTTCGTTTGCTCTGGTTTTGGGTTTTTGTTTGTTTGTTTGTTTTATTTTGTTTTGTTTTGCTTTGCTTTGTTTTTTGAGAAGAGATGCCATCACCTCGTCCAGGCTGACCTCTGACTCTCCATCTCCTTTCCTGTCTGTGTCACTACCCAGCGAAACTGTGTCAAGCTTTTCTGCTGCTCCTGGATGCTTTCTCTTATCTCTGGCTTCACTGATGCTATGTTTCCCAGAATCCCTGTGAAAAAGCCTGAAGGGATGGCACAGATTTCTTAGCTACAGAGACTGATTGTTGAGGTTCAGTGACCAGACAATATTGGCTACTCTAAGAGTCCAGACTAATGAGAGATTGTCTCAAAAATTAAAGTGGGTGTTGCCATAGTAAAGAAACAATACCCCACAAGAGTGTCTTCTGATACACACACACACACACACACACACACACACAACACGAGGAGTTCCAGATAAATCTGTAAGCTACCCTCACTCAGTTTATGAAGACATTAGTAATTTGAGTTTAATTCAGGAGAATAATAGTTTTTATCCAAAAATACCTTTTGTACATACCAAAATTATACCTTAGCATAGGCCATGAATACCAATGATTTGATCAGCATGCATTGCTTTTACATACTTAAATATCACAGAGTCCTTCATAAATTTGAACAATTGCTACATCTTAACATATGAAGGTGAGTTTAAACCAGGATGCCCAGCCTAACTCTATTTGTTGCTGGTGAGCTAGCAGCAGCTGAAGGAAGTACCCAATTGAGAACATTACTAATAAATAGTTCTTTCTAGAAAGAATAACATGCTGCCTGGACCTCTCTATGGAGCCCAGGCAAAGATCAAGCTCACGGTAGTCCATCTGCTTCCATCTCCTGGCTCTGGGTTAACAGGGATTGGACCATATCCCTCACACAACCCTTTTATTGCTGTAACTCACTCAGAAATTTATTTAAAACTCCATTTCTGTAATGCACTTCTTCCAATTCTCTCACATAACTCTGGATCTTCGGATAGATATGTTTTAAATGTTTTCCCATAGTATTCTATCTATATGAATGCTGGAGGGGGTATAGGGGAAATCTCAGAAGTTTCTTTATAAAATTAAATGAGGGCACACACCTTTAATCCCAGCACTCGGGAGGCAGAAGCAGGTGGATTGCTGTGAGTTTGAGGCCAGCCTAGTCTACAAAGTGAGTCCAGGACAGCCAGGACTGTTAAACAGAGAAGTCCTGTCTGAAAAACCAAAAATAAATAAATAAATAAATAAATAAATAAATAAATATAAAATTAAGTGACCCAGCACTTTTTCTCTCTACATATTTATTGAAAAGAAATGGAAATTTATATTTAAAAAGCCCTTTAGGAATGTGCTTGAAGGTGGAAATTGAGTAAGAAGTAAAAGTCTTAATCATTACAAAGTTGGATACATTTGTGAAAAGTTAACAAATGATGCAGTTAGAATTTATTTCTCTAAGTGTAAATTTTTAATTTAAAAACATAGATATTTAATTTACAATGCATATTCAAAACATGTACAAAATTAAACACAGTGTATGGCTTTATGCTATGTGTAAAAACAATGTATTCTGATTCATTTGGATATAAAAAGTATTAATATCTCCAACTCAACCTAAAACCATTTGAAAATAAGACAAATTGATAAAAGAGAACACATTTTAAAGCAAATATAACTTAAATCCCCAGAGAAGAGAGCCAACCCATGACACTTACTCTGCTGTGCTTGCAGACAGGAGCCTAGCATAACTACCTTCTTAGAGGCTCCACCCAGCAGCTGATGGAAACAGATGCAGAGACCCACAGCCAAGCAATAGGCAGAGCTCTGGGAGTTTTCTGAAAGAGTGGGAGGAAGAATTGAGAGAACATGAGGGATAAAAGATACCACAAGAAGATCTAGAGAAAAACTAACCTGGGCTTACGTGGGCTCACAGCGACTAAACTACCCACCAAAGAGCTTGCATGGGCTGGACCTAGACTCCGTACATATGTGTAGTAGGTGTTCAGCTTGGTCATCTTGTAGGTCCCCTAACAACGGGAGTCAGGGCTAGCACTGACTCTGTTGCCTGCCTTTGCATCTCTTCTTCCTATCTGGGCTTCCTTGTCTGGCCTCAGTGGGAGAGGAGGATGTGTTTAGTCCTGCTGTGTCTTGAGGTGCCCCTGGAGGCCTCCCCTTCACTGAGAAAAAGGAGGGGGTATGGAGAACAGGGTCATGAGGGCAGGACTGGGAGGAGATGGGGGAGGGAGCTAGGATCAGGCTATAAAATGATCACATTTTAAAAAGAAAAAAGAAAATTTTATATGGTAAAATTTTAATTAGGCTATGTGAGATTCTTTCAAAAATTTATGTGCTTAACCATTATGTAAATGAATTGTTCGGAGGAAGGTTTTTCTTTCTGTGTGATCTTGCTCCTTTTTTTACACTTTGGTTCCAGCTTTTCTATCCTCGAGCTCAAGCTGCCCCTGTAAGTTTCATCCAGATTGTTGTTGCATGAGCTAATTCCTGCAGCTCTTCAGACCTCATCTTCACACTCAGGCCAACTTAATTTTTCATATCCTGGGTGTAATAGCCTCATAATCCTTTGTTTCCATTTTAACTAAGAAGATATCCAAGGATTCCTAACTGTGTTGGTGCCTCATCTCCTACCCAGAAGGGGCCCTAAATCCCAGAACCTTGGTTACCAAGGTTACTGGAATCTTCTGATTTATGTGACTATTCACTTGGCCATACAGATTTATCTAACTCTTCTTTAAATTACAGAATGTTGAGTGTATGATTCCAAGAGGCTATTATATTTTTAGTCCTCATATTGCAATAACTTGAAGCCACTCATTGTTCGTGGATGTGTGATTCATCACATGCATGTGGCCTCAGACTTTGTCTGACCCATGGCAGCACCTTACAAAATCATCCTGCAAGCCTGCAAGCTGGGCACAGTGGCACATGGCTTTAATCCCAGCACTCTGGAGGCAGAAGTAGGTGGATCACTGTGAGTTCGAGGCCAGCCTACACAGGGAAACCCTCTCTCAAAAAACAAAAAAAATGAAAAGAACAAAAATTATGCTGAACAGCATATAATCAATAAACTATCTTTGAGTTCACAACTTGAAATGTGTAAAAAATATAAATTAAATATCACAACTAATATTAGTATTTGAGATTTAGTTATCACAACAAAGTGTGAGTTATATCATAACCTAATTTACAGACTGAAAAATTTAGGCTTAATGAAGTCGAATAAATTTCCCAAGGTCAGACATCTGGCAAACAGTAGATCTGAGTCTCAAACAGATAGTTCTTTGATTCTATAGTCCACATTATCATATAAATTATTAAAATGAATTAAAATGGAGGGCTAAATAGATGAGTAATTAAGATACAAATCAAAGATAATTGTATCAAGCTCACTAGTAACAATTTACATAGAATACATGGTTTTTGTCTGTATATTTAACCAAGGAAAATGTTTCCAGTAAATTTCAGACTCAGGGAATATATGTTTCCTATATAAGGAGTTCATAGTGTTAATCCCACTGATGAAAGATGAAAGACGACTGACCCAAATCATGACCAAATTAATTTAAACAAGCAATTAATTAAAGCAAGCTTTTTGTGTTTGTATACACAGGCTATCTTTCCCTAAAGGTGGGGATTCATGAGACCAGGGTTAGACATGGGTAAGATAAGGGTTTTTATAATTCCAGAGTAGGGAGGTTTCCGAGTGTAGACAAATAGGTGGGGTTACAGAAGCAGAAATAAGAGTAACAAGTCTATCGTAACAACCTCCTGAAATAAAGACACAGTTGCAAGGTGGGCATAACAAGGCAGTTATAGCGCGGTAGTCATAACAAGATGGTCATAACAACTTTTAAAAGCAAAGACAACGGTTGTCATTTCCTGGAACAAGCATTATAGAACCATTTGTAGTTAAGGTTACATACAGGTGGGGCATAGCTCAGTCCTTGAGAGACAGGTGTAATCTAGTTTGTTTTTCTTATAAGATAGTTTTCAAGCCTAACATGGAGGCAACCTGGTTTATAAATACAAAGACCTGAAGTACTAGAGCAGTGCTGAAAAAATTGAGATGGTCAGTTAAGTGCTTGCTCTGCAAGCATAGGAATCTCAAGTTGAGGCCTAGAACCTAGCTTTTTTGTCAGTGATATATAAATATATTTTTACTCTGTAACAATATTTTAATATTTGTATATTTATTTATTTTCAAATTTATTATAATTTATTCAGATTACATCCTGATTGCTATCCCCTCATTGTATCTTTCATTTTTGACAGGTGTTTTATTACTCTTAGTGTGTGCATATAGACATAATATTTTTAAGCAGGTAGTTTTCCTTCATTACATACTTGTGACATATTTACTACATTCAAAGCAATTAAAATCTACCAATGTTCTAATTAGTAGGTACTTGCATGTACCTATATGAATTCCAAACCCCTAAAAAGCAGTGAAAGATAATGTGGAAGTGTTTTGTTTTGTTTTGTTTTCAGATTGATGGAATTTTATTTGAATGCTGAACAAAAGCTGACTGATCAGGGCCACAGCCTGAATTTGGGAATCAGACTGTGATGTTGGTCTGCTTCTAAGGCAGGCTTTTTGTAAGAAATACTTGTAATCAAGTAACAACCAGGTAACAAAACCATAACCAGGTAACAACCAAAAAAACTGCAATTAGGTAATAGCTAGGTAACAAAATAGCAACCAGGTATTTGAAGAAGATTGAACCTAGCTTTATAAAAAGCAGCTCTAATTCCAGTGCTGGGGAGAAAAAGACAGGAAGCTCCTTAGAGCTCACTACAGCTTAACCGGCTTTGCAGACCCCAAGACAATAAGAAACTCTGTGTTGAAGTGGTGCTTGAGGAACAATGCCCATGGTTGCTCTGACCAGCATGCACACACAAAATAAAAATTCAGCTAATGTTTCCAATTTGAAGTATGATATTTACATTGAAAAAAATACTGAAAATAAGAGGCATACCCAAATAAATACTAAGAATGGATTCAGAATATTATTTGAGTTCTAAACTTCTCTAGTATTGAAATTTATTGGTGACATTTTCACCGCTACTAGAATAGTGTCGTGACATTTATATTGCTGTAATGAAACACCATAACCAAAAGGCACTTGGGGAGGAGAGGGTTTGTTTTAGTTCAACATCACATTTCTTCACTGACAGAAATCAGGTCAAGAATTCAAACAGAGCAAGACTCTGGAAACAGGAGTTGGTGCGGAAGCCAAGGAGAAGTGTTCCTTACCAGCTTTCTCCCTGTGACTTGCTCAACTGCTTCCTTATAGCACTGAGGGCCACCAGCCCAAGGATGGCACCTCCCACAGTGAGTGGGACCCTCCCATACCAAGAAATGCCCTATGGGACAATCTGATAGTGGCGTTTTCTCAGTTGACGGTCTCCTTTTCCAAATGACTCCAGCTTATGTTAGATTGACACAAAACTAGGCAGCATCAGCCTGTTTTATAAATGTGCACATACAGGCACATGCTACACAACAACACTATGAACTTAAGATTATAAGAGTATGGAAAAACTCCTGTTGCCCATTGTTTTTTACTGGATATTTTCTCTTGGTGTATGATTAGATACACAATATTTAGCACCATATTACAATTGCATTTCAATTACAAATTCCATATGGTTTTATTTGATAACATGTTTTGAACTCAAACAAGCTCTCATCACCCTAGAGACTTTTTGGTATGGATTTTTTTTATTAATTGAACATTTTTATTTTTTACATATACATTTATATTGTTATACATATATAAAATAAACTACCTATAGCAAGAAGAACCATGACACAATCAGGAATTATACAAATGTTACATTCTTAGTGTTTCGGCTATTTGTATTTGACAGCCTGGAAGAAAACATCTTTCCTATGTTGGTGTGTCTAAAATTCTGAGTGTAAATCAGTCTCCATCACATCTTGTTATTATCAACTTAAAACATCTACCTAGACTTAAAAACATCTTAATCCCTAAACAACTAAGCTTCATTGTAAAACTAAGCTACCCGGTCTTCAACTCCATCAGAGACTTGAGAAGGAGTAAACTTGATTACCTAATAGGCAGATAGCTGGAGGGGGGTGGGCAGGGTTGCACAAGCAGGCAGTTCAACAGAAGCTAAGTTACTTAGGGCATTTGACCTTGAGTTCCGAGAATAGAGTTGGATAATTTTGCATAGGATTCTCCAGCGAGGAGATGAAAGTATAGCTAAATCATAAATGGCCTCTGCAAAAATACAAGATAGCTAAACCCCTAGGCTGTCCTGCCATATCTCATGGTCCTCCACTGGAGTTGTTGACATAATTACTGGGGGCAAGTGGACTACACTCTTAGAGAAAACTGTTTCCCTCTCCCTGCAGATAACAACTGCCTGTAGCTCCACAGCTGAGGATGGGATTGTGTGCCCATTTCTTCAATCTGAGATTTTTGTCTAGCTTATGCATGCATGATGTTACTGTAAGTTCATATTTTCTTTTTTAAAATAACTTTTTTTCATCTTTTGAAATTATACAGTAATAACATCATTCTCCCTTTCCCTTGATTTCTTCCAACCCCTTCCATGCACCACCCCCTTGCATGCAAATGACAAACGGCTCTCTCACTCTCAAATGCATGGCCTCTTTCTTTTGACTTTGTTGCATTTGTCAGAGAGGCTTCACCTATAAAGTCTTACCAACATGGCTGCCTGCACAAGACCTGAGTAAAGACACCACTGAGCTTACCAACACGGGCAAGGGGAGCGAGGGGATGTTCTTGGGGCTTCGTCCCCAGACCAAGAGTCTGACGGTTTCTTTCTTCTTCTTTTTTTTTTTTTTCAATATTTTTTTACATGTACATTTATCTTATTACACATAGATACAATAAACTACATACAGCAAGAAGAATCACAAAACAACCAAGAATTAGAAAAATGTTACATTCATAGTGCTTTGGCTATTTGAATTTGGCAGCCATGAGGAAAACATCTTTCCTATCTTGGTGAGTTTAAACTTTTCAATGTAAATCAATCAATCTCCACCACATCTTGTCATTATCAACTTAAAACATCTATCTAGACCTAAAGTCATCTTAAGCCCTAAACAAAACAACTAAGCTTAATTATAAAACTATACTATGTGGTCTTCAACCCCATCAGAGACTTGAGAAGGAGTAAAATTTATTACCTGAGGTCTGCTGGTTTTTTCATGATTTCCTGCTCTTAGGCAGTACATAACTACATTTGTATACTTGTAGGTTTTCCTCAGTTATTTCCATTTCTATGACATTTAAGGAGGGTCACAATATGTCAGAGTGCAATTTAAAGCTTTCAGGTCAACTATTTCCCATATTGAAATCTGTGCTCTGGAGAACTAGGGTCTTCCACACCAACTCTGACTTTTCCTCTATCATCTTACTCAGACTTTACTCCTCTCAGCATCTTTTCACCCCTTATTGTCTTTCCCAGTTAGAAAGCCTAGACACAGCTGGCCTTGGGAGAGGGCTCATCCAGTAGGTGCTTGCTTGCTATCTGTGCATGAAGACCTAAATCAGAAGTCCAGCAGCTATGTCAAAGCTAAGCCTGACACTGCGCCCCTGGAATCCCAGCTCTGGAAAACAGAGACATAAATATCTCAGGGATTTGCTGGCCAGCTGATCTAGACCACCAGTGATCACCTGGGTCAGTGAGAAATGTTATTTCAAAGAATAAGGTAGAGATTGGTGGAGTACATCCAACACCCACTTCTGGCCTGTACACAGATGTGCACTGGCCTGGGCGCCTGCACATGGACATATACATAGATCAAAGTAAACAAACAAATAAATAATGCCTGCAGGTTGTTTACAGTCCAGCTCAAGCTCCAACATCTAGTTAAGGTGAAGCATTTTAGGAGTCCCATGCCCCATCCTGATCTTGTGAGTTGTACTTACATCTAACCTTGATGGACATGAGGCATTCACTGGGGCAAATGACATTCTCCAAAATCATGGGATTTTTGTTGTTGTTGTTGTTGTTGTTGTTGTTGTTGTTGCTGTCATTCAATGGGTTAGAGTGGTTATCCAGGGCTCAGCCTAAATCCCTGTCTTTGAAGAATTTTTCCAAGTCAACAATTGTCGTACTATAGATCAACATGCTGCATACATCTGTTGCCATTCATAGTTTATCAGTTTAATTTATTCCATATATAGATTAGATATATAGATATAAATATATAATTGCTTCTAAATGTTTATATCTACTAATGCCTCAGTTCTCTTCCAGAGGTCATCAGAATTCTGTAGGTACCAAGACCCCCACATCCCCTGGCCAGTGTGAATATCGCCAAGATGGCACATAGATCATGCTGTGTTCCAATGCCCTTCGGAACTTGGGGTTGGAGATTCTTTTTAATCACTAACGTATCTCCAGCATGAACACACAGAGTAAATACTTGCTTAATATAAAAAAAATAAAATAAATGCATGCTTGGGGCACAATGCAACCACATAGTGCAGAATAGTTGAAACCACTGATCATCCATTTAGCCCAGTGCTCAACAACCCAGGTTTGCAAGCATCAGGGCTTCAGGAGATGCTCTTGCTGAGAAGTGACACTGTGAAGCTGGGGTACGTTTTAGAATCATTTTTACTTCAGAAAAGAAAAACCTGACAATAACCATTTGGATAAAGATTTTAGTGACATGTCCTCCAAATAGTTTCCAGGTCTGAAATTCACACTTACCATATGATTTCGCAAACTGCACCTGACTGAAACATACACAAAGCGATGTGTATGGTTATGTTGTAGAACAATGCGGTGCTTCCTGTTCTCAGTCTTCAGGAAGGGCATTCATTGTTCAGCTTGGGGAGCCTATGGTCTTTTGGAGAGTCTACCTGAGGAAAGACTGAGGCTGTAACTGTGCCTTTCACAGTGGGTGAAGTTCACACTCATCTTCTCTGTTAATCCTGTCCCTATGGCTGCTTCCTTCTCCCACACCCTTTTTCCTTCTTTTTTCCTTCATTGATGTATTTACTTGTTCATTTTATACCCCAATCACAACCCCACTTCCTCCCCTCCTCTCCTTCCAGTCCCACCCTCCCATCCACTTTGCCCATTCCCCTTTTCCCTCACCCCACCCAGGTGCATCAAGTACCATCAGGACTAAGTATCTCCTCTTTCACTGTGGCAAGACAAGGCAGAAAAATGGATAAAGAAACGGGTACATTTACACAATGGACTATTTCTCAGCTATTAAAAAGAAAGACCTCATGAAATTTGCAGGCAAATGGGTGAAACTAGAAAAGATCATCCCTAGCGAGGTAACGCAGACCTAGAAAGACACACATGGTATGTACTCACTCATAATTGGGTATTAGCCATATAGTCAAGAGAACCATGCTACAACCCACAGACACTAAAAAACTAAGTAACAAGGAAGGTTCAAGGGAGGATGCTTGAATCCTAACAAAGGGGAATAAAATATTCATCATAGACATCAGAAGTACAGGGAGAGAGGGAATTGAATGAAAGAGAAGATGGAGAGGGGAACGTGGGGTGGGGGGGCTCTTTCCTCCATATTCCAGCTCCTTCTCGCTTGCTGTGTATTAACACTGAGCACATGGTGCCTTATCCACAGGAACCCCTCTGCATGTGCAGGCTGAGTTATAAGTAAGCGAAACTGGAGAAAGTCCACTAGTCAATTCTACCCCTTAGGAAAGCAATGATCTCACCATTAAGACCTGGTAAGGCAATATGTAAAATGTGAGTACTACAATCTTTAAGAGAAGGACTAAAAATGTATTATTTTGTAATTGCTTGAGACACGAAAAAGCTCTTTTCTAAAGTGTGCAATTCCAAAGAAAAGCTTTAGCCAAAAATCTTACAGCAATTTCTCTTTTTCTGTTCTTTCTTGCCTTTGTTTGAAAAAAGCATGTTTACTAATTTGAAATGTCCATCTACAAGCTGGTCAGAGGAAAGTGTCTCTTTCTTTAAGACAGGTACTGTACCAGGTTAAAGGTTGTCTGTAAGTGTCTTGGCAAACCCAGCTCTCCCACAGAATCAGCCCATCTGCTTAATCCATATTCAGGATTTTCAAAAATGGTGGTTTCTCAGGCATACGAGAGTGTGCAATGTACTTTGTGCAATGAAATAAAACGAGTTTTTAATATTTGGCCAGGACTTAAATCCTCAAGAGCCAAGATTTCAGAACAAATATTTCCACATTAATTGAAAATTTTATTGTCAAATATATTTCATGGTTTATTCATGTGGAGTAGCACTTCTTGTCTCCCCCATTCATTCCAATGATTTCACGGAGAAGCCAGAGGCTATTCTAGAAATTGGGGTGACATTTAAAATCAGGGTGACATTGTTTTTCTCGCATGCAAAAATAATGATGTCTTCCTTTTGTGGAATATCTTCTCTACTGAGTGACCGGGCTGGTAATAATGTTATTCTGCTTAGTTCACAGGACAGCAAGGGGGATCCACAAAGACTCAACATGTGTGAATCTGCTATATAAGCTGTAAGAAATTCAATTAATATTATAGATTGCTATCATTATTATTCATTCAAAATAAGACTCTGGCATTAAGGATTCATGGAGTCCTAAGAGGGAAATTAATTTAAAGTGTGGAGAGAAACAGAGAGACAGAGACAGGCAGGCAGGCAGACAGACAGACAGACAGACAGACAGACAGACACATACAGAGAGAGAAAGAGAGAGAGAGAGAGAGAGAGAGAGAGAGAGAGAGAGAGAGAGAGA
>OU015743.1:69317429-69338251 GCA_907169655.1 Acomys percivali | reverse complement strand
ATAAAATAAAATAAAATAAAATAAAATAAAATAAAATAAAATAAAATGGCCATTGTAGCCATGCATGAGTGGGGGAAAGGAAGACGTGGCTTAAACCTCAGGTGAGCATTTTCACATTTGGAATTACAATACAGATGCTTGAACTTAGCTTTGTACCTAAGGAACTAAAGGACTGGGAAACTACAGCCTTTATATTTCATTTACTATAAGTAATTAAAAGCTTAAGATGCCACAGTGGCTTGTATCTACTGTGCTAGGCTTGTATTTCTTTTTGCTCCTGCCATCACTTGAGAAGTGATTTTCAAGTTGTATCTGTTATTGGGAATAAAATTAGAAGCTTGTCTGTGTTCCCAGATGATGGTTACATTGTCTCCTTTATTGTACAAGTATAAGGGCAGGCTGTTCTGGCTAAGTTCTTGTGTGTGTGTGTGTGTGTGTGTGTGTGTGTGTGTGTGTGTGTGTGTATGTGTGTGTGTGCTATTTTTTAAAAATTCACTTTACAAACCAATCGTACCCCCCTCCCCCCTCTCCTTCTGGTCCCGCTTCCCTCTTCCCTCATCCCTCCTCTCCTACTCCTCAGATAAGCAGAGCTCCCCGCCGCCACCACAAACCCACACCAGCACAGAATATGCAATTTCTAAGAAGAAAAAACTGATTCTTTCTACCCTAGAGGCATCCTCCAGCTAGCGTCAAGGCTAACAGCTCACAGTTCTACCCTGTGCCATTAATGGTGTTTAATTTTCTTTTAATCAGTTCATTCCCTAAGAGTCAGAAGTAAATAGTGGTTCTCTGGCCTAAGAAAACTATGGATCTCTTCAAAGGTGTTCTAATCTTGAGGGCAATATTTTTAATTAGGTATCTGTAGGGAATGGAGAGCTGAAACCGTGGTTATGAAAACTAGCTGCTTTTAGAGAAGACCTGGGTTTGGCTCCCAGTACCCATATGATAGCTTATGGCTGTACATAACTATAGTCCCAAGGGGACTACAACTTCTTTTGGCCTCTGTGGGACTAGGCATACATTTACACACATGCAGACAAAACATCCGTACATATAAAAATAAAGAAATAACTATTTTTAATCAGATGTCTAGGATTTGAAATATTCTTTGGAGTCTCAGATAGAAAAGCCCATCAGTGTGATGCCAACTCCAAAACAAATATAATTAAAGACACTGGAAGTATAAAGCAATATTCAGTGATTAGCCTAATCATCTCATTTGGAGTTTATATTGTTATTTTTTTTAAAGTATCACTATAATGGAAACACAAAGTGAGACATTTTCTTAGACCAGTGTTACACCTTAGAAATGAAATGAAGAAGTTGAAGAAGCACAACTCCCCAAACTGAGCACTGGGTTGATTTTATGATCTAAAAACACTCAGTCTTAAGGTGTGTCTTTCTCTGCTGTCTCTGCCCTGCTCTCAGTAATGGGACATGGCCAGTCACTGCCACACTTGGCTTTTATGAGGGTGGATATCTGAATGCAAATCCGTATGCTTGTATAGCAAAGACTTTACCAACTGCGGTCTCCCTAGCCTGCTCAATCAATTTTTTCACTACGGATGTTGACAGAGCAATTGTGTCATTTCAACATTTGACCTAATGGAAGACACCTAGCAGGACTCAGAACGGCTTGGTGAGGGAAAATCCATGTAGCATACACTACTCAGGCTATCAACAGTCTTTCAGCATACACTAATTAACTAAAAAGAAAAAACTGAAGCCTTGTTCTGTAAAAGCATCAGTCACACCTCTTTATTTTTATCAGCCATACCACTTCCTCTCCATTATCTTTTCATCAAGAAATGGAAAACAGCGCCCATGGACACCAAGACGTTCACACTCACAATGCCTTTGTGGGCAAAGAAATCCTGAATTCACTTTCCAAATACACTCATCTCTCTCACAATGATAAGTCATAGTTGTTATTACTGAGAGATGGAAAGGGAGATTAAACAAACACATGTTTTTCTGAACGGTAATGACCAAGTTTGATTTTCTCAAGTAAATTCTGTTCGGCTCCTAGGTAGACCGTCTGTTCCTCTCAGCTCCTAGTCAGACCTATTAGTCGGCTACAGTAACCCAAGTAAGACAAGAACAAACTAATGTAGCGTTTTTGTTAAGATTATGCACGCAAGAAGATGCATTCTTCATTCACAGAAGAATGAAATCTAAATAAACGGCCAAAGCATGATGCTTTAATGCTTGGTAGACAAAATTGTACAGAAGTGACAGGATGTCCAGGTGATGGCAGTAAATTATAGAGATGTTACCGAGACGGGGCGAGGCTACAGTGGATACATCGACACCAGGCCTCCACAGGAAAAACATGTACCGACAAAGGTAAACACACACACACAGACACACAGACACACACACACACACACACACACACCCCATACACACACATGAAAAAAGGAACAAATAAAATAAAAAGAATTACAACTTTCACTATAGTTAACACAAAGTGTTTGTTATTTGAGTAGGAGAACTTTACAAAAATTAAACAAGAGGACTGGATAGATGGAAAGGCTCTTTCTACACAGCAATCCTGTAGACCTGAGTTCAATCTGTGGAATTCACATTGAAGTGGAAGAAGAACTGACTCCACAATGCTGTCCTGTGACATATACACACCACACACACACACACACACACACACACACAAAGTAATAATAATAACAGCAATAATAATATAATAATTATTAATTAAATTCATATTAAATATGAATTTAAATGAATAGATGAATACATGAGAACATAATAAAAATAAATATATTGTATTACTACTAACCAAAATGTGGAAGCAACCTAAATAGTCATTGAAGGATGAATGGATAGAGGTTATGTTAAATAAATGGATATAATTCTTTTCATGTGTGTGTGTGTGTGTGTGTGTGTGTGTGTGTGTGTGTGCACGTGAGCACGTGAGTGTGTGATGCAGTTGCACTCTTCCATGAATGCACACATGGAGGCCACAGGCCAATGCTTGTGTCTTTCTGTATTGCTCCCCACCTTATTAGCTAGCATCTCTCACAGACCCTGAGGCTCTTAGTTCTGACTTGGCAAGGCTATATGGTTCCCTAACACCAGGGTTACAGATGTAAAGATTTTGATCTTCATACTTGCTCGTCAACTAATTCACCCAGTGAGCCATCTCCCCGCCCCTTATCCCACCTTCAAAAGTGAGTTGGCAAAAGGCGAATTGAGCAAACCTTGAAGACACTATGCTGAGTAAAATAAGGCAAGCACAGGAAGGCAGACACTGCAGTTCGCAGCAAAGGGCAAATTGCTAATTGCAAAGGGCTGAGGGTGGTCCTCGTCCCTCTGTAACTGAAGGCAGAAAGTGTCCTTTAAAATAGGTATCCACATGAAAGGATGTGCCCTTAAATGCCAAAACCATGTTCCACGAACATGTGGTTCGCCTTTAACATTTTACGGCTACTGGTTTTGAAATATATTGCACGTTCTCATTGTCCTTGTAGCAGGAAAAAAAAAGATATAATTAGTATAGTTAGGTAAACTGATAGTAATCTGGCTCTTTTTTACCTTAAAGCTTGTTCTTAATTTATTTTTTAATTTAATTTTGTCATGTTTTCTTCTCTATCAACCCCTCCTAGATCCTGCCTACCTCCCCCAACCCATTCAGTTTTTATATGACACTTGCTTCTCTCTTTCCTCATTTGACACTTAGCATTTGGACACAGACATTGCTATACTACAGCAGCTTTAAACTTCTTATGAATAACAGTGTCCTTTCTATCTTTTAGGCAGTTTATTTGGGAGATTTGCCCCTTCCTTAAGAGACAATAAATTAAAATGTCCTTTAAAATTTTCCTCTTTTGTTATAACCACCAGACTTACAGTAATAATAGTAAATCTATTTTTAAAATCTACCAGACAGAATGGCTGCCTTGATGAAACTGGACAGGAATAGTCCTGTGAATTGCCTGCCACGATGCAGTCAAAAACTGATGCTGAGAAATCTCTGAGAAACCTCTGCCTGGCAGTATGAGTGGTCAGAACGGCTCAAAACCAGTAGGCTGAAGGTCTCGGCCCTTCTAGATATGTGGGGTTCTTTCCTTTGGGGAGCTTAAGGGTGGCCTTGAGATTTTCCTACCTCTGAGCTTCCCTGCTCACTGTGGAACAACTGACCAGCTCTGCAAAGCCTCAAAGCCTTGAGAAGAACATCCTCTGGTGGCCACAGCTGGGATTGCTAGTGTCCCTGCCAGGCCAGCTTCTGAACCCCATAGAGGAAGATTTGCTAGCAGCAAAAGTAGAGATGCTGCTCACAAGACTGGCTAGGATCTTCCCTAGGCTCTCACTCTTCCCAGGGGCCTGCTAGCCTTCATTTTCTTGCTCCAGATGTAAATCTGAAACACTAAACACTGCGAGTCTGCTTTAGAAAGGCAAAAGCTCACAGGAGATGCCCCTTCTCAAACTTTCAAGGGACTCAGTTTGCTTAGTGTTGACAGATTCATTAAAGCAGGAGGATGGAGATAATGGCGGTTTAGAAATTGCTGGGCTGGCTGCTTTCTTGGTGTCTGCTGCCTTCAGTGCCTTGCTGCAGAACTTCACAGCTCACAGAAACACTTTTGGATGTCTTATTTCATGGGGTGGAGGCCGAACGATAAATTAAAGGAATCTTTAAGGAACAATCTGCTTTCTGGGATGGGAGGGCTTAAGTGTCGGGGTTACAAATTAATTAAGGCTTTGTGACGATCAAACCTGTGAATTAAATGTGACTCAATATTCACTCATATCAGTGGCAAGAGCTGTCTGAAAGCCGGCCTCCCCCACAGGCCACATGTTCTTTGTGTTTTATTACATATCACAGAATGAATTAAATCTAATGAGGCTGGCTTCTGTCGCTAATTTCTTTAATGATTGTGATTAATGTAAAATTTAAAGGAGGCAGCATATGAATATCTGTTGAATGTTATGCTAATGACAACATTTTAAGGTCACCTGGATTCCAGAGACGTTAGCCACAGGAATTACGACTTGGCAAATGCTCTCTTCAGTGTATAAGGAAGGTAAATAGGAACCACGCTTTCTAAATTTGTGGACTCCAACATTAAAGTTAAGACCACAACAGCTTGAATACAGCAGTGCTATAATAGAGACAGAAGAACCCCATATCTCCTTTGGAAAAAAAAACAGATAAATGACATTTTGTCTAAGACAATACAACCCTCTCTGCCAATTATCTTTTTAACTAGTTGGTGGACTCTTCAATTGCAAGAAAACAAGAGCCAAACTGCCTCCGTGAAGCATAGAGCTATATATGCTAAAAACACAGTGAAGCTTCCTGTGCTGGAGGGAAGGCAGAAGAAGCCTTCTGGGGGAAAGTTGAGACAATACACTAATACCTCCCAGACTACCATGCATCACTTTCCATGCCCAGGGTAATAGGAGGAAGAAAAGATGCAGTGATCTCTCTGGCTTCCTTCTCTATCACCTCTTCTTGGGGAGGTACACCTGGGCACAGTGGAGGACACCTATGCTCGTAAAAACAAGCTGAATGAGAGAAGGACAGAGCATGGTAAGCAGTCGGAAATAATGTCATCTACCCATCACCTACTCCTTGGTCACCTGGCCATGCATTCCTTCTCACCAGGTCATAGATTAGAAGCAAAAGGAACTATGAAGCAGCTAACTCAACTTAAAATCTTTTTTCTGTAGACTTTAAAATTTTGTATCTTTTGGGGTTTTTTTCTAAACCTTCCATTTTGTTTTTAATGCTTAAATGGCTCATGTCTTCTGAGGAGATGGACAATATTTATCATTGGGACTTGTTTTATTTTCCAGGTGTCTGTCAGGAACAATAAGACTGAAATAACGAGGATAACAATCGTGATGTAATATGAATAAATTAATAAAATATTTTTTAAAGAAAGAAAAAAAAAAGACTGAAATAATGTTTCTGTGGGTTGATAAAGACCGTGAAGTCACTGTTGCCCTATAGGTGAGCTGCTTAATAGCCTGATGGAATTGTAATTCAAGAGAAGAGGTAAACTCAAGAATGGTAGAACCCAGGGTCCCAGGCAAGAAAGATGCCGTCCAAGTTAACACTAGCTATCACTTGACACTGCCTATAATCAGCTGAAAAAGAAGCCCTAGTTGAGTAATTATCTTTATCAGGTTGGTCTGTGGATATATCTGTTAGCAGTTGTCTTGACTGCCTTACCTGATACAGGAGAGCACAGCTCACTATGGGCAGCTCCATTCCCTGCTCACACTGTCTTGCTTTTAAGAAAGCTAGCTAAGAATGAGCCAGAGAGCAACCCAGCAACCAATTCCTTCATAGATCCTGTCTCAAACTTTTTTCCTGACTTCCCTCAGTGAGAGATTGTGACTCAGATGTATAAGTCTAATAAGCCCCAAGTTGCCTTTGGGACCAGTATTTTAACATAACAATAGAAGGAAAGTGGAACAGAAAAGATTCTTTGAAAAGCTCCTACCCACTGGAAAACCCTAGAACACTAAGACAACCTAGAAACTGAGCACACAGCGTGGAGTTAGGGAGAAGTGGCATGCTGAGGGCAAGGCCAGGGCACCGGAGCTGGCAAACTCCTGTGTTAGGACTGGGCTTTGAACACACTTCCCATGTGACCTGTAGTGGCTTTTGGGGACTGTGCAGAGCTGTGTTGGCAGAAGACAGGTCCTCAATTCAGTATCTAAAGAGCATTGCATTTGCAAAGTAATAACTGTGACAATGTGTCCAGAAAGCAGGTGACCTATACAATGCTCTTATTATCTTGCCATCTAGAGGCAGCAGTGACACCAGGTTAATGAAGAAAATGTAGTATTGCTTCATGTATGCTATTACTCCCTCTCCTGTTAAGGGATAGAAAGAGCATTTTGAGTTCATCAGAGAGACATGGACAAGAAAAAAAATCTCCTAACTCTCTACCTAGAAAGAGAAAAACAACACCCATTCACCTATTACCAGCTAAGAATGAATTCAATGTCTTTAATGTGATCTATGCACTACCTTTGCTATTATCAGCAAAATAACCATAAGTAATATTTATAAGTGATACTGCATACATAAGACCAATACTGCCTAACCAACATTACCATGTCTGCCTCAGACAAAAACGTTTCTCAGCTAGGAAAGAAACTACTATATAATGTCCCTCACATATGGGTGAAAAACCTAGCATATAAACACAAAGCTAAGTGATGAGTAGGTTTGTGCTGGACTATATTAGAATGAGAAATATTAGGGCTGGGAAGAAAGCATGAGGGTCTGAGTGTCAATCCTAAGAACCTACATAACGCCAGAAGCGAGGCGGGAGCACATGCCTACAATCCCGAGGCTTCTCTAAGAAGAAACCAAACTGAAGCCATTTTGAATATGAGTCAAATACAGCTTAAGTTCCTATGAACCCCCCTGGGTAATTGATATCCTGCTTGGCAGAGAGACATGTACATGGGTAGCTGACATCCTGGTCAGCAAGTTGAGACCTGAATGCTAGGCAAGTCACCCTGCCACAGTTGAATAACAGGGATATATGTTCCTAAGGAGGTCCCCATCTCTAAATCTGAGTGGTGGGAAAATACAAATGTAACTTGGCACAGATGTTTTCCTGATGGCTTTCCTGGGTTTGTAATTAGGGGAAGAAAATAATAACATTAAAATACAACTATTACAGTAACATTTCGAGAGAGTACTACCTTGTCATTTCATTGCGGTAGCAGAACACTTGTGATAACTTAAAAAGAAGAGATTTACTTTTGTTCATAGTTTCATAGCTAACAGTTGATGGCCAGTTAGTTCCATGACTTCCAGATTTATGGTAGGCTTATTGTGGCAAATATTGTGGTAGAGGAAGCCTATTCAGTTCATGGATGGAATGAGAGAATGGGACAGGATGGGACTGAGGACATACAATCCCCTTCAAGGATGCTTCGATGACCCAAGGCCTTCCAGTAGGCTCCTTCCAAAAGTTTCAGCACTCTTTGATATCATCAAGTTGAGGACTAAGTCTTTAACATGTGTGCCTAGAGAGACATCCTGGACTTAAACCGTAGCAGATACATGATTTTTATCATGACACACGGTGACGTCCGCTGTCATTGAAGAAGGGAGTCTTTGAAACGGGAAGTGTTAACATGAGTTGTAGCCTTGGAGTCACAGGTCTGATCTCATGGGTCTAAACTTGGGCATATTAAGTAAAATTTGAACAAGACTTGATTGATATCAAAAGAGACACCAGAATACAGATCATGGGATTTAGGTAATAATCTTGAAAAAATATTTTGTAAGTATTTAAAGTCTATTATTTTTATGAGTTTATTTTTAAAGTCCAGGCTTTGCCCAGGAGGCTTAAACTGGTTCCACATTCTCTGAGACGGTTTGTTCATTAATAGGATACTATGTAACACAATATTAAATAAACAGAATGAAAAATAATAAGGTACATGCTGTGTTTATATTAGTATGAATTTGCAATTACATCTAATGACTAGAATTAAATATAATCTATTAAATTATTCAAATTGTTCTTCAGTATAAATTATGCCATTGATTAGCTTTATGGTCATAACCACAGGAAGTAAACAAAATGTTGTGACATTATTTAACTGAAATAAATGTTTGTACTTCAATTTGTGGTAACTTTTGCACCATTAACTCTAGAGATTTATATTTATAGTCTATAAAGAACTTCCAATAAATGGAATTGACTAAAAGCTATCAAACCAGATGAGTTTTTTTTTTCTAATTTAGTGATAAGGTAGCAAATGGAAAGAAGTGAAAAATGTCTATATCTGCTTCTCTTGAATCTTGTTATGTTAAGGAGTGCTTTGTGAGGTCACCTTAGGACAGTCATGTCAGTAGTACCACCTGGTGAGAAGGGCATTATCTCTATAAAGTATTCAATAAGTCTCTTGTGGATGCTTAGCTCTTCACTCCAGCCATCTTTAAAGAGTAAGCATCTTTGGGGACATTGTACAATATCAATGTCTAAGTGATAGTCTCCAAATATTGGCTAAGGACTAACATCAAAATGACCTTGAGCACACAGTCAAATATAGATCCTGAGTCAGGCACTTGGACCTGGGAAAACTATAGCACATTTATTATCTCTTAAAGTATCCATGTGCAAACTGAAGCCTGAGATGCACTATAATAAAGAATACTATTTTATTTGTAATATTTAATGGTGATTAGTAGTGAACACATGGAGGGCATAATTAGAAAATTCTTCCTACCAACTCAAGATCTGTAGAATTTCTTCAGGGTTTCCATACAGACCACCTTCTCTTTGTTCCTTTAATGTTCTTGCCTATTGACTGTGCCATACTTAGCCTTGTAGGTACATCCACATAGTATCAGACTGTAAGCTTCTGGGGGTCAAAAATTGTGCAGCTTTATCTCCACATTTTCCCAGTACATGTAAAGATTTTGGACATATAAATATTTTATGATAGTTAGAAAAACAATTGCTAATTAAATTGAAGTAAAGTATAACCTTTGGTATCTATTTGTGTTATTACCAGGCTTACTGATAGATTTTAATGATATTGAACATAGCAAGGACTCTGACATGAACTGTGGTTCCCCATATTTGACCAGGTCCCCTTGGTGGGGAGGCTTGGTGGCACTCAGAGGAAAGATAAGCAGGCTACTAAGATGAGATTTGATAGCCTATGATCATATATTGGGGGAGAAGATACCCCTCAGTCACAGACATAGGGGAAGGGAATAGGGTGAAAGCAGGAAAGAGAGAGGAACTGGAGGATACAAGGGATGGGATAACAATTTAGATATAATCTGAATAAATTAATTAAATAAAAAAAAAAAGAACATAGCAAGTATAGTGTCAGACCCCGAGAAATTAACTGGCTTTACCGAGTATAGCGTGTGTGTGTGTGTGTGTGTGTGTGTGTGTGTGTGTGTGTGTGTGGTGGTGGTGGTGGTATAGGTTAGAGGAAATGCTGGCCTGACAGGATCCTGAGATTCTCTTGTTCAGTCTCCTATGACACTGAGGAAGTATTATGGGATCTATTTAGGATCAGCACAACTCATACACCAGATCGATGGAGATGACAAAAGTTTGTTGTTTTCAAGCTGCTACTGATCAATCAGAGCCACAGAACAGACTCGGGAGCTGAACCCCACCCCACCCCCATCCCAGTTAAAATATTGCAGAGCTTTTAAGCTTGAAAAACAAGCATCTGTGCCAAGTTACATTTGTATTTTCCTACCAATCAGATTTAGAGATGGGGACTTCCTTAGGAACATATATACCTGTTATTCAACTGTGGCAGGGTGGCTTGCCTCTCATTCATGTCTCAACTTGCTGACCAGGATGTCAGCTACCCATGTACATGTCTCTCTGCCAAGCAGGACATCAGAGAGACCTACACTGAAAACATTCAACACAATACCTGATGGTTACACTTGAGCCTTCCATTTCATTCAAAACAAGGAAGCCTCTGTTCTCTAGATCTGACCTAAAGTTTTCTTCAGAAGAGGAAGCTAGGTTATAGCTACATTAATGAATGTTTTAATTGCTTATAAGTAATTCACAAGATATATCTTAAAAGCCAATTATTAAAAACATGTTCAACTATTCAAATAAAGCATAAGAAGGTAAGCACAGACGAACAACTGGGAACAAGCCTGATCATGTCAATAATTATATTAAATGCTAGTGGAATGGACAGTCCAACTATAAGGAGAAATAGGAAACTGGGGAGATGGCTCAGGAGTTAAGGACACTCACTGCTCTCCCAGAATAACCAAGTTCCCAGCATCCACAGAGCAGTTCACAAATACCTGTAGCTCCAGCTCCTGGGCATCATGGCCTCTTCCAGCCTCCCTGGACACCTGCACACACATGGGATACACACACACACACACACACACACACACACATACACACACACACACACATGCATGCACGCATGCATGCACACACACATACGAAACATTAAAAAATTAAACATTCATGTTTGAGAATAGAGCTTTGTGTTTACAATACTTGCCTGTTGTTGTGAAACCCAGAGTTCAGTCACCAGTCCCAGGAAAGAGCAAAAGAAAGAATGGAAGGAGGAAGGGAGAAATTCTGGATAGATACTGAATCAAGACACAACTCCAATAGGATGTCCTCCCCTCTGTCCCAGTTTCCTGGTAAGGGAAGGCTTTCGTGGGACATGCCCATTGGGCTAGTATGCAGATATAAGTGAGTATATACCACTTGAGTCTTTCTGCTTCTGGGTTAACTCACTAGATGAGAGAACCAAGTGAGAATAACAATGTAGAAGGATCCAGTGGGTCTTAGAAACCTACAAGTAGAACATTATGATAGGCAGATTTGGGCCAAGGGGTCCCGCTCAAACTAAGGCACTAGCCAAGGACAATACAGGCGGTAAAATTTAAACCCCTACCCAGATCTAGCCCATGGACAGGACAGTCTCCACACTTGAGTGGAGAGAGGGATATGACTTTCTCATGTACTCTGGTGCTTCACATTCGACTATGTCCCCTGGAGGGGGAGACCTAGTAGCACTCAGAGGAAGGACAGCAGGTCACTGAGAAGAGAACTGATACCCTATGAGCATATACATGGGGAGGTAATCCCCCTCAGGAACAGTCATAGGGGAGGGAAATAAGGGGAAAATGGGAGGGAGGGGAGAATGGGAGGATACAAGGGATGGGATAACCATAGAGATGTAACAAGAATAAATTAATTAAAAAAATAAAAAAAATAAAAAAATTTTTTAAAAAGACACAACTCCATATTGTCTACAATAGATGAACTTTAATATAAAGATGCAGACAGGTTGAATAAATACTCACACACATGTTAACCATAACACACTGTAATGACTAACAGATGATAACAGATGATGCAGACATTAAGACAAAGTAATTATAAAATGTATTTTAAAATTACAACTAAGAGACAGTTAGAAGATCTGACAATTCTATGTGAATGTACCTAATGATAGACTGTAAACTCATAGCTAACAAAAATTAACACAGAGTGGTAAGTGAATTAACCCATAAGATTTTTTCTAACATTGATATAGCAACTAGAAAAAAAATATGTGGTATGGGTACAGATAGGGGTGGTTTGAATGAGAATAGCCCTCCATATGTTTGAATACTGAGTCCCCAGTTGATGGAACTATTTGAGAAGGATTAATAGTGGCTTTGTTAGAGGAGGTATGCACTTAAGTTTCAAAAGCCCATGGCATTCCATGTGTGTGAGTGTGTGTGTGTGTGTGAGTGTGTGTGTGTGTGTGTGTGTGTGTGCGTGTGTGTGTGTGCATGTGTGTGTGTGTATCCGTATCCCTTCCTCCCTGCCTCACCTTTGTGCTTGTTGATCAGGATGTAATCTCTCAGCTGTTGCCCCAGTGCCAGGCCTTCTTGCCTTCTGCCATGCTCCCCACCATGATGATCATGGACTCACCCTCTAAAACTGTCAGTGTCAATAAATGCTCTCTTCTAAGTTGCCTTGGTCATGGTGTCTCTTCATAGCAATAAGAAAGTAACTAAGACAATATCATATACCAAAAGTTACGTGATTAACCCATTCTTATATCCAGCCCTATATCCAACAAGAATATGTTGCCATCTTTTTAATCTGTATTTTATTTTGGTTTTTTTATATCTCTACCCTACTTATAGCAACCGCCCAACACTAGGTAGGATAGAAAGAACGTTAGAAGGAACAGGGACATAAACCTCTTTAGACTTAGTTCTTCGAGGCAACTCTACTCTTCACAGTCAGGATGTCCAGCAGTCCAGCTAATCAGCAAACTAGCAAGCAGCAAACTCAGCAGCAGGATGTACCAGAAGCTTCTTATTCCTCCAACTGTCTCCTCTAAGAATTATCTTCCTCTCTCTTGACTCTGATATTTATACCTTCTACAAGTCCTCAGAATTCAACTAACTGCACCTGGCAAAGACCATACCCCATTCTAAGCCACATGAGTCAATTATCAACTGTGGGTGAACTAAGGCAGCCCCATATCACACACTTGGGATTAAAACAAAACATATTTACATAACATAATTGAGTTTCTAAAGAAACCAAAACTTCCACTACAAGAATATAATATTTATTCATACCTTTATTTACAATAACTTAACAGAACATTATAGTAGAATTGATCCCAAAAATAAACATATGTATTGTAGTTAATGTGTCAATATAGTTTAATGGCCAAAGGAAACCTCTAAAGAACAGTGGAAAAACAAATGGTTACTTTAATTTTCAGGATAGAGATAAGATTTAATAGCTCCTCTTTGTGCTATGGCATGCACATTTCAAGTTAAGCATAGAACTAAATGAAAAGTTTGAAACTATATGTACAATTCAGTAAGATAAACTAATAATGTCATTATCAAAATGTCTGAAAAATGCTACACATAAGAAAAAGTACAGAGAGTTTACAAACACCTATACATGAAAAGATGCTGTCTAGAAAATAAAGTGTTAATCATACTTAAGAGCAAATGTGCCCCTTTTGGATATGTAAGGCCTTAAGAATGATAATCTGTGAAGATTTTTTTCAGAACAATTCTAGGAAATTGCCCAAAAGAAAACAGTCCAAAAAAAGAAAAGAAAAAGAAACAAGTCACAAATAAAGAAATGTAGCCTGCAGGAAACTAGGGATACAACTTAGCAATGGGATGCAAGAGTCTAAATGAGAAGCGAGTGGGGCCTTCAGAGCACCAGTAGAACAAATGGTTTCCACGTGTTGACCCTGATAGGTAATGTGCCTGTGATGTCCTAGGGACTCTGGAGACAGGAAGTTTCCATGTGGAGAAGAAGCAGGCACATAGCTACAAAGTGAAGCTCTCCTGACACTGGCTTTGACAGACTTACTGCATCAGAAACATTGAACACTAGCATTACTCAATTCCAAAATGATTGTGTTGGTGTCAGATGGTGCCAAGAAGGGTGAAAATCTGTAACTTTTAAGGGAGCATTGTTGAAAATGTTTTTTTAAAAGTCTCAACAAATGGGCAAATCAGAAATGAAAGAAAGTTGTGCCTTCAGCAGTGGGAAGGGCAGCAGACTAGGTCTGCTGAGCAGCAAAAGAAGTGATTAAGCCATAAGCACAATGGTTTAGAAGCCATTATGAGAGATTTTTAATATTAATATTTCTTAACCCTTATTTGAAAGATCAAGAGAGTTATTTCATTCAATATAGTCTTAAATATGCTGATAAAAAGTACTAGCATAGAGTCATTATATATGAAGGAGAATGTATATAAATGAAAGCTTTGAAATGTGTTGCTATGACAACTTATCTTTAAAGAATGATGTACTGTGATGAAGGACAAATAAGAGAAGTTGAAAGATTTAATTAAAATAATTCCTTTTCTCTCAGTGCTTTCTGGCTAGTTTCAGTTAGTTATTAAAATGTAAATAATAGTAGCTTAATTGTACTGTATGCATATATCACTTGAGCCATATTCATGCCTGATATATGTCACACTTCCTCATACATATGATGATAGAAACAAATGAAGAGTAAAGTCTGAGATCATGGCAGGAGTGAGTGGAATCTAAGGAGCCTTGGTGGCTAGATGGAGTTTTAGGGATGAAAAGGGGTGCTGGGAAGCCAGTGGGGAGAGGCTCAGTCAGTAAAATGCTTGCAGTTTAAGAACAAGGGCATGGATTTAGATCTACAACATCCACCACAAAAGGGGGAAATCCTGGTTCACCTATGCGTTATCATCTTAGCACTGGGGGAGACAAAGTGGGGGGACCCCCTAGGTCTCACTGGTCAGCCAGAGTTCTGAGTGCAGGAGCCCCAGGTTCAACAGGATGCAGAGCAATAACAGAAGATAGCCATGGCAAGTCCTGGCCTCCACATGCACACATACCTGTTCACATACATGATCCCACACAAAAAATTTAAATAAAAATTTAAAAGGAAAAGGATGCTGGGGAAAATAATAAGATACAATCAAGTATGAACTTCACTAATAATTATGTATCTGTATTTGCCCACTTGTTGTGACAAAGGTAACAGTGTAACAGAAAGTATTAACACTGGGAGAAACCAGGTAATGAGTTCAAAGGAACACCTGCACTGTCCTGCAAATATTATGTAAATTGAACACAATTCTACATTTGACTTTGCACAAAAGTTGGAGAAGCTATGAACAAACTATCAAGGGATAATTCAGGGAAAATAGTTGCAACATAATAATTAATAAATGACAAGCATTCAGTGTTAGCCTACAGACAGCAGTTTTTAAATTTTTATTTAAAAACTAGAGAAGTGTAAAAAAGACCAAAATAGACTGAAACATATATGAAAGTCCAGTGAATGTGGAATGACATAAAGGCTTAGTACTACTCAAGGAGACACCTTGACTACCTCTTAATTGTTGTGTTAGCAAGTGAGGAATTGATCCAGTGTGGTCAGAACTAGAGAATTCTTGCTCTCTGCATTGCTGGCAGAGCTGACAGTCAGCACAGCCTCTGCAGAGAGCACCTGAGTAATATACATTGAAGTGACATGCACTCACACTCACATATCCAAACACTGTTCATTGTCACTCCTCTAGAAATCAGGAACATCGATCGCTGTGTTTTCTGTTGTAAAGAAAATTGTAAAATGATGCATACATTTACAAATAGGATGGTTTTTACAAATAAATCACTATGATAGCATACATATGCTACACG
Source organism: Acomys percivali (assembly GCA_907169655.1). Classification (NCBI taxonomy): domain Eukaryota; kingdom Metazoa; phylum Chordata; class Mammalia; order Rodentia; family Muridae; genus Acomys; species Acomys percivali. The sequence continues at coordinate 69,322,577 of OU015743.1, read as the reverse complement.
CATACAGTAGATGAGATAATGTAGCATCAAAACCAGGAAAACTTATGGTCAGTTCTCCAAGAGATTTTAGAGGAAAGAAACACAAGCTGTAACATAGTGCATTTATTGTTGATGCTTTAAAAATAACACAGAGAAAATAATACCACCAAGTTATTTTATCTGTGAACCAAAATATAAGTAAATATGTACAATGGATATTTTAAATAGAATTTAAATATGTAAATACTTCTCCCAAAATTATGTGCACATATGTTACATAGGAAGTAGTATGGATTATGTAAGTCACCTTGAGGGCAGTAGGTAAAATCAGAAGGATGATGAAGCAAGCTTTCTGGTCCAAGAGGACTCTAGCTAAGGTGTGCTGATTAGGGTTTAGCACTGAGCTTGCCCTTTGATGTGTCTGCTGACATGTGGAAGGAAAATATACCCACTATGGATGATTTCATGTCTCCAAACATTCCTAAAAACCTAGCAGTCTCTCCCAAGCCTTACATCCCACTCACTCTGGCCTATTTTCTCTCATAAGTTCTGTAGTTAAAATTTAAATTTAAAACTATCTAAATGATCCAAGGATGCTCAAAACAGCGTATTAAAACTTTTAAATGCCAACTAATTCTCTAGTGTCACTTAAAATGCCTAAGTTACTAAATGCCCAGCTAGGTTATTTGGATAAGGGACAGTATCTTCCTGACAATGGGAATAAATGATCGTAAAATACCTTTAAATGAATGTCTTAGCGGCTTCATCACCCATAAGCTCCCTGGCTCCTGAATGAAGGGTGAGATAATTAAGGGTAGTGAATTAATTTTCTACTCTTGTGCCACAAATTAGCACACACTTAGCAACCTAACACCATATAAATTTATTATCTTTGGTTTCTGTAATTCACAAGTCTCAAATGGGTCTTACTGTTTGAGGCTAGAGAAATAAGAGAGAGTGGGGTCCAAAGGGCCTCACACAAAGGCTGTAAAATTAGCACATGAAAGAAACCAGTTGGCAGAGAAGACTAGACTCTCCCACCCAAAGGCAGACAAGTTATAGTTAAGAGCATGCATGAAAGCCTGCATTATGCAAATGACCCATAAAAGTCTTAAGCCTTTATGGAACAGACTCTGTTCTGCCTTTAGCCTTCTTGGTACCTCAGCCCACTTCCCCTTGAAAGCGCATCCTTCCTTACAGACCATCTCTGCTTCTGTTGCAGACCATGTATCTCTGTCCACATCCTTGTTCTGGAACAAAAGATGCTGGAAATTTGGGTGTGTACCAACTGAACCCCAATATATGCAAGTGTAATTCTCCTGGAGAATTACATTCATTTCTGGGAGCTCTTGGGAGAGAATTCACTACTTTTACATCTTCTGGAAGCTTCTCACATTCCTCCGTGGCCCTTTCCCCATACTCAAGGCCTGAGTGGGGAATGGAGTAGGGCACTCCTGCACAGCTATACTTGAGATAGAATTTCCAGAGGGATTCTTTAGCCCCTGCATTGTCCCTTGTTACTCCTCTAACACAGCATGGAAAAGAAATTATTTCTACAAATGTGACTACTAAAGGCATCGCAAGGATATGACCATGACAACCATGATCAATAGTGGTAAATGGAGAGTTGGTGTTGCACTTAGAACTAGAAAAAGAAGAATGTGATTGGAGGATCCCACCTGCCCTCAGATCCAAAGGCAAGTGACAAATAAACACTTAGCTAACCAGCGTGATGGGCAGGATCCCAGACACAGATCAGGAAGGAGAAACCCACAATCATATTCCTTCCATATGCTAAAGGGATTTGTTCCTTCTGTACTGGCAAGGCTCAACATTTAACACTGCTTGCTGCTCTTCTGAGACCCTCAGTTACTACGCATGTTGGGCAGCTCACAACTGCCTGTAACTAGAGTCCCAGGGAATTCAACACACACATGAGAAGGGGTATTTTTTAAATTGTGTGTCTGTGTGTGTAATTTTTATTGTAATTTTAGGTGTATTAGCATTTTTCACATATGCTTATATACCATGTAAATGCCTGGTGCCCACAGGGGCCAGTAGAGGACATTAAATCCCCAGTGAGAGTTGTATGTTACCATGTGGGTAATGGAATCCAATCCAGGCCCTCTGGAAGAGTATCCAGTGCTCTTAACCACTGAGCCATCAATCCAGCACCCAATTCCTTGTTATAATTGAGTCAACCTACAAAGACACCATAACAAAACCTAAGCAAACTGATTAGAATCTTCCATACCTAATTTGGTCTCATAACAGTTTGGTTAAAGTGTTCAAAGAATTTCAAGTTTGTTGGTTGTTAAACTTGTCAAACAGGCCAGATTAAAAAATCCTGGAGTCAGAACTGGCACAATTTTGAGACTCAAAAGCTCACATAGACCCTGGGTCCCTGAAAATGTAGCTGCAGGAGTAATAGTAATACCACCAAAAGATGTAATTGGTGTCTTCTGTAAGTAAAAAGCCTACAAGACCATGGTGTCTAATAATCTCCATGTCCATCACAGATACAGGGATAGAACTGACTGGGATGACAAGAGAATAAAGAAAAGATAGACAGACCCATGGACACACAGAAAAGCTTGGGTCTGTCAGGCAGATTGAGCTCTCTGATGGAGAAAGCTCAGCATCTCAGAAATTCGGTGTTTTCATTAAATAGAGCTAGAAGGAAAGACCAGGTTATTGCACACAGCTGAACAAGTAGACAGGGTTACTAAACACAAATAAACAAGGAGGCAGCATATGGTGTATAGCTGGATCCAGAAGACAGGTGTAGCTGATCCAGGAGGAGCAGTCTCTGTAGGGAAGCAGTCTTCTGGCCAGGGATATTTGGGAGGAGAAAACTCTGATGGACGGCCTCTGCACACGTTATCAGCATCCATACATGGATTAAGAAGGAAAGTTTTTGCCATTTCCCACTAAGCCTTGCCCCTAAGGAGAAGCCTTTGCCATTTCTCCATTGGTCTGGGGCTATATATATGGTCATGTCCATGTCAACAATACATATTCACACATTTAAGACTTCCTCCATTCCCTTCAAATCAAACTAAATATGCCCTTCTGTTCTCTTTTTTACTACCCTTGGAATTTTGGAAGAGACCATGGTATTGAAATTAATTCTTAAATTTATTTATTCAATTTGCATTCCAACTGTAGCCCCCTCTCTCCTTTCCTCCTGTTCCTTCTCTCTCTCTCTCTCTCTCTCTCTCTCTCTCTCTCTCTCTCTCCCTCTTCCACAGTGGCCTGGCAAGGCAACCACACCAGGGGGAAGTGATAAAAATCCAGGAAAGAGAGTCTATCTCAGAGACAGCCCCTACTCCTCTTACTAGGGGACCCACATGAATAACAAGCTGCCCATCAGGTACATCTGTGTAGGGGGCCTAGGTCCAGTCCATGCATGGTCCTTAGTTGGGGCTTCAGTCTCCACAAGTCCCTCTTGGGCCAGGTTAGATGCCTCTGTTGGTCTTCTTATGGAGCTCCTGTCTTCCCTGTGTGCTTCTTTCCTTCCATAAAGCTCCCCAGGCTCCACCCAGTGTTTGGCTATGGGTCTCTGTATCTGTTCCCATCAGATTCCAGGTAGAACCACTCAGAAGACAGCTATGCTAGGCTCCCATCTGCAAGCATGTCATCAAAAACATCAGAGGTTGTCTCTCTCCCATAGGATATGTCTCAGGTTGGGCCAGGCACTGATTGGACATTCCATCAATCTCTGCTCTACCTTTATCCCTGCATATCTTGTAGGCAGGGTAAATTTTGGGTCATAGTTTTTTGTGGATGGGTTGGTGTTCCCCTCCCTCCACTAAAATTCCTATCTGGTTAAAGGGTAGCCTCTTCACTCTCTATAATCCCTGCTACTAGGAGTCTCCCTCTAGCTGCAGTCACCCCCATATCCTCCCAGGAGCTATTGGGAAAATATCTTCATCAATCCAACATCTGACAAAGGACTAATAGCCAAAATATATAATGAACTTAAGAAATGAAGCACCAACAAACCAAATAATCCAATTGAAAAAATGAGATAGAGAGCTAAACTAAGAACTATCAACAGAGGAATCTCTAATGACCAAGAAGCACTTAAAGAAATGCTCAGTATCATTCATTAGTCATCAGGAAAATGCAAATCAAAACAACTCTCAGATTCTGTCTTACACCTGTCAGAATGGTTAAGATAAAAAACTCAAGGGGTGAGGATGTGGAGAAGGGGGAACACTCCTCCCTTGATAATGTGAGTACAGTACAACCACTTTGGAAATCAATCTGACAGTTTCCCAGAAAATTGAGAATAGCTCTATCTCAAAACCTATCTATACCACTTCTGGGCATATACCGAAAAGATGTTCCACCATACAACAAGGACACTTGCACAACTATGCTCATAGCATCTTTATTCATAATAGCCAAAAGCTGAAAACAACCTAGATGTCCCTCAATTGAAGAATGGATAAAGACACTGTGGTACATTTACACAATGGAATACTACTCAGCTATTAAAAACAAGGAAATCATGAAATTTGCAGGCAAATGGATGGAGCTAGAAATGACTATCCCAAGTGAGGTAACCCAGGCCCAGAAAGACACATGTGGTATGTACTCATAAGTGGATATTAGCCATATAGTACAAGATAACCACATGACAATTTGCAGGCCCAAAGAAGCTAAGTAACAACGAAGGCCCAAGGGAGGATGCTTGAATCTTTCTCATAAGGAGAAATAGAATAGACAGCAGAAGTGGTTGAAGAGAGAGAATAGGCTAGGAGAGGGAGTTCGGAGGTCTATGAGGGTAGGGATCAAGTGTGGGAAGAGCAGGGCAGGAGGACAGAAGCCTTGCGGAGAGAAAAGAAACTGTAGGTGGAGGCATCTCTGAGACAAGTTAAAGTTATGTTTAATGCAAACCTAAAAGGCTTTCTCTAGAAAGCTAAGAGGAACATATGACTATCTCTGCCTTTCAAAAAAGAAAAGAGCGGCTGGCTGGACAGTGGTAGCACACACGTTTAATCCCAGGATTTGGAAGGCAGAGGTAGGTGGATCTCTGTGAGTTCCAGGGCAGCCTGGTCTACAAAGCTAATTACTGGATAACTAAGGCTACAAAGAAACCCTATCTCAAAAGAAAAAAGAAAGAAAGAAAGAAAGAAAGAAAGAAAGAAAGAAAGAAAGAAA
>OU015743.1:69307138-69317419 GCA_907169655.1 Acomys percivali | reverse complement strand
AAAGAAAGAAAGAAAGAAAGAAAGAAAGAAAGAAAGAAAGAAAGAAAGAAAGAAAGAAAGAGAAAGAAAATATGCCATGCATGTCTTTCTGGGTCTGAGTTACCTCATTTGGGATGATCTTTTCTAGTTCAATCCATTTGCCTGAAAATTTCAAGATTTCCTTGTTTTTTAATTGCTGAATAGTATTCCATTGTGTAAATGTACCACAGATTCTTCACCCATTCTTTAGTTGAGGGACATCTAGGTTGTTTCCAGATTCTGGCTGTTACAAATAAAGCTGCTATGATAATAGGTAAGTAGATGCCCTTGTGTAGAGGAACATCTTTCAGGTATATTCCCAGGAGTGGTATAGCTAAGTGGATATTAGCCAAACATTGATGTCCTCTGAGAGACTCCACCCAGCGGGGCATTGAGACAGATGCTGGGGCTTGCAGCTGGACTCTGGGCGGAGTGCTGAGAGTGGTATGGAAGAGTAAGGGAATGAAAGGACCCAGAGGATTCAGGCACCCCACGGGCAGATCTGGACCCATAGGCGCCTGCACAGACAGATGCACCAAACAAGGACAATGCATGCAGAGAACCCAGACCTTGCCCTGTTCAGATATAACCAATGAACAGCTCATCCTCCAAGGCTATGGAGGCAGCAGGGACTGCCTCTGACATGAACTCTGGCTCCCTCAATTTTATCACATCCCCTTGGTGGGGAGGCCCTGCAGGCACACAGAGGAAGGGAAGCAGGCTATCTAGATGATACTGGATAGGCTGTGATCAGATAGTGGGGGAGGAGGCCTAGGGGAGGGGGATAGGGTGGAAGAGGGAGAGAGAGTGGGAATGGGAAGATACAAGCAAAGGAATAACAATCAGGATGTAAGATGAATAAATTATAGTTAATTAATTAAAAGCAATATCCAAGGTTGGGGCCACAAGCCCTGTCACCCTAAAGAGAATGCTTAATTCTCCTTCAGAAGGGTAAATAGAATGGACACTGTTAGGACAGGGGCCTGCCATAGAGGTCCCCTGAAAGACCCCACCCAGCAGGGGATTGAAGTAGATGCTGAGACTCATAGCCAAACTTTGGGGCAGAACACAAGGAGTCTTATGGCAGAGTGGGGGATAGAAGGAGCTGGAGGGGACAGGAGCTCCACCAAGAGACCAACAGAGCCAACAAATCTGGGCCTGGGGTGCCTGCGGAGACTGATACACCAACCAAGGACCATGCATGGAGAGGACCTAGGCCCCTGCTCAGATGTTGTTGATTGTCCATAGGCAGCACAGTCTCCGTGCAGGTCCCATATATGGGGAGCAGGGTCTGCCTCTGACATGAACTCGGTTGCTCATGATCGTTTCCCCCGGTGTGGAGACCTTGCCAGGCCACAGAGGAAGAGGATGTAGGCAGTCCCCATGAGACTTGATAAGCTGGGGTCAGATGGTAGGTGAGGTGGGCTCCCCCTTCTGAGGACTAGGGGAGGGAGGAGGGACTGGGAGGAGATAAGGGAGGGAACTACAATCAGGATATAAAGTGAATGAATTTAAAATAAATAAATTTAACTTAAAAAAAAGAGAAGGAAGGGAGAGAGGGAGGGAGTGGGGAGGAAGGAAGGGAGAACGGATGGACAAACTGAAAAACACAGCAGTGAGAAATTAATGTCCTATCAACAAGAATTAAAAACAAGAAAGAAAGAAAAGAACTAGTTTCTCTCCAAATTAGGCCAAAACTATGATACATTTTTGTATATTAATGGAAGAAAATTCCATTTCTACTTCTGCTATCTTCCTTTTGTTTTGTTTTGTTTTGTTTCAGCACAGAATTTCTTTAAGGAGAAAGTAATGACCTACAGAAGAATGACCAACAGAAAGTTGATGACCTACAGAAGAAGGGAATTGGAAAGAAAATAATAGATTCAAAATAATTTTAAATCTCCCGTGTAAATATATTCTGCTTTTGAATCTAAAGCCTGGGATGATTCTTGTTCCTTGAGATGAAAAATTATATATATATATATATATATATATATATATATATATATAATGATTCATTTACAAAGAGATAATATTTGTTCTTGTGTTTTAAAAGAAATGCATTTTAAGTAAGCTTATATGTATATTACTTGAGAAATATACAATTCTGGAAGCATTTGGGAGGAAATAGTGTAATTCAAAGTCTCATTTTCCCCAAAGGAACAATTTTATAATCAGATGGCTAACTAAAAAATGCTCACAGTTAGATATAATAAAGCTGAAAAGGAGTAAAATAGGATGGTAGTCTGCCTGGTAATGGGAGGAGAGAGGGAGTCTCATGACCTACTGCAATTTGGCTTTCTTTTTTGTTAGGATGAATATCAAATTCAAGAAGGCACAATTACAAGTTCTTATGAAAATGTTATGAGTAATTTTTAATATTTCTTTTCCCTTATCTGAAGCTTTCAGTGGCATCAGGAGAAGTCACAGGAGAGCTCAGGATGATGTCACTGGTCATTCCACATCTGTAAGAGGCTGGCAATGTAATCAGGACAAATGGCACAAAAAAATCTGCATGGCTGTGCTTGTGAAAAAAATGTATTATCATTGTCCCATAAGTGGCATTTCCATCATATAAAGTAATAGCAATAAAGAGACATCATGCAGAGAACAACTTGAAAATAAAACAAGTGTAGTTTTTAACTCAGGAATAAGGACATATTGATTAATTAATTTAAAGTTTACAAGCCATGTCACTTGAAATATTAAATCTAAACTATTTTAGATGGCTTTAATGTTTAACATGAACCAAAAAGAGAAAATAGAATATTTATTAAAATAATTTTAATCAAAATATGAAAAACCGAAACTATAAATACCTAGTGCAAAGGTAGTTTAATGATGGAAATGAATAAAAGTCAATCTATATGTACATTTCTCAACAAAACAATTGGATCTCAGTAATATATAGCTACTAATCAATTTAGATAAATATTATAGTATCATAGAATTTACAAAGAACAAAAAAGTACTGGGGAAATTATACCTGAAGGGCTCTATCAGGCCCAAGTATGGCAAACATGGAGCTTTTTTGCCCTTTTCCTCCATGATAAACCATTAGATTACATTCCTAAAGCTAGACACCAAGGTCAGTTCCTTTATTTGGCCACTGACTCATTCCTGAGACTGATCACCAAGGTCCAAATATCAAAACATCAAGGTCCAGCAATCAAAATCTATTATTTCAATTAATCTAAATAAATACCCAATTAGAGCTTACCAGCACATTCTGGCTCATTCTAACACAGACCTTCCCTTTTTATCCACTTAAAATTAACACTTGCAAAGGTATTTGCTGCTGCTTTTGCCTGGTTCCTATTCAGTCAGCTTGTCTCTTTGCCCTACTTAATAAAGGATTCCTTTGTATTTGGTTTGCACTTGGAAATTGGTGTTTGGGTATGGTCTGTGTCTATTCTGGGGTTCAGAGGGGAGCACTCTGTAGCACACAGGTCCCTTCAAAACAAGCTATAATTTTGCTATTTGTGAGATCAGAGATAACCAAGTGCACAGGAAAATAAGATTCTATGAATAAGTATGAAGAGAAACAACAGAAAGCAAAAATAAACTCACACAAATCCTACGAAGTGAACATTCAGACAGTAGCCTGTGGAATATCTCAAATTATTAACCTTGGAGATAAAAATAAAGTTTCAAGTTCTCATTAGTAAAATGGAAAGTGCTAAAAAAAAAAAGTATCATAGTTGAGTTAGGGACTATCCAAATGTAAGGTATGAGATTTAAAATCTAGGTAGAAGAGTTTAGATTACAACTAATTAAACATCTGATGATATTTTAGATAAGACAAGCTGTATGAAATATTGAGAGTCAAGAAGACAGTTAATTGTTTTTTTAAAGAAAAAGTATAGGCAAGCACATCATAATAAGAGCACATGACACAACAAAGCAGCAAACTTTCTAGAAAGTCTTTTTTTTTTCCCTTATTTCTTCCGTGATCCAGTGAGGTTTTTTTTCTTGTTTCTGTTGTTGTTGAAATCTAATTTAATTTAATCCATGGTGGTCTGATAAGATACAGGGGATATTTTGATTTTCTTGTATCTGTTGAGGCTTGCTTTGTAATCAAGTATATGATCAATTTTGGAGAAGGTTCCATGAGATGCTGAGAAGAATGTACATTCCTTTGTATTTTGGTGAAATGTCCTGTAGATACATGTTAGTTCTATTAAATTCATGGCATCCCTTAGTTTAATTATGTACTGTTTAGTTTCTGTCTCGACCTTTCCTTTGATAAGAGTGAGGTGTTGAAGTCTCCGACTATTAATGTGTGGGGATCACTGTGTGGTTTATGCTTTAGTAATGTTTCTTTTAGAAGTGTGGGTACCCTTGTATTTGGGGCATAGATGTCCAGAATTGATGTCATCTTGGTGGAATTTTCCTTTGATTAGTATTACATGTTGTTCCCCATCTATTTTGATTAACTTTGGTTGAACATCTATTTTAGTAGATATTAGAATGGCTACTCCAGATTGCTAGTAGGGTCCATTTGCTTGGAAAATCTTTTTCCAACCCTTTACTCTGAGATAATGTCTATCTTTGTTGCTAAGGTGTGTTTCTTGTATGGATCATAATGGTGGGTCTTATTTATGCATCCATTCTGTCAGCCTGTGTCTTTTTAGTGGGGTTTAAGTCTGCTGATGTTTATAAATATTAATAGCTAACTATTTCTAGTTCCTGATATTATGATGGTGGTGGTTGTAGTGTGTTTGTGTGTTTTTCTTCTTTTGGTTTTGCTGCAGTGAAGTTATTTATTTCCTATATTTTCTTGGGTGTAGTTTGCTTGCTTCTAGTATATTCTGTAGGGCTGGGTTTGTGTGTAGATAGTTGAAATTTGGTTTTATCATGGAATATCTTGGCGATTGACTGTTTTCCTGGGTAGAGTAGTCTGAGCTGACTGTGCTCTTAGGGTCTCCAATACATCTGTGCATGCCCTTCTGGCATTTAGAGTCTCTGTAGAAAAGTTAGGGGTTATTTTGATAGCTCTGCCTTTATATGATACTTGACCTTTTTTCTCTTGCAGCTTTTAATATTTTTCTTTGCTTTGTACATTTAGTGACTTGATTATTATGTAGCGGGAGCATTTTCTATTTTGGTCTAATCTGGTGTTCCTTAGGCTTCTTGTGTAATTATAGGCATCTCTTCTTTAGGTTGGGGGAATTTTCATCTATGACTTTATTGAAAATATTTTCTGGGCCTTCGATATGGGAATCTTCTCTTTCTTCTATTCCTATTATTCTTAGTTTTATCTTTTCATGGTATCCTTGATTTCTTGGATGTTTTGTGTTAGTGATTTTTTTCAGATTTAATATTTTCTTTGATGGGTGTATCAGTTTCGTCTGTTTCTTATATTCTGTTTGTGATGTTTACCTTTGTGGTTCCTGTTTTCTTCCCTAAGTTTTTCACCTCCAGAGTTTACTCAGTTTGTGTAGTTTTCTTTATCTTTTCTATTTCCATTTTCAGACCTTGAACTGTTTTATTCATTTCTTTAACCTATTTGTATTTTTCTTTCATTTCCTTGTTAAGGGCCTCTGTCTTTTTAATTGTATTTTCCTGTATGTCTTATAGGGATTTGTTTGTTTCCTCTTTAAAGGCCTCTATCTTCTTTATAAGAATATATTTAAGGTCATTTTCTTGTGTTTCAGCAGGCATGTCAGGAAAAGCTGGATGGCCAGAGGCGGGAATCGCTCATTCCTGGGCTCGCCTCTCACTTTGGAAACACAAAAGCTGCTGTTTTAGAGTCCATAGCATGGCCTATCACTTACTCTGCAATCACTGCTGCCCTACTACTCTGAAACCATACGTGCTGGAGGCCACCATCTTGAATCTCCCCTGAAAATGTCTTTATTTTCCTGTATTTTTGGAAAGTAGTTCATGGGTTATAAAATCTTGGCACCATTTCTCTAGAAGTAAATGCTTCCATGAGATCGCATAATAAACATGTCACTGAAATTTCTACCTGGCCATTCTACCTTTTTCTTATGTTACTGAACCAATAAATAAAATCTTTTGAAATTAAAATCTATTGGCAGGGGTGATTAATTTCCATTACCAAGGAACGCTAACTTGTTGCTATCTGATGGACGTAGAGAACTATTTAGAATGGAAAGCATACTCCAGAATGCCAACTTTGTGTAACTACAAGGAAATACCCGAGACAATTAACTTATAAAAGGAAAGGGTTGTTTAATTTACCCTGTAGAGGATCAAATCAACGAAAGTCCCCTCCCTTACAGGTCCACAGCACTTCTCAATACTAACAACTAGGAACTACACCTTTGCTATAGACCTTTTGGAACTTGTCATATGTCCCAAGGTAAGACTTTTAGTGTACTGTACCCAATAGTAAAGTGTTTTAAAATTATAGCAAGAAGCAGAATGGCCTCAACCTATCCAGGAATAAATAAATATTTATTCTCCAGATAAGGAGCCTACAGCAGTGAGATTCCCACTGAAGTAAGAGAAAGACATGAGCTGTAATCACGTGATCAGCCAGGGAACTGATGACTGTGGCTCCTCCACACTTCCTCTTTTGTCTGTGCTTGACTCTAAGCCTAGCCACCTTCTTCTCAAAACACATTATTAGAGGTTGACTTAACATTTTGCCTTTGTCTTAGTTACTGTTGTATTGCTGTGAAGAGGCACCATGACCAAGGGAACTCTTATAAAAGAAAGCATTTTACTAGAGGCTTGCTTACAGTTTCAGAGTGTAATCCATTGCTCAAGCTTCTGAAACCTCAAAGCCTTCCCCCAGTGACTCACTTCCTCCAACAACATCACACCTACTTCAAGAAGGCCACACTTCCTAGTCCTTCCCAACACTTCCACTCCCTGGTAACTGAGCATTCATATATATGACCTAATAGGAGTCATTCTCATTCAATCTACCACAGCCTTGAAGTGTCAAAACATCCAGTGTGCCTGTGACTGAGTTTGGGGAGCAGTAACCATGTTAATGTGTATAATGACAATGGTGTCTTGTTCTTTAGCAGAAGGAATGGGGTTTCCCTGACACATGGATATCATATTAACTACGGGTTTTGCTGCTGTGCCAATGAGCACGTTTAGCAGCGGAACCTTTTTGTCTAGTTTTTAACCTAATCAAATTGTATGACAAAACTGTTGCCATCCAGGCCTTCCTCCTCCTTAACTTATCACTTGTCTTTATTATCCTTTTTGCTGATTTCCCTGGCTACAATCTTACAATATTCAATGCTGAGGTCTGACCCAGAATGGGGTGAATTTGTCTGCTGCCCCCATTTAGAAAATAATTATGCAGTCCTATCTGCAATGGCCTGGATGACCAGGGGTTATAGATTGGCAATTTCTGTTCCCAAATGACAATGCATTACTTGTCACTTCTTGAACCTAAGCCATTCATATCAGCCCTGGGAGTTGACGTTTTAAAAAATAGATTTTTTTCCTTGTGCTTTCTTCCCATCAGATTTGTTTGTGCTATTTCTAAGAACAGTGCCCTGGGAAAGAAATATTGGCTGAGTAACCAGAACAGCTCCCTTAGGTGGAACAGGCTGCTGGCTGGGTGGACACGTAGAGGCTGACACACTGAAGATGGGTGGTGACTGAAGGAAGAACAGAGGGAAACTTGAAAATATGCCCAAAGAAAACAATACTATCTAAAAACCGAAGCGAAACCTTGAAAATCTATCATCATCTCAGGAGGAATCCCAGCTTCCCACACTGTATCAATCCTTTCCTGTCTGCAAAACAAAGGTCCAAGACAAGTTAAAAGATGGGACAAGGCATCTTCTAATGAAAACTATGTAAATGAATGGCACACAGGGTATAGATAACACGTAAACATAACGTAGGATAGCCCATGTGTGGAAGTCATGTTGGGGAAAAAGAACAATCAAATTACCTGTAGATTGCAATAAATGATAGAATAGAGATATACAACGCAGAGCTGGAGAGATGGCTCAGTGGTTATGAGCATGGCTGCTCTTTCAGAGGATCTGGGTTCGAGTCCCAAGTCCACACGACAGTTCAGAACTGTTTCATGTCCTCTTATGACTTCTATGGGTACCAAACACAGACATATATGCAGGCAAAATACCCAAACACATAAAATAAGAGCTACAAAGAGGTAGTAGAGCCACAAAGTGCATTCTGGTGAGCTCTACAGTTGCCCACTCCTCACAAGAGCTGCCCTTGGCTGGTTGTTTGCAGATGTAGCTAAAAATGGTGATTAAAGGGGATTCACTTTTGTTACACTTCACTTCTTTAAGAAACGCTAAGCAGTATAACATGTGGTTTCACTCTTGGTGGTGGAAAACTAGTTGTTTTTAACTTTATCACTCACACTTTTTATAAATTTCAACTGCATAAAAGTTATCGTTCAAAATTATGATAAAATAAGAGTATACTCCAAAATGAGTTCGTGTAATTTGCAGGGTTTTTGTTTTTTTTTTGCTTTGTTTGGACTAAGGTATTGAGAAGGAATGATAAGCTGCGATGGGTCAGCTGAGAAGATATCCCTGCTTCTTATGTTGTGCCTGAAAGGATTTCAGAGTCCTGTGTAGCCTGGAGTATGTGGGGACAGATTAAGAGTCAGGGGCCCCCTAGATACCACAGTTGGGCAATGAAGGCCCATGCACTAAAGTCCCATAGCGAGGAGGCTGAGTTCCTGGCACCCTAACCTACCCTTGACTTACTGGAGGCCCTGTTCTAAATTCCCAAGACCGTGTTCTCCCTGCCAGTAAGATGCTAAGCACCCTCCAAATTCTCAAAAGAAGGGTCACCATAATGATTTTTTTTAATGAAGCAAGAAGGCATTCTTGTCCCTGATGTCTGTTTATTGTGGGTGGCTTCCTGTCACTCCTGGTGGTGAGGATTTAGCTGGGGATCTTGATAACACTTGGGGAAAAAAAGTGTGCCAGAACACTCAACCCAGCAACCTCAGAAGCATTTTGGCTCAACCGGAACATGAGATCACTTTCCTTTAAAGATGAGGAATGAGCGGAATGATTTTTTTTTTAAAGATTTGTTTATTATTATGTATACAGTGCTCTGCCTGAGTGTACACCTGCAGTCCAGAAGAGGGCATCAGATCACATTTATGTGGTTGCTGGTAATTGAACACTGGAAGAAGCGTCAGTGCGCTTAACCTCTGAGCCATCTCACCAGGCCCAGGGATGGTTTTTTTATGCACATCTCTCATGTGCCCTGTGTCAGCTCTAGACCTCTCTTCAAATCCCAGCCTGTGAAGACACTCTGGATTTAAGTTAGTGAGTAAATGAGTGGCTAGCACATGTGGAAACAAAACAAAAACAAAAACAAAAACAAAAACAAAAAGACAAAAAAATCCCTTTTAACTTCTAAAATAAAAGTGGTTTGTTGGTGATGGCTGTTATTGTTTTGTTTTGTTTTGTTTTGTTTTGTTTGACTTTCCTTTAGAGTGGACAAAAAGACAAATCAGAGAAGCATAAGGCATGGACTGGGTCCTCTGTGTTTATGCTCTGACAGTAGGATTTCCCCTCGAGTCAACCAATGAAGAGTTTGTGTGCAAGCCATCAGAGATTCCGCCCTGGCTCCCAGAGCCAATCCTCACTACAAAAGGGAAAGGAGGCCAGATCTTTTCCTATCATCCAGAAGTCCTAGGGGAAGTCTGAGGCATCATTTCAGGCTTTGATGTAAACGTGTACCTTTCATTAGCATTAATGGGAGCACTTCACATAGAAAGAGCACACTCCAGGTTTTTAAATGCTTGAATGATGATCTGCACAAAGCCGGAAGAGCCGCTCTGATTTTCGCAGCTTTGCCCAAGGTGGTGGCACTTGGGTTACGGAAGCACAGTAGGCTGTCCTTTTCAGATGCTTTATCCATTTAGTCACTTCAGAACGTTTGTGCCTAGAAAGATGTTCTGGAAATGCTTGCCGCTCCTGCATGGAGGGTGAAAGCTTTCAGGCAGGCCTCTTGTTCCAACCTTTCTGGTGAGGAGAAAAAAAAAGACTGCTAATTAAAAAAGCACTTGATGCTCTGTTTTTTGTTTGTTTGTTTTGTTTTTTGTTGTTGTTGTTTTGTTTTGTTTTTTAAAACTGGTATCTTCAAAGCAAAAGCAAAATAACAGTACTGCTCTTGTAAAGGCTGGAGAACGCCTGCTGAGATACACCAACTCAACAAGCTGGGAAAACTTTTCTCCTATATTTAACAGAGAAACAGAATCCCACTCACTGTCCCCGCCCCGTGTGTGTGTGTGTGTGTGTGTGTGTGTGTGTGTGTGTGTGTGTGTGT
>OU015743.1:69286791-69299462 GCA_907169655.1 Acomys percivali | reverse complement strand
AAAGAAAGAAAGAAAGAAAGAAAGAAAGAAAGAAAGAAAGAAAGAAAGAAAGAAAGGAAGGAAGGAAGAGGTACTTTTTCTTCTACATATTTGTTGTGTTTGGTTTGTTTCCCTGATAGCTGCTCTAACTAAGGTGAGATGGAATCTCAATGTACTTTTGATTTAATGTTTTATTTCTTCTGTTGAGAACTGTCTGGTTCACTTGTTCATCTAATTGGAACAATTGTCATTTTGTGAGGCCTTTCTTTTTCTAGTTCTTCTATATTCCGGATATCAATCCCTTGTCAAGTGAACACACAGCAAAGGTTTCCTGCTGTTCTTGGCTTGTCATCTCTCCACTCTGTTCACCACCATTCTTGGGCTGTCTCTCCACTCTGTTCATTGTTTCCTTTCATGTGCTTTTCCATGTCATGCAATCCCCAATTTTCAATTCTGTTATCTTCTGGAAATTTGGGGTAAACTACTCAAAAATCCATGATGTCTATTTGTCTCACTGCAATTCTGACTATTTTTAGAACTATTGAAAGTGGGATTATTTCCCTAACTTATTTTTCAGAAATCTTGACAGTAGTGTATAGAAACGTTGGTTTTGTAAGCCATTACATTACTGCAAGTGTTCATCAGATCACAGATTTAAGGCTGAGTCTTTTCTGAGTGTTTTAAGTACAGAATCACATCACCTGCCCACAGTTATTATTATCTGACCTCTTTATTTCATGTTTGTATCACTTTCATATTTTTCTCTTGCACCATTGCTATCTATGAGCTCAAACATTACAGTGAATAAGACTAAAGAGAGTGGACACCCTCATCTCTTTCCTAATTTAAAAAAAGGTCTCCATTCAATATAATATTATTAACAATGTAATGCTGGTTGATGGTTTGTTACATAGAGATTTTACTATTTGGGGTATGTTCCTTATGTTCCTAGTTTCATCAGGGATTTTTATTATTAAATGATACCCTCTTGTCTCAGGCTTGGTGGGTTTTATATCAGTTCTTTGAGGATTTCTGATAATTTCAAATAATTTTAAAAACACAACCTAATGGCTCCATAGATTTCAGGGAAACATTGTAATAGCCCTTTATGCTTGAAATGTATTGCTTTGTGTCATCTCTCCATTTATTCTGATTAATTCACCTAAGAGTTTGTCAACCTTGTTTATCCTTCCCCAAAACAGACTATATGTTTTATTAAACTTGATATGGACATTTCATTTCCCATCTCATTAATTTTAGCTTTTATCGTTATTACTTTCTTTTACTAATTTCAGGTTTGGTTTATTCTTCCTTCTCTAAGAACTTTGGGCACATTTAAGGTATGTTCTTGAGATCATTTTGATTTTTAATGTAAGCATTTATACCTACAAATTTCCTTCTTAAAACTGCTTTTACTATATCTCACAGATAAAAGGTGCCTTTTCATTTGATTCTGGATATATTTAATTTTCTCCTATTGATTTTTTTCAATGACCAACTGACTGTTTAAAAGCAACTGATTGGTCAGTCCTCACATAATTGTGTGTGTTGTCTATGATTCTCCTGATGTGATTTCTGGTGGTATTTATTGTGATAAAACAGAGAAATAAACTTTTTTTCCATTTAAAACTTCCCCTGCTTTTGACAAGGTCCTACATAGCTAGGCATGATGGTTAATTTCGAAAACTAGATAGTCTAGAATCACTTCAGAAGTAAGTTTCAATGAGGAGTTGTCTAGATTTTTTTTTTTTTTTTTTTTTTTTTTTTTTGCCTATGGGCATGCTTATTGGATTAGCTGGGTTAATTAAGGGGGGAGACACACCCTAGACTTCATGGGATGGGCCCTGAGCTGAACAAAAAGGAGAAAATGGCCTGAGCACTACTGTGCATGCATCAGCCCATGCCCCTGTGCTTCAGACAGTGGATGTAATGGGACTAGCTGTGTTAAGTTGCTGCTGCCTTGACTTCCCCACAATGGTGATGTGTGATCCAGAATTATGAGCCAGGTAACCCTATTTATTAAGCTGCTTTTGTCAGGCTATTTTATTACAATGACAGAAAATGAGATTAAGACATCTTCAAATTATTTTTCTGTCATTCAAATTCAAATATGCATTCATGAAGTGCCCCAGAGGGGCCAGAAGAGACGTTAGATTTCCTGGACCTGGAGTTAAGATGGTTGTTAGTCATCATGTGAGTGCTAGAATCAAGCCCAGGTCCTCTGCATGAGCACCCAGTGCTCATATAAACATCTTTCCATCCCCAGGAGTCTCCCACCCTCAGCTACACACTTTTTGCAGCATCAGCTCACATGCCAAACTTCCTGTCTTTTTTTGCACTCAACTCTATTGAAGGCAGAATGCTACCTTTCCCTTCCCTTTTTTATCATAAATTCCTATATTAGTGTGATGTTTTAAAAAAAAAAAATCTAACGTTCATTGTTTCTAGATTTCACCTGGTCTCTACCATCTACTATTGACTCTTAGGCTCCCTTCCCTTCCATGGAACCAACATCTCCCAACATATCTGGGGTTTTGATCTAAATGTGTGAAGATGCAAAAAAGTACTGGTTGCCTGTAATGAACCATTTCCTTCCCAGTAATCAACCTTCCCATTTAAATTATCAAAGAGCAAGAGTCCTTGTGGTATATTGGCATGCCCTTTGGGTATATGCTCAGGAGTGCTATAGAACTGAGTGAGTTAGGTCAATTCTCAATTTTCTAAGGAACCGCCATATTCATTTGCAAAGTGGCCATACAAGTTTGCATTCTCACAAGCGATGGAGTTGCCCTTGCTTCACATCCTCACCAACATGAGTTGTCACTTGTGTTTTTGTTCTTAGCCCTTCTGACAGGTGTAAGATGGAATCTCAGAGTTGATTCAGTGTGCATTTCCCTAATGGCTAAGGATGTTGAATATTTCTTCAAAGGTTCTCAGCACTTGAGATTCCTCTGTTGTGAATTCTGTTTATATCTGTACCCCATTTTTAATTATTAATTTTTTGTTGTCTGGTTTCTTGAGTTCTTTATATATTTTGGATATCAGCCCTCTGTGAGATGTAGGTTTAGTGAAGATCTTTTCCTACTCTGTAGGCAGCCATTTTGTCCTATTGACAATGTCCTTTGCCTTCCAGAAGCTTTTCACTTTCATGAGGCCCCATTTATTAATTGTCAATCTTAGTGATTGCACGACTGGTGTTCTGTCCAGAAAGTAGCCTCCTATGCCAATACATGCAAGGTATCTCCAAATTTCTCTACTATCAGGTTCAGTGTATCAGGTTTTATGTTGAGGCCTTTGATCCAAACTTGAGTTTTGTGCAGGCTGATAGATACAGATCTATTTTCATTCTTCAACATCCCAACATCCAATTTGAACAGGACCATTTGTTGAAGATGCTTTCTTTTTTTCTTCTTCTTCTTCATTAAATAATTTTGGATTTTTAAAAATCTTACGTGTGTTATAACAATTTTATTTGTAATAGCCATAAACTAGAAATAACTTAGCTATCCCTCAACCAAAGAAAATGTGATGTATTCATTCACTGTAATATTACTCAGCTGTTAAAAAAATAACATCAAGAAAAGTTCAGGCAAATGTATGGAACTAGAAAAATCCATCTTGAGTGAGGTAACCCAGTCCCAGAAAGACAAACATGGCATGTACTCACATCTAAGTAGATATTAGCTATAAAGTAAAGGATAATTATCCTACAGTCCACAGACCCAGAGGGCTAAGTAATAAGGAGGGCTGGGGGTGGCACATGAATCTTCCTGGGAAGGATAAATAGAATAGATATTGTGGGTGGACTTGGGATGGGTAGTGTGTGGAGAATGGATGGAGAGACAACTGGAATTTGGGGGCAGTTGGGTGGTAAGGTAGAAACCTAGAACAATGGAAACTCCCAAGAATGTACAAGGGTAACCCTAGGTAAGACTTCTAGTAATAGGGAATACAGAGCCTGAATTGGCCATTTCCTGTAACCAGGCAAGTTTTTCAGTGGAAGGATTGGAATATCAACCTTCAACCTACAAGTTTGTCCTGCCTGCAAAATGTGCTGGGGTAAAGTTAGCACAGAATTTGTGGAAGTGGCCAACCAATGACTCACTCTGCTTGAGAACCATGCCATGAGAGGGAGCCAATGCCTGACACTGTCTGGAGGGCCAGGAACTAGAGGCTGGCTAACCAAAAAAAACCTAGGGTAGAACGAAACACACCTGGCCAAAAAAAAAAAAAAAAAAAAAAAAGGAATGAATGAACGATGGAAGGAAGAAAAAGAAATGATTCCTGGTAATATTCTGCTATACAGGAAGAAAGAAGAATAGTATAATCAAATCATCATTAAAAATGTTTTTTCCAACAACTTCTGGAAATAGATTCAGAAACCAATCAAACATTAGGCAGAGCTCAGTGAATCCTGAGGAAAAGGAGGAGGAAGGGTTATAAGAGACAGGGGGCCAAGGCAGCCAACAGACTCAACTAACCAGGGCTCATAGGGACTCACAGAGACTGAACTGATAATCAAAGAGCCTCCATGGCTCTGACCTAGGCCCTTTGCATATATTTTATGGTTGTGTAGCTTGGTCTTCTTGTGGGACTCCTAACAGTGGTGGTGGTGGTGGTGGGGCTGTCTCTGACTCTTCTGCCTACTTTTGAGAAGCTTTTCCTCCTCCTAGGTTGCCTCATTCAGTCTTACTGCAACTTGATATGCCATGTTTGGTTGATATCCCTGGGAGGACTGTCCTTTTTCTGAAGTGAAATGGAGAAGGAGTGGTTGGTGGGGGATAAGAGACTGGCAGGATAGGAGGATGGGAAAACTGTGGTTAGAATGTATATATGAGAGAATTATTTTTTTTAATTTAGGGGGCTGGAGAGATGGCTCAGTGGTTAAGAGTACTGTCTGCTCTTCCAGAGGTCCTGAGTTCAATTCCCAGCAACCACATGGTGGCTCCCAGCCATCTATAATGAGATCTGACTCCTCTTCTGGCCTGCCGGTGTACATGCTGGCAGAGCACTGTATACATAATAAATAAATTTAAAATACATAAATATTTTTTAAAATTTTAAAGCAATAGAAAAAAATTACCAAAGAGCATAATAATCCCACCTTCAATTATCACGATACTTGGATACGGATTTTTTAAATGTGCTTATTTGAGTGAAAAATTCAAAGGGGAATTGCTTACCTAAATAGTGAAAGTAATTTTCTCTATTAAGTGACAGAAAACTATATCCACAATGGCAATGTGAGACTTTCAAACCAAAAACAAGGCAAAGCAAAAACCAAACACCAGAAACTGGTAGAAAACACAAATATAGGGTTTTGTATCGGTGAGTAGACATATGTACATTCTTGTGTACACTTGAAAACTGTCCTAGGAGCACACATAAAATGTAGAAATATTTATCCCAGAATTTTTTATAACTTAATAAAAGCACTAAGAACATTTAATTTGAAATACGAAATATGAACTCCAAACCTTTTTCTTCTCTTATGCAAGCTTATAAGGATTAATCTTCCAGTCTGGGGCCAGGACTATGAGAAGGAGGGGATGGATTCCTTTTCTTGTATTTTACATTGAAATGCTGCTTTAAAAAAAAAGTTAGTTGTGCTAAACCTGTGAGGAAAAAAAAAAACCTTGATGTTTAATAACAACAACCAAACCCATTATTCTACATATTTAAGGCAGAGAAACAAGTCCAAGCGGCATAAACACAGATTTATGCCCAACACATCTCAGGAAGAATACTGAGGGAGAGGAAAATTCAGAAAGCTGGAAGAGAAAAGTGACTTCTCACTCAGAAGGAAATAGAATTGATAACACCGCACCAGAAACTGTGGATTCTAGAAGACAGTGAGCCATCCCTTGTTTGATAAAGATGTTAATGAAGAATCTTACATCCAGCAAAACCACGTTTCACAAATCAGGTGAAATGAAGACTTTACTATGAGTTTCTGAAGTGAAATGGAGGAGTGGTTGGTGGGGGATGGGAGACTGGCAGGATAGGAGGAAGGGAAAACTGTGGTTAGAATGTATATATGAGAGAACCATGAGGACTTCTTATGGTTTTGCCCCAAAGCAAAAGGGACGACCCTCAGCCTGCAGCCTAGATATACCAGAGACTAATCAGAACCTATACCAAAACATCAACAAGGCACCGGAGAAGGTAATTAGGTCACTACAAAACAGCGTTAAGTGGACATTTCTTATACTATCACTTAAGAGACAACTATATAAAATAACACTATATTATTGTACTGTTTGACCTACAGCATACACAAACGCAGCATCCTTGGCAATAACAGCAAGAAGGCAGATGGGAACAAGTCAGAACGAGAGTGAGAAACGGACACCAGTCAGTAATTTGAATCCCAGGAACCAAATGACTGTAAGGAGAGTGACAAATAAGACTAAATAAGAAACTCTGTGACTATGTATTTACCCTCCTTCTTGGGCTCTTTAGCATGTACATAATTATACAGATTAATAGTTCTGAAACACATTGTTGATTCAACTATAAATGATCTAAGGTAATAACTTTTGGTAATATGACAGAAAAATATACATAATGAAAATAGCAAAAAAAGGGAAGTCATTGGGGCTATTTTGGGATAACTAAGTAGATGATAATAATAAAGTTGCTATAAATCTAAAATCAATTCTCAAAAAGTAAAAACACACATACATATATATATGTGTGTGTGTATATATAATAAATTCTAGAACAAGCCACTAAGAATGTAAATTCAAAAGGCCAAAAACTTAACAGTAATTAAACAGTTATAAATAGTATATCCTTAACAACAGAGTACCAAAATGCACAAAGAAATACTAAAAGAATTTAAGAGAGAAATAGACAATATAACATGGCAGTGGAGACTCCAATATTTACTTTCAATAATAAGCAGAAATAGGCAGAAGATTGACAAGGAAATACAAGACTTAACCAAAGCTGTAAGTCAACTAGAATGAACAAGCATCTACAAGACACACCTCACAAAAGGAAAACAAGCATCCATGTGCATCACATCCACGACATTCTGCATGAGACACAAGAAAGCCTGCATAACTTGTAAAGGGTCTAGATCATACTAAATATATTGCCTGACCACTAAAAGGGAAATCATAAATGAATATGAAAACACAGAAGCTCACAAATATGTACAAACCAAACAATATACAGCTAAGTGACAAATGGGCTCAACATATAATTACAAATTGGGAGAATACGTTGAAGTGAATGAAAATCTGAAAGTATCCTTTCAACATCTATAGGCTGCTGCCAAAGGTGCTTAAGTAATACTTCCAGTTGCAAATGTCTTGATTTGAAAGTGAAAACTCTCAATGAAATAACCTAATCTCATAGCTTAAATCCACAGTAAGCAACAAGTAATGAGAGAAAATACGGACGACATCAGAAACACAAAAGGGAAACACAATAAAATCAAACTTCAATTCTTTTGGAAAGATTAACAGTATTGGTAAGTCAGTGGATACATTGAACAACAACAAAAGGAAAAGACTCCTAGCCAAATAGTTCAGTGGGTCTTGGTACTTATTGCTAAGCCTGATGATCTAAAGTTTGGTCCCAACCCCAGGACTCACATGATAGAGAGAGCCAATTCCTGAAAGTCATTCTCCAACTTCCACATGCACATTGTGGCATACACACACACACACACACACACACACACACACACACACAAACACACACATTTTCTTCATGGAGAACACTGAAATTATCTTGGCTGACAAAACGTCTGAGAACAATATCCTCTCGCACACCATTAGGCTCATTAGTGGCGGCAACTCGGATGAGCTTGTATATGTGAGAGCTATATAAAAAGTCATGTCAGTTTGTTGCCTTTCTCTAAGTCTCAAGATTTGTGAAATTCACCCTCCCTCCCTTATGTTTCCGAAGGATCAGGTCCCATTGCATAACTTTTGATTTTCTTTCCCACTCACCATCAAAGTAATATAAATTTGAGAATAGTTATAGTTTTATTGATGGACAAATTAGACTTTCAAATCCATCCATACAAACACACAGCAATGTTTCTATTCTGAATCAGTTGCAATTAGCACTTGGAGAAGATTTTCATCCGTTAGAATGTTGGTTGAGTTTACCGGCACACACCTTTAATTGCATCAGAGTTGAATGGATCTCTGTGAGATTCAGGCCAGTCTGATCTACACAGGAAATATCTAAGATGGCCAGAACTACAAAGTGAAATCTTCTCTCAGAAAAAGAGAGAGAGAAAAAAAAAGACAGTTAAGAATATAAAAACTATTAAGCCTTAATTTTAAATGGCCATTTAAGAAAACACTCAGAAAATGAATTTGGTTGCTTTATGAGATTCTTATCTTAGAGAGGATGAACACAGGACAGCTGGATATTACTCTGGAAGTCAAGTGCCATTAGTTTCTGTTGTTACATTTTCCCCTTTGTACGTTGTGGATGTTTTGTTTTTGTTTTAATCCCAAGTGTGGGATATAGGGCCGCTCCAGTTTGTCCATAGCTGATAACTGCCTCCTGAGAGGGCACATGATCTTTGTCAGCTGTGAACTACCTTTGTGCAGGGCCGTGGTCTTTGCCAGGGGGGATAAAATCCAGACCCAGTTAGAGATTGGCGGGCTCTGAGAAAGAAGGCTGCTGGTGCTTTCCCCTGCTGCTCCTGGTTGCTGTTGATGCAGTTAGATTAGAATAAGTAGGAAACATCCTGAAAGGAGCACTGGACTTGCCCCAAGGACCCTGATGACCCTGAACAACAGGAAGTAGCTAAGAAAAACTAAGCCCCTCTCCTCACTAACCTTCTTTCTCTCCTACCTGGTGTTGGGGTGTTAGAAGGGATTGGGGTGGTAAAGGGAGAAAGAAATATAAGAAACTAAAAATAAAAATAGATTTTTAAAAGTAATTCAACATTTACATGTTACAGGGTAAGATGGGTGGAGATGGAAGGATAAGACATGAAAACCAGGAACTGAAGTCCAAGTCTATGAAGGAGTAGACACAGACACCTGTGCATTTCTGTGTCCCAGGTGCTGATCTACCAAAGCAGCACTAGGGTACCATTTGGCTAGCCAAAGCACAGAGGCCTATAGATCTAGTCCACTAGCTATAAGCTATGACATCCTTGCAGCCATGGCTGAACTCTGGTCTCATAGTGCAAGTCCAGAAGATGTAAAGGTTTAGATTGCAGGTTTCTAGTTTTTTGTTAGTTTAACCTGTACTTTGACATTTCCATTTTAGCAAATACTAAATGCTGCAGGAAGGAAGTATCCAGGGCCTTTCTGCCATCAGAGACCCAGCCTGTGGCTGCTCTGTTGTGCCCTAAGGGTGCTGACCCTTCCTGTATCCCCCTTTCCTCATGACCATGGCTCTACTCTACTATCCTGCCCAGAACTCTATGCTGAACCATCTTTGCTTGTTTTTAGGGAGGTCACTTGTGATATTTGTCTTGTTTCCATTAATGTGGCATTTACCCAATAGATCCAAACCCTTCTATGTACCATCACAAAATTCCTCCAAATTGAGATCGTTATTGAAGCCATGTGCTTTTGCAGCAATGATAACATTTATTTATTAAATTCTTGCTTTCTTCCATTATCTCTACCACTTTATACCATTCTGTCACACTGAACCATGACTAAGGATGTGCTTAATTGACAGCCATTCTTAAAAGAAGGATATGGTTGACCCTTATCTTACCTCACCACAGAAGAGCAATAAAGTGTACAATACTAAATTAATATAGTATACTATTGAATTTACATTTCTATTATGGAAACAAACTTATTACTGGAAGACTGTGCCTATCTTTCTTCCTATCTATTTCTTATGCTAGTCATAACCGTAGAAGCCATACTTACAGATATGCCGTAACTACATTACATTCAATTAAATTCTTTTAAAAATAATATATAAAGTATTTTTTCATTAGTGCCAATTGTTTTCTATGACAAACCAGTTTGATATTAAATTTGGTACAACTGTTTAAAAAACACACACACATGTGAGATAATTTTTGAGTCCTTCATGTTGTATTTCAACATTCTAGGCTGTTGTAGATCAGAACTCTTATTTTATTATCAAGAATTACACTAGGCTGGGAGTGAGCACATTTTCTAATACAGATAAGAAATACATGTCTTGGCTCTGGGAATGTGTTTTTCTCATCTCATATTTATTTATTATATGATACAGTCATATTAATGGGCCTGAAAACTACTTTGATTGTTTCTACACATAAGCAATAAGCGGTATGTGCAAAAGTGTGAATGCAGAAGCGGTGGTGTGTGCATACACACTGAGTTTCTTTACAATGAACAGCCGCTTTAATATTTCATAACAGCATGTATACAGACAACGGTCACAGGTATCCATCAAAGCTGGAGCAGCTGAAGACAATGCAGGCTTGAGGGTTAAAACAAAGCTGTCACTTGAGAGTTCCCACTCCTCTTCAAAGGGCTCCTGGGGACCACTGTCCTCCTCCCTGAGGCAAAGAGAAAGAAGCACTTTGGTTACTGGCACCCTTCCACAGCACCTGCAAAGCCTTTCTAGGGTCCAACTAAAGACGGCGGAAATTAAACATGAGAGAATGTAGAAATTTTTAACTCTTTTCATAGGTTGGCTATCTCTGTTACTTTCTTACAAGGTCTACCATCGTTTTATTTCCATGTCAGAAAGAATTAGATTGTAATATCATAGCCACAGATATTTTCAACAAGATTGATACTTGAGCTATATCGTAACTGTGATACTTACATGTTGGGTCAAATAAATAAAAATGAAGCCTTAAATTGACATCAATTTCATATGTAATAATCACGGTGGATAGGAGCCACTTCTTCCTGCTGCTGTTTCCTGATGCTGTTTGCTATTGCTTTGCTGGACTGCTGAAGTCTTGACAACAAAGAGTGGTATCACCACAAGAAACTGAGTCTAAAAAGATCTAATTCCCCTGTCTCTACTAACCTTTTTTCTCTCCTAGCTAGGGTCAGTATGTTGGAAGGGAAGTAGGGGCATTATGGAACTCCAAATAAAGTGGGTTTTAAAGAATTAAAGCCTACACCTTACCTCATACTGTTGTCACTTTGTAGTGAGAACATTTAAAATCTATTATTTCCATTTTCCAACAATACATCATTTTAAACTACAGTCACTACAATGTTCTCTTGAACATATTCCTAATTTAAACTTTATAATATTGGTCAACATCTTCTAACTCTTTCTTTATTAAATATACAATATTGAGCCTCAAAAACCTGATTTTAAGGGTTAAAAAAGTCAAAATACATATTTTGGCAATGATAAATGTAAGGATTACAAGTTCAATGCACCACATTTCAGAATTAGAAGAAGTTTAATGAACATGCATGCATTTTCTGCAAAGAGAACAATGAAATTGACTGTTTCGCAAAATATGTTCCTAACAATACCAAACTTTGGTTGGAAAAAAATGTCCAAAAACCCCATGGAGACTCTGGTAATAGAGTTCCTTAACTCAAAATCAGTGAGATGTCCTTGCCAACTTGCAGTGGAAATATATAAAAGGGCACTGTATTCCAGATGGGGACAATCTTTACTAACTTAAGAGATCACTAATGGTTCAGAACTCTGCAGAGCTCCTTTGGGATAGAGTGGTTATAGACATTATCTTAAGTTCATTAAAAAAATATTTTACTTGAATAATATATCCTAATTACTAATAAATGTTAAGTCCCAAACATCAACAACATATGAATCTGTAATATGCCATCAGTTTTTGATTCAGACCTGACCTCAGAGGGTCTAACCTAAAGTGTATTCCACAGTGCAAAAGCTTATATGTTCATTGGTGTCCTATTAATTTCTGATGCTCCAGAGGCATCATGGAGAATTTTCAGGAAATGCCTACAGAATTCTAATTTATCTTGGTATGTGATGTGCTGGTAAATTTGGATGCTTTGCTAAAATTTGTCCAGACTGGAAGCTAGAAATAATACCCTGTCTTTTTGGTTTTGGTTATTGTTGTTAAGATTTGCATTTTCCATGTCTTTTCAACAAGTAAAATGATACTTTTTAGGTACTGAGGACATAGTTCATTTGTAAAGAGCTTATTTTTGAAAGTATGAGATTATGAGTTTGGTCCCCAGAACTCACGTCAGCTAGTGTGCACATGTAATTCAGTACTGGGGTGCCAGAGATAGGTGCTCCCTTGGGTTCACTGGGCAGCCAGCCTAACCTAAGCAATGAGTCAGCTGTAGGCAGTGGAATCCTTTCTTAACAGATAATGAAGTCAGCAAATAAAGAGACGCCCGACACTGATCTCCAGCACCCGCTGAAGCCTGGGATCACAATCCCTACATCCCATGGTATCTGAGAAGGAAATACTGCAAGAGAACAATGCACTGAACATACTGCCCCAAGGCTGAAAGCCAGTGGACTAGTAATGGTTTTGACTGCTTCAAGAACATCTCACTTGATGGTCTGTGCAAGAAATTAAATGGGAAACTTGGCTCATTATTCCAACATTATAGCAGATGGTTGAGATGTTCTGTATATCAGAGAGGGTTCTGAAGGGATGAAAGTAATGATAGGTCTCATCTGTGCTATTTCACAAAGGTCCAGCATGCTACCTGATCCCAAGCAACTACTTCCAGGAAGACTGATGCAGTGTAGTGTGTGTGTGTGTGTGTGTGTGTGTGTGTGTG
>OU015743.1:69267221-69286781 GCA_907169655.1 Acomys percivali | reverse complement strand
TGTGGTTTTTTAAAAAAATTGTCAATGCTCAATCAGTGATCATTATTTGTGACAAACATGCCTTTTGATGTATTCTGGGCATTTTCTAAACTCTTTCTGATAACCATAGCATCCGGTCATCAGAGCATGAATCTGTTTGATAAAGCAATCTAAAGAAATGACAAAGAAACAGAGGTAATCAAGCTTGCATTCTCCTCTTTGGGATGTCTTCCAAATACCCACTTGTCTAAATATAAACAGAGAAGCTTCAATGTAGATTGAATTTTCTGTTCTGCAATGATTATTATTCACAATAATGTCTTTGAAGTATGATCATGCTCTAAAGTCTGTTAAATCATCAATTCTTTCAATATAATTATAACAGATGTTATCTTTCATATGTATGGTTTGAACCTTAATTTGTCTTCTATGAAGGGACCCCAGGGAATGAGTGCAATTCAGATCCCTTTAGGGAATTTCTTGAAAGGCTATAAACAATGCAGATGCACGTGTGCACACATCCTGCCCCTCAAAGGCTGTCGAAAGTCAGAGGCTGACGTGAGCGACAAGAAGTCTGACTCAGCCAACTGATAATCTACCTACTAAAATATCCCTTTTAAGAACAATAATTCAGGATCAAATCTTCACACTTAAGTAATGGTGACATGGGACTAGCAGTGGCTCAGCAGCTCAGAGCACTTGTTCGTGAGAGGACCCAGAACATGGGGGCTCACAACCATTCCAAACATCAGTCCAGGGAACCCAAACTCCTCTGACACCAAAAGCACCAGGCCACACATAGTACATACACATACATGTAGCCAAAGTACTTACACACATAAAATAAATAAATCTTAAAAAAATACTAACTTAAAAGACTAAAATGAAATGGGGACAGGTTAAGAATGAGGACTCTTTATAAGCGGCCATTTCCCCAGGCATTACTGGCCGATCCTTGCGTGGGCTGCACCAGTTCCTCTGATATGGACTTAGCTGGGCACACCTGCCTCGGCCTTAGCCTGAAAGCTACTTCAAACATCTCGGAGGAGTCACACACAAAAGGAAAAGGCTGAAATTCAACGTGCTTCTTTTATAAGCAATGGCACAGAGCTACCTGCTTTTCCCACTATTTTCCACTATCGCCACTAATCACCTAAAGACAAAGCAGCACCAAAGAGGAGAAGTGAGAGACCAGGAGTGGCAGTTGGTTTTGAACACCCCAAGGGTAGATACTTGGAGACAAGCCTCTGGACTTAGAGGTCCAAGCGGTTCAAAGATGAAGACAGCAGACGCCACAGTTAAATAGTTAAAATGTTATCGAAGCACCCATTGGTGCAATGTAGCAAGAACTGTTCAAATTAGAAATACATAAAATTGTCACAGTTGACAAATACTACTATAGTTTCCCTAGAAAACTCAGAATAAGTAACTGGATTCGTTATTAGAAAGAAACTATGTGAAAAGATCATTAGAAAAGCAGGGACCAATGTACAAATTATGTCTTCCACAAAACATCCATCAATACAGAAACAAAAACTGAGAAAGATACTAGTCAATATGGACCAAAATGACCACCATGGTCACAGTGAGCTCTCATGCTCCAGGAATTCTAATCTCCTTAACACTGCCCTTTGGCAAAGCTCACCTGCCCTCCAACAGCTGCAGGAACTGAATCCACTGTCTCCACCTCACTTTTGAGGAAGCAAACCTTGAATGACTGCAGATAACTTGCCCAAGTTGGGGAGCCACTGAGTGAAAGGGCTCATTCGCCATCAGCGTACCCACTGCCCAGCCACACCCCAGTTGACTCTGACCAAATATGCTACCCAGAGGAACTGCAACAAAACAACAAAATGTATGAAATATAGTCTTACAATGTTTGCATGACATAAAAATTATAATAGTTGTACTAAACAAATATCTACCCTTTGTTCCTCAATATTATAAAGAAATGAGCTCCCTTAAGTGAGATGTAATGCAAATAACACATTCTGGACGTATCCTTTCCTTCCTTTCTCTCATTGTATTTTGCTACTTTTATTCTTCTGCTAAAATGTCTCTGTGGTTTATCTGGGCATATTAAACATGTGAAAACAGCTAGAAGAGACCGGTAAGGGGGTGTCTCTTCCACACTAATGTCACAAATTAGTGCATATCACTAGACAGAATAACGGAGCAGTACAGGAGTGTCAGGAATGAGCC
Organism: Acomys percivali; assembly: GCA_907169655.1. Classification (NCBI taxonomy): domain Eukaryota; kingdom Metazoa; phylum Chordata; class Mammalia; order Rodentia; family Muridae; genus Acomys; species Acomys percivali. The sequence continues at coordinate 69,284,600 of OU015743.1, read as the reverse complement.
AAGTGCCACAGGACACACTGTAGTGCAGGAGTCATCTGTATACAGCCTGGCAATAATGACAATTCCCTGAGGACTCATGCTGGTAAAAAGTGAAGAGGAACCATTTCTCAACATATAGATAGTTAGGGAAAGAACTAATATAACTCTTGAGGACAGTAATTTTTCTCTGAGTTTAAAAAAAAACCTCTGTCAATTCATGACTAAGAACATTTTAAGAAAATAAGTCACTAACCAGGCCACAGTATAGCTGATCATAGCAGAATGCTCGAAGTAGCCCAGGTGTGAATACATTTTAGCAAATGTTTAAAAGTGACATACTTAGACCTTCAAAGGCGAGCTAATACCGATACTCTTCAAGCTACTCCAAAACATAGAATTGGATGGAACATTGCCAAATTCATTCTATGAGGCCATAGTCACGTTGATACCTAAGCCTCACAAAGACTCAACAAAGAAAGAGAATTTCAGACCAATTTCTCTTATGAACATCAATGCAAAAATACTAAATAAAATTCTTGCAAAACGAATACAAGAACACATAAAGGATATCATTCATCATGACCAAGTAGGCTTCATTCCAGGCATGCAGGGATGGTTTAATATACGGAAATCCATCAATGTAATCCACCATATAAACAAACTGAAAATAAAAAACCACATGATCATCTCTTTAGATGCAGAGAAAGCATTTGATAAAATCCAACACCCATTCATGTTTAAAGTTTTAGAGAGATCGGGGATACAAGGCACTTTCCTCAACATAATAAAGGCTATCTACAGCAAGCCAATAGCCAAAATTAAAGTAAATGGTGAGATACTCAAGGAAATTTCTCTAAAATCGGGAACAAGGCAAGGCTGCCCACTCTCTCCATATCTCTTCAATATAGTACTCAAAGTTCTAGCCAGAGCAATAAGACAACAAAAGGAGATCAAGGGTATTCAAATGGGAAAGGAGGAAGTCAAACTATCCCTATTTGCAGATGATATGATAGTGTACATAAGTGACCCTCAAAATTCCACCAGAGAACTCCTACAGCTGATAAATACTTTCAGCAATTAGGCTGGATACAAAATTAACTCAAAAAAGTCTGTAGCCTTCCTATACACAAATGACAAGCTTGCAGAGGAAGAAATTAGGAAAGCCACACCCTTCACATTAGCCACAAGCAAAATAAAATATCTAGGAGTTACTTTAACTAAGCAAGTGAAGGACTTGTTTGAAAAAAATTTCAAAACTCTGAAGAAGGAGATGGAAGATGACATGAGAAGATGGAAGGATCTTCCTTGCTCATGGATCGGGAGAATTAACATAGGAAAAATGGCCATCCTACCAAAAGCAATCTACAGAATCAATGCAATCCCTATCAAAATACCTACACAATTTTTAAAGACATTGAAAGTTCAATTCTGAACTTCATATGGAAAAACAAAAAACCCAGAATAGCAAAAGCGATCTTGTACAATAAAAGGTGCTGTGGAGGAATCTCCATACCTGATTTCAAATTGTACTATAAAGCAATTGTAATTAAAACAGCATGGTACTGGCACAGCAACAGGCTGGTTGATCAGTGGAATCGAATTGAAGACCCAGATATGAATCCACACACATATGGTCACTTGATTTTAGACAAAGAAGCCAAATCCATTCAATGGAAAAAGGATAGCATCTTCAACAAATGGTGCTGGTCTGACTGGAGGTCTATGTGTAAAAAAATGCAACTGGACCCATATTTGTCACCTTGCACAAAACTCAAATCCAAGTGGATTAAAGACCTCAACATAAAACCAGAGACACTAAGTCAGTTAGAAGAAAAAGTGGGGAAGAGCCTGGAACATATTGGCACAGGAGACAACTTCCTGAACAGAACACCAACAGCCCAGGCCTTAATGTCAACAATTAATAAATGGGACCTCATGAGGCTGAGAAGCTTCTGTAAGGCTAGAGACACTGTCAAGAGAACAAAGCGACAGCCTACAGACTGGGAAAAGATCTTCACCAACCCTACATCTGACAAAGGTCTAATATCCAAAATATATAAAGAACTCAAGAAATTAAACACCACCAAACCAAACAACCCAATTGAGAAATGGGGCTTGGAACTAAACAGAGAATTCTCAACAGAAGAATATCAAATGGCTGGGAAACACTTAAAGAAATGATCAACCTCCTTAGTCATCAGGGAAATGCAAATCAAAACAACTCTGAGATTCCATCTTACACCCATCAGAATGGCTAAGATCAAAAACTCAAGTGACACCACATGCTGGAGAGGATGTGGGGAGAGAGGAACACTCCTTCATTGCTGGTGGGAATGCAAACTAGTACAACCACTTTGGAAATCTATCTGGTGCTATCTCAGAAAACTGGGAATAGGGCTTCCTCAAGACCCAGCTATTCCACTCCTTGGAATATACTCAGAAGATGCACCAGCACACAGCAAGAAAATTTGCTCAACCATGTTCATAGCAGCCTTATTCATAATAGCCAGATCATGGAAACAGCCTAAATGTCCCTGAGTAGAAGAATGGATAAAGAAACTGTGGTACATATACACTATGGAATACTACTCAGCTATTAAAAACAAGGAATTCCCGAAATTTGTGGATAAATGGATTGAGCTAGAGATGATCATAATGAGTGAGTTAACCCAGAAGCAGAAAGACTCAAATGGTATATACTCACTTATATCTGCATACTAGCCCAAGGGGCATGTCCCATGAAAGCCTTCCCTTACCAGGAAACTGGGACCGAGGGGAGGACATCCTATTGGGACTCTAGATGAGAGAACAATGGGAGAATAGCAATGTAGAAGGATCCAGTGGGTCCTAGAAACCTACAAGTAGAACATTATGATAGGCAGATTTGAGTCATGGGGTCCCGCTCCAACTAAGGCCCTAGCCAAGGACAATACAGGCGGTAAAATTTAAACCCCTACCCTGATCTAGCCCATGGACAGGACAGTCTCCACACTTGAGTGGAGAGAGGGATTTGACTTTCTCAAGTACTCTGGTGTCTCACATTTGACTATGTCCCCTGGCGGAGGAGACCTAGTGGCACTCAGAGGAAGGACAGCAGGTCACTGAGAAGAGACTTGATACCCTATGAGCATATACAGGGGGGAGTAATCCCTCTGAGGAACAGTCATAGGGGAGGGGAATAAGGGAAAAATGAGAGGGAGGCGAGAATGGGAGGATACAAGGGATGGGATAACCATAGAGATGTAACAAGAATAAATTAATTTTTTTAAAAAGTGACATACTGGAGATGGACAGATGGCTTAGTGGTTAAGAGCACTTGCTACTCTCCCAAAGGATCTGGGTTCAATTTCAAGTAGCCACAGGGTAATTCACAAACATCCTTGACTCCACTTCCAAGGGAGCCCAGTGATGAACACAAGACATGCAGGTGGCACACACACACATACGTGAAGATAAAACACTCACACGCATAAAATAAATCTTTAAAAATTAAAAAAGTAACCTATACTTAACAAACACTTACATGTATGACATATAGCTGTCAATGACGAGAAGACACATCATCAAACCAGCAGAAAAAAATAACATACACAGAATAATCCCATATGGAGCATTTACATGTATGTTACACAGATGCATATCTAGACCAAATGTACACAATTAATAGTCCTTACATTCTTTTTTTTTTAAGATTTATTTATTATTATATATACAGTACACCTGCAGGCCAGAAGAGGGCATCAGATCACATTATAGATGGTTGTGAGCCACCATGTGGTTGCTGGGAATTGAACTGAGGACCTTTGGAAGAGGAGGCAGTGCTCTTAACCTCTGAGCCATCTCTCCAGCCCCGGTCCTTACATTCTTATACTGTAGAACAAACAACGTAAACGTGTAGGTTTTGTTTTCTCATTGTAGCCCCTCCATCACCTCTGAGACACATCCCACTACAGCTTCCTTTAAGTGAGGGGAAAGTGTCAGTAACTCTGTCCCAGTCACACTGGGGACTCACACCACGTCACACACAAGCCTCAGGGTCCGCAGCCATGCCAGGACACCTGGGGCTACCGATGGCTGTCGCTGGCAGCAGAGTTCCAGAGACGTGTGCCGTTGCTTCGTCAAAGACTGTGTCGCTTGAATTTTTTTTAACCATAAATATCTATCAACTATATTTGGAGTCATGAAAACAAAAGCAAAGAAATAACTGTGCAGTTAGCTTGTTATAGCATAGGCTGGGAAGGGAAAGGAGAGAAAGGTGCGTGGGACACTGGACTGCAAAACCTCATTCTGTAAAATATCCGTATGCTGGGCATATGTGAATTAGTGACCCCTCAGAGGAATTAGCAACACAGTCCACAAAGTGAAAACACACACATTCTCCCCTCCTCCTCAGATAACCTCACCCCCAGGGAATTCTCTAAAAGGGAAGAAATCTCTGAGGTATAATAGCTCACTGTCAGGAGCAAATCCCACCACGATCTGAGTGGCTTTACTGGCTGTGGTCCTAGGCAAGCTACTGGGCACTTCTTTGCCTCAGTTACTTTCTCCCTAAATTACAGATAAGAGCACGTGCCTCTCAGGATGTTGGGAGCATTAAGTGAGAGGCGGTGCAGGACAGTGTCTGAAGCCATCACTCTATATGAATATGAGCATTCTTAGAGGAAGTTGTACCCACTATGCAGAATAACCCTTAGTACTTAGTAAGCACCACATTATTCTGCACTGAAGTTACACAACACTCGACTTAGCTTCTACAATTACTCAGAAGTAAACCTATGTGATATTTTCACACTTGCTCGATCTCAATTAGCACTAAACTAATTAACAAAACCATTTTATACACCACGGTGAGTCACATTTTTCTTCCCTCTTCCTCACTCCCTGGTGTGTTGTAAGGGTGATTGAGTATCTAATTACGTCTTAATTGAAAGCACATCTTCTTCATTTTTCACTAGTTCAGGCTTAGTTCTGAAGTTAAGCAGAATTGGTATTTTGGGCAGCTATTATGAAAAAGGGGTTGTTTGTACCCTGTCTCCTTATAAGGAAAGGTGCGTCTTTACCTTATTTCCTATGTAAGTATTTCAGGTACCAAAATGTGGCATAAATGATGACTTTTGATGATTAGCAATATCGTTATTCATATTTCTTTTCTGTAGCAGTACAGTGATTCTTTTTGCTGTGATCCACTAATTATAATCATATAATTAGAATCTTTACAATTATAAAGAAAAAAATGACATCAAAGGCACATAGCTGAACTCTTGAAAAATCACTGCTGCTTTTTCTGCAGCACAGGGGTGTAAGAATCATTGCATGTGAGCAGGAGGACCATGCAAATCTGAGCATATTTAAAACAATCATTTATGTATATCAGAAATAGCTATGTACTGAGAATATGAATGCCCCCACAGGACGGCATCCCAGCACAGAGTAGAAGGCCCAGTACTTCATAAAAGTGATGGGCTGTTCCCTTTGGATATTATGCTGGTGTGAATGCTGAAGGGGTATTTCAAAAGAGCAAAGCCTTAATTTTTTTCCCCTAAGTATGGGGAGTACCCATTTGAAATAATTTAGTTAAGGAGCTCTTCAGGCGAAAGACTATATTATAAAGTGCCTTGTGATTCAATTCAGTAGCAGACTCCTCAGAAGTCTCTGAAAATATTGTATTTTCTGCAGAAAAGCACTAAAAATCTTAAGTTCCTACTAAACCCATCACAGAATGAATAATGAGAACTCCGAAAGATGAGAACAGTAAGAATACAGTCCAATTTCAGGATTTGTTTTAACAAGTTGGGGGATGGAAAATGAATTCTTCTGAAGCTGTCATGGCTTTACAATTTTGGCAATTTATTTTGACGAGTTATTACATCATGACATATATCTTGACTGGAGAAATCTCTATATAATCTTAATAAATATTTCAGATTTTGTCAAAAGTATTGGGCATAGACTGTTGGAACTCCTTACGAAAACAATTGGAATGTTTAAGTAAAATTAAAATACCCAGAGGGGAAAAAATGATGAGAAAAAACACATGGTTATCTCCTTAGACACCAGAAAAGCATTTGACAAAATCCAACACCTTTTCGTGCTAAAAGTCTTAGAGAGATCAGTGATACAAGGCATATGCCTAAACATAGTAAAGGCAATATACAGCAAGTCTATAGTCAACGTCAAACTAAATGGAGAGAAACTTAAATCAATTCCTCTGAAATCACAGGCAAGACAAAGCTCTCCATTCTCTCCACATCTCTTCAATATAATACTTGAAGTCCTAGTTAGAGCAATAAGACAGCTAAAAAAGATCAAAGGGATACAAATTGGAAAGGAAGAAGTCAGAGTATCACTACTTGTGGATGATATGATAGTACACATAAGTGACCCCAAAAATTCTACCAAGGAACCCCTATAGCAAAGTGGCTGGATACAAGACCAACTCAAAAGAGTCAGTAGCCCTCCTGTATACAAATGACCAATGGGATAAGAAGGAAATTAGGGAAACCACACCCTTCATAACAGCCACAAATAATATAAAGTATCTTGGTATAACTCTAACCAAGCAAGTGAAAGACTTATATGAAAAAAACTTCAAGTCTTCGAAGAAGGATATCAAAGAAGACATTAGAAAATGGAAAGCTCTCCCATGCCTGTGGATCAGGAAAATCAACATAATGAAAATAGCCATCTTACCCAAAGCAATCTATAGATTCAATGCAATCCCTATCAAAATACCTACATAATTTTTTAAAGACATTGAAAGATCAATTTTCAACTTCATGTGGAAAAAAAAACCCAGAATAGCTAAAACAATCCTGTACAATAAAAGATCTTCTGGAGGAATCTCCATCCCTGATCACAAGTTGTATTATAGAGCAAAAGTAATAAAAATGACATGGTAGTAGCATAAAAATAGCCCAGTTGATCAAGGGAATGGAATTGAAGACCCAGAAATAAATCCACAATCCTACAATGGAAAAAACAATGCATCTTCTGGATGGCTACATGTAGGAAAATGCAAATAGATGTATATTTATTATCCTGTATAAAACTAATGCCCAAGTGGATTAAAGACCTCAACATAAAACCAGGCAGACTAAATCTGTTGGAAGAAAAGGTGGGAAAGAGCCTAGAACTTATTGGAAGAGGAGACAACTTCCTGAACAGAACACCAATAGCTCAGGCTCTAAGATCAACAATTAATAAATAGGACTTCAAGAAACTGAAAAGGTTCTGTAAGGCAAAGGACACTGTCAACAGAATAAAGTGACAGCCTACAAATGGGAAATGATCTTCATCAACCCTACATCCAACAAAGGGCTAATATCTAAAATATATAAAGAACTCAAGAAATTAAACATCATAAAACCCAATAACCCAATTGAGAAATGGGGCTCAGAATTAAACAGAGAATTCTCAATAGAGGAATATCAATGGCTGAGAAACACTTAAGGAAATGTTCAACCTCCTTAGTCATCAGGGAAATGCAAATCAAAATGACTCTGAGATGCCATCTTACACTCCTAAGAATGCCTAAGGTGAAAAACTCAAGTGACAGCACATGCTGGTGAGGATGTGGAGAAAGGAAAGCACTCTTCCATTGCTATGGGAGTGCAAACTTGTACAACCACTTTGGAAATCAATCTGGTGCTTTCTCAGAAAATTAGGAATAGTGCTACCTCAAGACCAAGCTATACCACTCGTGGGCATATACCTGAAAGACACTTCCCCATACAAGGACATTTGCTCAACTATGTGCATAGCAGCTTTTTTTTGTAATAACCAGATTCTGGAAACATCATAGATGTCCCTCAAATGAAGAATGGATAAAGAAACTGTGGTACATTTACACAATGGAATACTATTCAGCTATTAAAAACTAGGAAATCTTGAAATTTGTAGGCAAATGGGTGGAACTAGAAACAATCATGCTAAGTGAGGTATCCCAGACCCAGAAAGACACACATGGTATATACTCACTTATAAGTGGATATTAGTCCAAAATAGATGTCCTCGGGGAGACTCCACCCAGTGGAGAATCAGGACAGATGCTAGGACTTGAAGCTGGACTCTGGGTGGAATGCTGAGAGTTGTAGAGAAGAGTCTGGGGAATGGAAGGTCTGGGAGGGAGCAAGAGCTACACGTGGTGGCAGCAGGGGGGGGGTACAGGGGAGGGGAAGGGCTGCACAAAGTGATGCACCAGCCAAGGACAAATGCATGCAGAGAACAAAGACTACCTGGTCAGATGTAACAGATACACTGCTGATTTTCCACATGATGGGGCAGTGCTGATGAACCTCTGACATGCACTCAGATGCCCATGATTTGGTCACTGCCCCTTACCACAATGGGCTATTGTGCACAAAAAGGAAGGGGAGGCAGGCTATCCTGATGAGATTCAACCACTTTGACTTGCTTCTGTACTTCTTCAGTTAAGAGCTAACATTACTGGCTAATACAGATCAATTTTCCAAAGCTCATTTAAAAAGATTCCATAGCTAACAGAGAGAACATCAAAGCTGCATGTTAATTATGTTACCTCTCATTATGGGCTACAGCAAAGAACAGAAGGCCATCCCCACCAATGGCAGGCATCGCCAGTCAATCCCATTACTCCTTCTCTGCTGTGCTCACAGGGAAGTTCAGAATCTTTAACACTCTCCAGACAGCTACTGCCAGCTGACTGGAGTTGACATATGAGTTGGAGTTGTGTTATCTGTGTCTTTCCTTAGCATCTTTATTTAGGACCATACACCAATTTTATAGAATCTGATGTTGACTTTGCAGGTAGTAATGACAAATATGGAGACACTGCACAGCTCTGGGTGCTACCAGAAGGGAAATATACAAAAATGGGTGACAAATTAGAACTGTGGAGTAAGGTGAGGAAGCTCGGGTTCTCCGTGGCCCACCTTTGAATGTCAGCCAGCTGAGTCTATATAAAGGGATTGTGAGTCCAAGAAGCCTTTAGCACGAGAAGACCACAGCCTAGATTAGCCCTTCCTTTCCTAGAGGCATGAAGAACCATGGGGGTCCCTGGTCCCTAGTTCGGCTAGCTCTGCTTATCCTTGCCACTTTAGACCTCCCAGAACCACAAAGGATGCTTGGCATTGCCTCGCGCTTACCCATCTGCATCCTGCCACTGCACTGCACTCTGGTTAAACCTGTGCAGTGGCATTTCCTGTACCAGACTGTCATGGGCCTTGACACAGTAAATACTCTTAGGAGACATGCATAAAGAAAACTGGCCTAATGTAGTTCCTTACGAACGGACTTAAATCCAGTGCACAGGAGTTCACACTTGAGTGGAGTAAGGGGAGGATAACACTTACTCCTTCCTACTAACCACATTATTAGAAGACCAGAAGCAACTAAAAGCTAAATGAATGGTGGATCTAAACTCCAGGAAATCCAGTAAGGCTAGTAAAGCAAGCTCACTTGGGAAAGGCTTCAAGGAGGAAAAGTGTGGCCCCTCAAATATAAACTGTTTTTTAACAGTCAGAAGCCGGTAGAACACTCAGGGCTTTCTGAAGGTAAGTTCCTCGGGGGAGGGGGGCGGTGATCCTAAAGGAAGAATAGCCTAGCAATTCAGTTCCTGTAGCTGTCTGTCATACTCCCTCCCCCATGCCCCCCTGACCCAGGAGCAAGCTAAGTTGTAAATAGCCAGTCTGGTTCTCTAGGAAATCCTTGGGGTTTTTCTAATTGGGAAAACTGTTAAGCAAATTATCAATCCAACTTTGATTGTATTCCCCTTTAAGGCTCTCGATCAGAATGGAACACTAGTGTGGGAGTCACTCTCTGTGGTTGGGCTTCCATGGTGCCCTGTCTCAAAAGGAGACTCATGCAGTGCCCAAGAAAAAAATGTCTTCTTAAAATCCTGATTAAAGAGCATGTCATTTCTCAGGAATTCTGCACACATTTTTTTTTAGCATTTTTGGCAATTTCCCCAAATTATATGTTTAGTTTTTACTTTTCTCTAGCTGGAGACATACTACAAAACCTTTTTAACTTCAGCTCCTGATCACTTCCCTGCTGCCTAGTCTACTACCATTTGCTTTCGCCATGATACAGTAAGTCAAGAAAGGAGGAGGCACATTCCTCACACACGCCCACAGGACCAAGGCCCCCAAGGGGTCTGCTGGAATAAGCCCTTGTCCAGCCAGGTTCCCATCAACAGCATGCAGGAAGGAACTGGGAGGGTTCCATCCACAGTACCCCTCAAAAGCCCCTCTAAGATCCGATCTACTTCTCTGTAGAAAGTCTGCCTTGTAGCTCCTAGAAAGAAATTCTCTCCTCGGCAGATATGTGTTCTCTCAGCTGCCTATTTAGAACCATCTTATGTCAACACGTATCTTTTGAGAAAAGGCGATAGAAAAACAGAACATATTTAGACCACGTTGTTGAAGGTGGGTCTGGTTGCTGCCCAAATGAGCAGATTTGCGTACCCCAAAAATGTTCATAACCTTGCCTGAAAACTTATTCCTGTTTGATCAATAAAAAGCTAAGAAACCTAAACAGGGCAAATGGGATAAGTGTGGCTAAAGTTCGAAGGCTTTGGGGAACAGATTGGATCTTGGGAAGGGAAGCAGTCAGAGATCAGAAGAGGATCTTGGGAAGGAGAGGCGTAGGAGAAGGAAGGAGGCCGCCATGGGTTGGCTGGAGTAAGAAGCACATGGCTGGTGTGGATGGAGGATTTGGCCCAGACAAAGAGCATTAGCAAGTATTTGGGATTATGGATGGGAGGTAGCTCAGTAGAAATTATTAGAAGCAGATGGCATGAGATTGGGGAGGAGAGATATGGGAGGTAATTTAGGGGATTAATATCTACCCTGCCCCAGGTAAACCAAGGCTATATAAAAGACTGGAGAGATGGTTCAGCAATTAACCTTCTGATCTTGTGGAGGACCTGTGCTTGGTTTCCAGCACCCACACCAGAATGCTCACAGCGTCCCGATGCCAGCTCCAGGGAATCTGATGCTGTATTCTGGCCACTGTGGGAATCTGCACATATATGGCATGCACTCACACATACACATAAATAAAAAAGAAACGCTTTAAAAACCTTCAATAATTAAGAAACCTCTTAGCAGCCGCAGCAATTGTCTCCCTGAAATGTGAGCCGTCACCGCTGAACCAAAGAATTCCCAGCACCTTGGCAAATTACCTGATAATTCGATAAATAGCGTCCAAGTCCTAATTCACACTTCTTAGATGCTAACATAAAAAGGTCTCGGGCCCTCATGGGAATAATAATCCCTTCTTATCAAAGCCCTCCAGATGTCCGGAAATGGCACATTTTAAAAAGCTGTCAATTTAATTCCAAAACTAAAGTTATTTCAAAAAGCACAGCTGAAATAAATCTGCATTATTTTAAACATTTTTAAGAGAACAACTACCGTGGATTTTCCCCTCTTTAGTTCCAAGAGCTTAAATGAAACATTCATGCATTAAATTCAAAGTCTGACTGTCAAATAATTTCACTTTAATAAAAATTTGAATTACAAGCCTTAGGCCATTATTAAATATCAAATAAAAAGAACATATCCCTAAGTCTGATTTCCCAATATAACTTTATGTAGAACTATGACTACATTTGTATTATACATTTCAAGACAAAAGGATGATAATATATTCAGAAAAGGACAAAATCAGAATTAGAAATTCTGAAGAATGCCCCCCTTTTGGGGGAGAAAAATCTCAATTATAATTAGTTAAATACCTAGAAAAGAGTAAATACCATTTTCCTGTCAAACAATTAAGGATTTAAAATATACAAAATCTCATAAGCAGTATGAGGTTGCACTATCTCTGTGTAATGAAGTCAGAGAATAGTGATGACTTTTCAGATACATAGACAGAAGCACCTGTGGCCTATGAATCAAACACTCAAGGCAATACTCTCATGTCACTAAAAGTGTAGTTTACACTTAATTATACTCACAGAGAGAACATCAACTTTAGTCTGGAAAGCCTCTTTCTTAAGTGACTACTCACCAGTCCCTTTGCACCTCTCTATGACCCTCTTAATGCGCCTCTTCCTGTGGGTCTACCCTCTCCATCCCAAGGGTCTTTTCCGGCTTCACTACCCCTCTTACTCTCCTGGTGACCACCCTGTTCTCATTTAAAAGCAACAAGGCACAGACGGGTCCGATCTTTAAGTCAGCACTTTCTTCTTTCTTACTCTCGGAGCACAGGAGGCACCTGCTCTTAACGAAACTGGTCTCCCTGTGTTCTCAGGGTCACAGCCTTTCAAGCTTCAAAGTCTTCAATACTAGGATCTGTCCCTCCCCCGAAAACAAAGTGCTCAGCTGTATGCTGTGCTCCTCCCCCACACATGCAGACAAGTTCTGGTATTTCTTGTGCTCAAAATAAAATCAACGGCAGCATTCTGCTTTGCCTGGCCCAGTTTATCATAATAAATACATTAAGGTATGTATGTATGAAATATCACAATAGATACTGTTGACCTGTTCACTTGATGTGTTAATAGCTTTTTTAAAGGAAGATCAATAATGCCTGACAGTGCTGGTGGTGTAAGGACCTAGAACATTCTTTTCTGGTGGGAGTGGAAGCACTTTAAGAAAGTACCAGAAAGCCATTTATAAAGTTAAACACTCTTCTGAAAACACTCTTCCACCTATTGTGCCTGTTTCTCCACCCTCCCATTAACCTGAGCCACTCACACCACCAGAGTGGAGACCCTCTCTGACCTCAGCCCAGGTGGCGTTAAGAAAAAGGAGTCTGGGGCTGGAGAGATGGCTCAGAAGTTAAGAGCACTGACTGCTCTTCCAGAGGTCCTGAGTTCAATTTCCAGCAACCATATGGTGGCTCACAACCATCTATAATGTGATCTAATGCACTCTTCTGGTGTGCAGGTGTACATGCAGGCAGAGCACTGTATACATAAAAATAAATAAATCTTTAAAAAAACAAAAAAGAAAGAAAAAGGAAAAGGAGTCTTCAGCCAAACTGTGTACATCAACCTTTCAGCTTCACTGTTCAAACAATGGGTTGCTTTAGGCAATGAATGACCTGGATTTCCTGGGTTTTATTCCTTCTACTGTAAAGTCCCGTATAAGATTTCATAAACACTTAATGAAATAATCCCTATGATCCATTTGAGTGTTATATTCCTTCCTCCATGAAAACAGTTACATATTTCACACAGACTCATTTTCTGGTCTTCTGTGATGCTTGGTTTTGATTTTCAACTTGCCTGGATTAAGAAACGGCCAGGAGCTTAACAAGCTCACCACGATGTGTGCATGCGAAGGTGCTTGCAGAACATTAGGCCATGGTGGCTCAGACCATGGGCGAAAGGATGGATGGACAGTACAGAGTGGGCAAAGAGTATGCAGAAAGTGAGACTCTACAGCACACACCAACAGCAGAGACAAGAATAGAAGATAGACAAAACCATCGCCTTTCGGAATCTCTATCAAGAGTGGCCAGGCCAGGAGACTGTCAGCTCCTCAAGGCCTGAGATTTCCATTTACCTGTGATCTCATATTCCCTGGACTGTGTTGACTCACACATCATGCCATAGACTCAATAGTTCATCACTGGTCCCAGATACTTCTCCAGGCTCGGTCCTAGCAGATGTGCCCCTTGTGGGAAGCAGCTGTCCGTACAATTTCTCTGGTCGGTACACACTTAAGTGGCTTATAAGTTAAAGAAAGATTCCAATCCATAGTGATATTTGCATATTTTTATCTTTCCCATATGAGGTCCTTAAGGGTAAGTAATATTTATTAGTCTTGAATTCAACATGCCATTCAATAAAATAATGGACAACATTAAAATATCTAATATATGCTTCTTGATTTAGAAAATAAAAAGTACTTCTAAGAAACAAACAAAAAGGAGTAATATGATCAAAGTGTGTCATATGTATGAAAATGCCACACACAAGCCGATCATTCTGTACAAGTACCATATGCTAATAAAAATACTTTTACAGGACACAGGACTTTCAGTCATGCCAGATCAGCCCTCCATATAGCAGTGAACAAGGTGATTAAACAAGGCTCCTTCTTCTAGGCCTCTCTTCACACTCAGGCCTGGCTGCTGCATCTTCAGATGACAATGTGAATCCTAAAGAGACCAATGCAAATTCCTGCCTCTGCACCCCATGTACCTTTCCTTAGGAAAGCCACTATTAAAGCAGAAGTTGAAATTAAGGATTTTCAAATGAGAAACTAAAGGAAAAATAGACTTTTTTAAAAATTGCATAAAATGCAAAGGACCACCTTACTTGTCATTGATGGGGCATGAAAATGCATCATTTATGTATTGAAATGAAGTGCATTTCAGCAGTCAGACTATAGGATGACTCTGGGATGCTGGGTTAAGGTAACTTACTTCCTCATCTAATTTCACATACCCTGATGCAGACAGGCTTGTTCCCGGTCTCTCTGGCTACTGAAATGCAGCTCGGATGACTCTGTCACTCAGGGGCTGGGTAGGTCGGAAATTGTCTCCTAGAATCCCATCGCAGCCCTCTACAAGTTCTGCCCCCTTAACGTGTGTCCTCAGCCTTCGGAATTCTTCTATCTGAAAAGAAAAGCAGAATAAAGGGGAGTAATCACTAACCACACATTTGCAGGTTCAGAGTTTCTTAAACTATTTAAAATATGCATAAATTACAACATAAAAAAGAAAATGAAAGGTGAACCTTGAGAACAGAAAACCAGCTGGAGAGAGAGCTCAGTGGTTAAGAAAGCATGCTGCCCAAGCAGAGGACACCAGTTCAGTGCCCAGTGCCCACATAAAGGCAGCCTGCAGTTGCCTGAAACTCCAGCTCCAGAGGTACTGTGCTCAAAGCGTGTGCATGTGTGCGTGTGTGTGTGTGTGTGTGTGTGTGTGCGCGCGCACTTTAAAATAATAATAATAATAATAATAATAATAATAATAATAATAATAAATAAATAATAAAATTTTAAACAGATTTGGTTGTTCCAGACTTAAGGATATCAGACAGGCCCTTAAAAGGAGAAAATAAGGGTGCTGGAGAGATGGCTCAGTGGTTAAGAGCACCAGCTGCTCTTCCAGAGGTCCTGAGTCCAATTCCCAGCAACTGCATTGTGGCTTATAACCATCTATACAGAGATTGCTGCCCTCTTCGGGTGTGCAGACATACATGCAGGCAGAATACTGTATATATAATAAATAAATCATAAAAAGATAATAGGAATATGTATAATTCCAATGTCTACAGAAACTACTAGATTTGTTAATGTGAAAATCCTACTACACAAAATTTTTGTGTCAGGCTAAAACACACATAAAGGAAAGGAGGACAAATGAGTAAGTGTTCTTAGAAGTTTCCCAATTACATCCCTAACCAACTGCTCTGATGTCACTGTGTGTCACCTGATTAGGTACTCAGTTTGGCATTAGGTATTAGAATTCATGTATTCCTAGAGAATCTTTGCCAGATATCCATCTGGCGGAGGATTAGTGTCTAGAATATATAAAGAACTCTCCCCCAAAATAACCTAAACACCAAGAAAATAAACTAATTTGAAAGTGACCTATGGGGACTGGAGATACTGCTAAGCAATTAAGAACAAAAACACTTTTTACAAAGGACCTAAGTATAATTACCAGCACTCAAAGCAGTAGGTTCAAAACAACTGTAATCATGAACTGAAAAGAAAATGCTCAAAAGAAAAAAAAAAAACATACAAATGGCTATGACACCTGAGAGTCACTCAGCATCCTCAGCAGATGGAAATGCAGATCAAAACCACTTTTAGATTCCATGTCCCCCAAGTTAGAATGGTCATATGGCCAACCACCATCAATAAACAAACAAACAACAACCACTAGTGTAGATGTGGCAAAAAGGAATTCATACACACTGTTGGAGGGTGTAAACTAGTGCATCCACTTTGGAAATAATACAGAGGCTTACAAAAAACTAGACATACAGCTACCAACTAACCAAGCTATATCATTTCTGGGTACATATTCAAAGAACTCTGTATCCTACTACAAACACACTTGCACATCCATGTTCCTTGCTGTCCTTTTCATAGTAGCTAGGAAATTTAATTATAACAAATATCTATCAACCAATTAATTAATAAGAAAACTGTGGTACATATACACAATGGAGTATTACTCAGTCATAAAGAAAAATGACATCTGCAAATGAAATTGTAAACTGACTGAGGTAACTCAGACCCAGAAAGACACAAGATGAGGGTGGGCAAACTAACACAAACTAATTATTATGGAAAAAGTCTTATGGAAACCTACTACCTAATAACCTAATTTCAAAATATAACTTTAAAAGAAATGAGTTCAAATGCAGGGCACCTTAAATGGGTTGGCACTGCCACTCCCAGAGGATATAAGCTATTAAACGAAAGTTGTAGTACAGGCACAGACACACCCCAAAAGTTATTGGTCAAGAAGGTGCTCCAACACTCTCAACATCATTGGATGTTATCATTGCTCTCGCTGCCCATTAGACCTGCATGGTAAGACCTTATTGCTGAGCCTACCACATATTATGACTGTGGGCCATAAAGCTATCAGTCTCAGGCTGTCCAGAAAATGTATGTCCTGTTTGCTAGTCCTCATAGTGCTACATGATTAGTGCTATGCATGCAGCTGAGGGTATAACATTCTTGTCCTTATGCAACATGGGCAGCTGAATGCTACAATACTGATCTGCCAGGGAAGACGTGCCCACTGGTGTCATAGTGGCACCACTGTTATAGGGCAACTAACGGAGCATACAGCAACCAGCGCAGAGGTCAAGATGCTGTTAAGAAGGGACTGGGTGCTTAGTCCTGTATGAGACAACTTTAATAGCTTCCCACCAAGGCTCAAGGACCTTCACAGAAGAGGAGGCAGAAACAATGGAAGAGCTGGAGGATGGGGAGCAGTCCACGGAAATGCTGTCTTCTGGACATGACACGGTTATTATATTCATGAATCACAGTAACTGTGGCAGATGTACTTACGATGAAGCCATCCGATATAGACAGGGGTCGGTCCCAAGGCCTATCACCTTACTGAGGTGCTACTGCCATTGGATAGCTACTCATCAGGGGAGAATCATTCTCCTTTGAGGATATGGCACTAGTAGGCTTCCCATGCTATGATGGATGGCCCTATACCCATGCACAAATGAGGAGCATTAATTCTTTTTAGTACGTTATCATACAAGAAGAGGAGGAAGAGGAAAAGAAAATAAATAAAGTTAAGATACATGTTGTGGGATGTGAGTGGCTATTGGGGGTCAGGTATATGACTATATTTTATTATATACATGTATGAATAGTAGTAGAATTAAATGGATAGGTAGAGATAGATGATAGATAAATAGATGACAGATAGATAATAGATAGATAGATAGATAGATAGATAGATAGATAGATAGATAGATAG